>CM059427.1:61906066-62396066 GCA_030390025.1 Squalus acanthias | reverse complement strand
GAAGACTGGCTTCTGTGATGGTGGGGACCTCAGAACGAGGCCGAGATGGATCATCCATTTGGCATTTCTGGCTGAAGATGGTTGCAAATGCTTCAGCCTTGTTTTTTGCACTCGCGTGCTGGGCTCTGCCATCATTGAGGAAAGGAATGTTGCTGTAGCCACCTCCTCCCGTTAGTTGTTTATTTGTCCAGCACCATTCACAACTGGATGTGGCAGGACTGCAGAACTTTGACCTGATCCATTGGCTGTGGGATCGCTTAGCTTTGTCTACAGCATGCTGCCTGCGTTGTTTAGCATTCATGTAGTCCTGTGTTGTAGCTTCATCAGGTTGGCACTTCATTTTTAGGAATGCCTGGTGCTGCTCCTGGCATGCTCTTCTGCACTCCTCATTGAACCAAGTTTGGTCCCCTGGCTTGATGGTAATGGTAGACTGAGGAATATGCCGGGCCATGAGGTTACAGATTGTAGTGGAATACAATTCTGCTGCAGCTGACGTCTCACAGTGCCTCGTGGATGCCCAGTTTTGAGCTGCTAGATCTGTTCCGAATCTATCCCATTTAGCACAGTGGTAGCGCCACACCTGATGGAGGGTGTCTTCAGTGTGAAGATGGGACTTCGTCTCCACAAGGTCACTCCTACCAATACTGTCATGGACAGATGCATCTGCGACCCGTAGATTGGTGAGAATGAGGTCAATTAGGTTTTCAATATTTATTAGCATCAGTGTGCAGATGCATTTGAAGGTTACAGAAAATTTCTCATCCTCCTTTTTGAGCTTTGTGAATCCACACCCTGTGGGATGTAGTGAATATGAAAAGTTGATGTGGACACAACAATTGGCTTACCACAGAATGATGGCATTGAAATTTTCTGCAAGATTGCATTCAAAGACATGTGCAAAAAAATGATGAATACAATGTTGTTCTTTATCTCATGAGTGTTGGAATACAAAGGGGAGGAAGTTATGCTTCAGTTGTACAGAGCCTTGATCAGACCCCATCTGGAGCACTGCATTCAGTTCTGGGCACTGCACCTCAAGAAAAATATATTGGTCTTGGAAGGAGTACAGTGCAAATTTACCAGAGTGATACTGGGGCTTAATGGGTTAAATTATGAGGACAAGTTGCATAATCTTGGGTTATGTTCCCTTTGGCTAGAAATTCATGTACTCACCGCTATTCCATAGCGCCATGAAATGACAATAAAATGGCGGCTGCTGCTCTTTCACCAGCTGGTGGCGAGTCCCGTGGCAGCCACGATATTCCTCTCCCCCTTTGTGCTACCGGTAACTGGCAGCGCCCTGGCCCTGGAAAAAAAAAGACGGCGTGGTGATGTCAATCGCCGTGCAACGCCGACTTAACATCACCAACGTGAACTTCAACCCTAGCACTGAATTCAGCGCTGGGTCCTAAGCACGCCAGGTTAACCTGACGTGCAAGCAGGCTGACAGTGGCGATGTCTACTGCTCTTAAAGGGACACACACATCATTCAGGTAATTTTGAATTTAAGGGTTTGGACTAGGTTTTTTTGATTTTATTGAAGTGGTGGCTTGCTGCAATAGATGGGGAAGTTTTTTAAGTGTGTAGGGAGTGCTGCTGGATGCTTGCAAGGGCTCAGATGGTAAACAAAGGCCTTTAAGAAGACAGAACATGTTGCGAATACGCAGCAGGTCATGCAACCATGGAGAGAAAAACATAGTTCATGTCTCAGGTCGACATGCTGCCTGACCAACTGAGTATTTCCAGCATTTTATGCTGTCATTTCACACTTACAACATCCGCTTGCAGAGGGAAGAGGAAGATGCAGCAGAGGAGGAGTCAGATGGAAGGATGCATCCCAGACAGCCCCTTTGTGGCCAGGATATCTGGGATGGAATTATACGCCTGCGGTCCCACTGGCTGGGCAGGCTGCCTCTTCTTGTTGACCCACTGACTGGGCAGTCTGCATTTCTTGGGTGTGTGAAATGAGGAAGACACAAGGGTGAAGTTGTGCTGACGGGATGGCAGGAAAGCAAGAGGTGCATGCCAGAAGGAGGATAGCGTATGAGGATACCAGCATCTTCTATCCTTTCAGCCCTGCCGCTGGCCAAGGGCTCAGCCATGCCCCTGTCAAGAATGGCCTGCACCATCTCCTTCAAGGGGGTGAGGTGAGGCAAGGAATGGGAGATGTGCTTCGTCATTGGTGCAGATTGTTGGTAGGTGAGTGATTGGGGTTGTGCATTGAGCAGTTGGTAGGAGACGGCTAGTGGTGCAGTTGGTAGGAGACGGCTTTTGAAGGTGCATTCACCGACCTTGACCAGTGGTCTGAGGTCATGAAGCTTCTTTGGGCACTGGAGCCAGGTGGTGGGGGTGAAACTGCTGGCAGTGATGGCCTTAGTGATGTACTCCCACATCGTTCTTTCTGGAGGGCCTCCTGGCCCCTGTGGGTAGAGGGCCACTCTTGCAATATTGACCCCCTGCACAAAGCTGGAGTGCTGCATGTGAGACCCTCTCGGTGCCCCTTCCTTGGATTGCTGAGTCATTTGTGTTAGTGCTGAGGCAGTTTTTCCACTTGTAGAGGTTAGGAAGGTAATTCAGCTTTAATAGCTGAATATTTACATTTGGAACTTATTTTAAATATTGAATATTTCTTAAAAGACAGAAAGGGCTGAAAAATGTATTGATTCACTGCATTTTATTTTGTATTGCTTCAGTGTGCATGGCCCCTTTAATTCTCAGACCTCTTCATTACCCAGACTTCACTGCGAGCACCACAGCTTTGCTCACAGGGGCTGTGGGAAGCTGCAATGCCGGACCTGGACAGAAACCTCATCCCGGATCCCTCCAGCAATGCCACCAGGACGGAAGGTGAGCGCAGCGCTACCTATCTCCATGTCCCCAGACCAGTTTTACTTGGTTAGTGTTGCGGCCATTTCCAGCGGCCGTTAACTGCAGTTGCCGGTAACACCGGCTACTTTGCTGGCAAACACAAATATTTCCCCCCTTGAGTTTAGAAGATTGTGGGGTGATCTAATTCAGGTCTTTAACATGATAAAAGGATTTACTAGAGTAGATACAGAGAAGTTATTTCTTTTAGGGTGGGAGTCCAGAACAATGGGGCACAATCTTAAAATTAGAGCTAGGCCATTCAGGAGTGAAATCAGATAGCACTTCCTCGCACAAAGGGTGGTGAATATATAGAACTCTCTCCCCAAAAAAGCTGTGGATGCTGGGCTAATTCTACATTTCTGTTAGGTAAGGGTATTGAGGGATATGAATCAAAGGTGGATAAATGGAGTTAAGATACAGATGAGCCATGATCTAATTAAATGATTTTACTGGCTTGAGGGGCTGAATGGCCAATCTTGTTCCTATAAATGCACGGCGTAAAGAATGTTGGGCGTAAGTACATTATGCCCAAACCTCCTCGATCTTTTATGATCGTCTATCGATACCTCAGCCCAAATGTATCTTTGCCCAAAATAATACTCACCACCACCTTCTCAAGGGCAATTAGGGATGGGCAATAAATGCTGGCCATGCCAGCGACGCCCACATCCCATAGACGAATAAAAAACAGTTTCCTGCAATTGTACTCGCTCAGAGGCTCTCTTCAAATTAAGAGCAGATTTTCAGGCACAGCAGGAAACAACGTCATTTTTTGAGGGTTTTATCACAATTTTTGGAGCATTTTGTTAAATTTATTCTCGCTGAGATCTGCACTGTATTTTCTGTTTCTTTGAATGCTTTTTTATGGCATCAATATAAGTCACTTTAAAAATGGAAAAGCTTCCCCGATTGCAGCTTCTTAAACATGCTGAGCCTAATGTGCATGAATGATGGTTAACTGAGTTTAAATTTAATTTTTATATTTAAAGAAATATATAATACAAGTTTGCGCTTTCCTTCGACCCCGATTGTTTATGCTAATTGCCGTCCATTTTATGTTCGAACGTATTCTAATGAGATTCGTTGGAAATTTGAACATAACTTGGCATCAGCAGAATGGGCGCGGGAATGGGCGCATTTTTGGGTCTAACTTCCGGGTTGTGCCCACGGAGGAAATTCCAGGCCAATGTCTGGTTTTGATCTATGTCTTTATTGAAAAACTTAATAAAGGATTAAAAAAAAAACTTTATCGCAGCACTCAAACAGTTAAAGGAGCCAATCCTAGAACAGAGGTGATACCACAAGGGGAATATGCCTCTAAATAATTCTGAGTATATCTGACCAATGTTCCCTTTAATTTTTTTTTGGGTGTGCGGCCCCTTTAAGGGGCTGCGCGCCCCATTCAAAATACCGCGCATGAGCGGTTTTCCCATTTAAAAGCCGGTGAGCCGGCTGCACGGGAGCTCCAGAGCGCTGAGCGACCGCGCAGCTTAAAGGGAACACTGGGACTAACTATTTTTCCCTTGTTTCCCGTGATTCCCTCGCCAATGCATTGTTGTGAGGTGCGATCATTGGATTCTGGTTACTGAGATGAAAACTACTGGAATAAGTAAAGCACAGACAAAGAAAGCCAAGACAGCAATAAACACAATCCCTGTATCTACTGGGAACTGCCAATTGACTTCATCTCCAATATGAGATTTGCTACTTTCCCCCGATTTAGGAAATGTAACCAGTCATAGTGACACCAACTTCCAACATGGTAATCTCAGTAATGTCAGTAATGTTAAATCTGTGGAAAAAGTCAAACGCTAATTGCTTGGAAATGTATCTTCCATTAAAGTAAGACCTACTTTTCAGCTCTTGGTGGGGAAAAATATGTTTATTTTGATGATTTTTGTTTTGTTTTTTCCTTATTTTGTGACTCAAATAATGTTTTCTCGAGCACCATATTGTAAAGGCATTAGCCAAGCTGTTGTTTTTACAGTAAACTGTTGCGAGAGGCAATGCATTTTATTTGGGCACTGAAATCTGTTACTGGGCCGTTGAATCTCATTCACTCGATCTTAGGAACCAGCTGAGTCTCTGCTTTAAGCAGGAAATCACTTATTCTTCTTAAAGAGCCCATATTTGGCACATAGGATAGATCTAGCCACTTGCTTTAAAAAAAACTACTCTGTAAAACAATGAGTGCAGTCTTCTCTTTACATAGGAACAGGAGACTCTCCAACCAGCAGAAAAAGCTCCTCTCCATCTACCCTATCTGTTCCCCTTAATATCTTGAAAACTTCGATCAGATCACCCGTTAACCTTCTAAATTCTAGGGAATACAACCCTAATTTGTGTAATCTCTCCTCATAACTTAACCCTTGGAGTCCGGGTATCATTATAGTAAACCTTCGCTGCACTCCCTCCAAGGCCAATATATCCTTCCTAAGGTGTGGTGCCCAGAACTGCTCACAGTACTCCAGGTGTGGTCTAACCAGGGTTTTGTATAGCTGCAGCATAACTTCTACCCCCTTGTATTCTAGTCCTCTAGATATAAAGGCCAGCATCCCATTAGCCTTTATAATTATTTTCTGTACCTGGACCCCCAAGTCTCTTTGGACCTCCACTGTTTTTAGCTTTTCACCATTTAGAAAGTACCCTGTTCTATCCTTTTTAGGTCCAAAGTGGATGGCCTCATATTTGCCCACATTGAAATCCATTTGCTACAGTTTTGCCCATTCACTTAATCTGTCGATATCCCTTTGTAATTTTAACTAAGCTTTAAACTAAACAAACTTTGTAGAAGTTAGTTTTATTGTAAAAACAGGCCAGAAATAGGTTAGAATCGCAGCAAGCAAAAGTGGTCATTTTATTTTTGCTCGTTCCATGTTCCACAATCATTCTACATTTATCATCAGTTGTCCTGAGTAACTGGGTACACCGTTTTATTCTTGCCTCTATATTAAGGCTTTTAACACATTGTGAGGATTTCATTATGTGTCTGCAGATTATCAGTGTGTGATTATTGAGATGAACTACAAGTTAAAAGAGCAGATTACAAGGTGTACTTAGCTGAAACTTAAAACAAACGTGTAAAAGTAGAAAAGATTCAGTATCACAGATAACGCGAACCCTGAAGTAGAATTTGCAATGATCAGATTTGCATGTAAATTGGATAATCTGAAAATGCACCCAAAGGACAAAACTAAAATGAAGAGACAATTGAATTCATGAAAAGGGAATGATCTCATAATTTGTGCTCTTTCTCCCAGGATACTCGTACATTTAAAATTTTATCAGGCAATGAACTCTGTCAACAAAAAAAAGGATTGGCTTTCATTATGAAATAAGAGGGTATCTCATGCCACCAATACTGGATTCTCATTGAAAGACTGCCTACTTCCACCTCCGTAACATCACCCGTCTCTGCCCTTGCCTCAGCTCCTCCGCTGCTGAAACCCTTATCCATGCCTTTGTTACCTCTAGACTTGACTATTCCAATGCACTCCTGGCTAGCCTCCCACATTCCACCCTACGTAAACTTGAGGTCATCCAAAACTCAGCTGCCCGTGTCCTAACTCGCACCAAGTCCCATTCGCCCATCACCCCTGTGCTCGCTGACCTACATTGGCTCCCGGTAAAGCCTCGATTTCAAAATTCTCATCCTTGTTTTCAAATCCCTCCATGGCCTCGCCCCTCCCTATCTCTGTAATCTCCTCCAGCCCCACAACCCCCCGAGATATCTGCGCTCCTCTAATTCTGCCCTCTTGAGCATCTCTGATTATAATCGCTCAACCTTTGGTGGCTGTGCCTTCTGTTGCTTAGGCCCTAAGCTCTGGAAATCCCTGCCTGAACCTCTCTGCCTCGCTACGTCTCTTTCCTCCTTTAAGACGCTCCTTAAAACCTACCTCTTTGACCAAGCTTTTGGTCACCTGCCCTAATTTATCCTTACGTGGATCGGTGTCAAATTTATTGTCTTATAACACTCCTGTGCAGCGCCTAGGGACGTTTAACTACGTTAAAGGCGCTATATAAATATAGTTGTTGTTGTTGTAGTAGTGACAAAGTGATTTATAATAGCGAGGCCAACCCATTGAGAGTCTGGAAATGGCTATTCTTTTGCATAAGACGGCACTGGCATGATTTACGTGAAGTTGATCTTTGGTAGATTTTTCAGATAGGATCCAGACGTCGCTCTTCGATCAACACCCAAGGGATGTCTCAGTAAGCAACTGCATAGGAAATGCAGGTATTCATGATTATTTGTGACTCGGAGAGAATACATTAGGTAGCTGTAGGGTACATGCGCATTATATTGGCTGAAAAGTATTTGTGTTTCACCGCCTGGCTCTTATAGTGGGATGGGGGAATCAATAAAGCATAAAATTTACAAAGGATTGTTGCAGGAAAAATAATTTAACAAATGACCTTTTTGATTTATTGCTGTATGACTGTACAATATTAAGGACCATCTCACTTCATCTTAAAAAGGTCAATGGAAATGCCATCAACCTTCCTTTCAAAATTATATTGGCATTTATTCATTGATTTTTGGCATTGTTTGATATTAATGCAATCTTATTTTAATAAGGTCTGATTCCCTACTTAACTGCATTAAATTGGTACAAAGCATTACAGAGATTCAGCGTGCTTTATTGATGGAACCAACGATTGCAATTATTTTAGAGTTCAGATCAACTCTTCAATTTGTTGGCATTTTCCAGGTCTAGATCAAATTAAAAATGGCCTTATCCACGTGAGGTGATGCTTTTCAGGTCTTGGGAACCTGAAACCTGTCAGTTTGCTGAGAAATCAGACTATTATCTCCTTCTGAAATGTTCCATAAAAGCAAAAGAACATCAGGGAGAATTTCAACTCCCGGGTGGGAAGCCAGGAGGATGAGCGGGGCCACCAAATGCCTGGGAGCTGTAGTGGTAGGCCCGGTGAGTTTAATGGTCAGACCTCACTAACATCACGCTGGTCAGCTGCCCACCCGAAACTGGTGTCCACAGTCAACTCACCAGCTTTGGGCCTACAAAGATCGAGCAGCCCAGAGGGGGCCAGTCTGGCAGGCCGGCAGTCAGGTTTTAAAAAATTAGTTCCTGGGATGTGGGCATCGCTGGCAAGGCCAGCATTTATTGCCCATCCCTAATTGCCCTTGAGAAGGTGGTGGTGAGCCACCTTCTTGAACCGTTGCAGTCCGTGTGGTGAAGGTGCTCCCACAGTGCTGTTAGGGGGTTCCAAGATTTTGACCCAGCGACGATGAAGGAACGGCGATATATTTCCAAGTCAGGATGGTGTGTAACTTGGAGGGTAACTTGCAGGTGGTGGTGTTCACATGTGCCTGCTGCCCTTGTCCTTCTAGGTGGTAGAGTTCACGGGTTTGGGAGGTGCTGCCGAAGGAGCCTTGGCGAGTTGCTGCAGTGCATCTTGTAGATGGTACACACTGCAGCCACGGTGCGCCGGTGGTGCAGGGAGTGAATGTCTAAGGGGGTGGATGGGGTGCCAATCAAGCGGGCTGCTTTGTCCTGGATGGTGTCGAGCTTCTTGAGTGTTGGAGGTGGTGGTGGTGGTTCGGGAGGATTTTGACAGGTGGGAAGAGACTCTTCCAGGTTCCACAAAGATAAGTTTAACACTTGCGTTACAGGGCCTCTGCTGGTGTCCGCTAGCTTTTAAGCTAATTAGGACTAGAATACAAGGGGGTAGAAGTTATGCTACAGCTCTAGAAAGCCCTAGTTAGACCACACCTGGATTATTGTGTTCAGTTATGGCCACCACACCTTAGGAAGGATATATTGGCCTTGGAGGGAGTGCAGCGTAGATTTACCAGAATGATACCTGGACTCCAAGGGTTAAATTACGAGGAAAGATTACACAAACTAGGGTTGTATTCCCTAGAATTTAGAAGGTTAAGGGAAGATTTGATCGAAGTTTTCACAATATTAAGGGGAACTGATAGGGTAGATAGAGAGAAACTATTTGCACTGGTTGGGGAGTCTAGGACTTGGGGACATAACCTAAACGTTAGAGCCAGGCCTTTCAGGAATGAAGTTAGGAAACACTTCTACAAGCAAAAGGTGGTAGAAGTTTGGAACTCCCTTCCGCACCATTGCCCTGGGATATCTTACCTTCACTGACTTTGAAGTCAGCCAAGACTCCCGCGGTAGGCAAGTGAGGGCTGAATTTAAATGAAAAAATCACGGCCCGATGATGTCATCAGCTCTGCGACGTGATTGTGACGATGAGTCAGGGGGAGGCCCGTCCGGTGTCAAACGGCACCGACAGACCAGAATAGGCCAAAGCAAGCTTTAAAAAATTACTTTTCTGTGAAATTCTTGTGGGCCAGAAGGAGCAGGAGTGCCCCCCCTCCCCCCCCCCACCCCCACCGCCTCCAGGCCCACAAGCAGTCCTTGGGCCTCCTCAGCCCTGGCCTTGCCTCTCCCTCGCGGCGCTGGCATCAGTTGCCAAAGTCCTTGCACAGCGCTAACTTTATTCCGAGGATTGTTCCCTTGGGTCCTAGGGCTCCTGTCCCGATTTCCCACTCCAGCCCGCCAGCCCTGAAGTCAGTCCAGCCAGTTTTGGGAGGGAGATTGTCCTTGAATTATTTAAACGAGACCAGGCAGTTAAAACGGCCCGAACTTAAGCTGAGATCCCCGTAGGGATTTCCCTCCCGCCCGTATCACCGCCTATCCCGAGCATGCCTCCCCAGTTAAAATCAAGGCCATAGCGTCAAACATCATTAATTTCAGTGGGGGTTTCTCCACTGTAACTGTGCCGGAGGGTCCGCGGCAACTCTGAACAAATGGTGTAAATGGCGACTATTTATTATAAGTTAAAAGTGGTCAGTAGCAGGTTTCATGGAACTTTTAACTCGCACCAGCTTGGGTACAAACTAACAAAAGACACGATGCTTCACTAAATCCCTTACTACAACGGAACCTTGACCAGTGTCCATAATACAAACTCATATATGAGATTTTGACTGAACCCCACTGCATCTCAACGGCTCTACCTCCTCGTGGGCTGCAACCCAGGAGTACAAGAGGAAGTGAATGACTGGATTAAGGCTGTCACTTCTATCCACAGAATCAGCAACCCTTGGCTACAGAGGTTGCTATCAAGTGGAGTTCAAAAGGAACAGGGTCGTCTCTTCAGAAAGGTCAGGGTAAGAGAGAGATATCACAAAACTGAATGTCCTGAGATCAAGCGAGTTGCATGAAGTCTCTGATGGGGCAAGGTGTATATTTCCTGTACAAGATGCTTGCTGTGCTGAATGATCTTTTTGCATTCCGTGCTTTGAAATAAACCCTAGTTAACCCTGCAATTACGTTTTCTTGTCAAAGGACTGATTTTCAAATGGTGAAGATCTGGGTGAATCTTTACTGACAGTATTCTGAGATATATTCTGATTGGTTCAGGGCATTCAGGTACAGTGTGGGGGGGGGCCATAAATTGGTGAGGAGGCGGAGCTGCTGGGTGGAGGTCAGGAAGGTGGCTGCGGTAACGCATCCCCTCTTCTTCAGCACTCTCACGATGCCCGCACCACTTCTCCCGTGTTCCCCCCCAGGTGCTCAGCCTCCTCATCCTCCTCCTGGCCTCCCCCACCCCCCTCCTCCTTCACCTGCTCAGTATCCACTGCTTTGCCCTCTGCCCTTGTGTCTGCTGGACATTGTGGAGCTTTGGGAAGGAAGAATATACATTTACAATGGGCAGCATGTTAATTCATCAGATTACGTAGTCAGCTTTGCATTCAATGCACAACACTGAAAAAGGGTAATTCTCCCAAGCAGTCAATGCTCTTGTTCAGACGCTGCACGATCATGCTCCCACTCTAATCTCCTCTTCCCACCCCGCTTCCGCCAGTGGAAACAATTTTTCCACATCCAGCCTATCGAACCCACGCATAATTTCAAAACTCACCATCGTTCCTCCTCTTAGTCTCATCCTTAGGTGGATTGGTGCCCAGGAAACAGAGCAACAGGCAGTGACACTCACCCAGAGGCACCAATACGGCGCCAACCTCCAGCTGGCCCACAGGCGCGGCACCGTGAAATCCTTGCAACTGCAGGGCCCAGTCCTCGTGATGTGTTAGCTTATTTAGGAAGGGGATTCCGCCTTCATTCTATGTGCGCTTCCTTGGCCTGAGGGGGGAAAACAGAGAAAAGGTTAGGTGGGTTGCTTTGCGTGAGGTGCAGGTGTCAATCTTTTCAGCCATTGGAATCTTTTCTTCAGCAGAGACTGAAGCTGTCAAATTGGTCAACTGGCCACTCTGAAAAGGCTGTTTCCCATGGCAACAGATTTTTATGACTCACTTGCCTTTGAGTTCTGCCTTGAGCAAACAAACAGATCTCATCTTGAAAGCATCTAACCTTCCAGCAGTCTATACAAACACTAAGGACAACTCCTTTCCAGCCCAAGCCATTCTTTAAAAGGCAATTGCATAGATATATAGCTTTTGATATTACTTATCATAGAATTGTCAGTTCTGATTTGAAGCCCTGAGAATGCTTACCTTGTTGGCCTTGGTCATGTCATTGCATTTCTTCCTGCACTAGTCTCCCGATCATGGGATGACCAACGTGGTACTCAACACTTCAGGCGACCATGCTGACCTTTCGGAGAGTCCTCACCCTTGCAGTCCCCAACAGCCGCTCTTGCGACGCTCCACCCCATCCTAGACGGCACGCACGTCCTCATCCCCAAAATGTCTTCTTTAAATCTTCCTGCGACATTTCAGTTGAAAAATGGATGTGCAGACACTAAAAATTACGTTTTACAGCCTTAAATATAGCTTCTTTTTAAATTGTTAACTTTTTAAAGATGATTTACGGTGATTTCAGTTCATTTACCTCTCAGTGCCACCCCTCAGTCTGAGTTATGGAGTTTGTTCTCATCCTTTTATAGTGCCATGTGGTTGGACAGTGGGTTAAACCATTGGCTGCTCCGTGTGCCATAGCCAGACCAATTTTCCAGCAAATTATGGCGCAAGTATAGTGCGAGGATGGATGAATGTCCGATTAGTGCGTACACCGCCAAACACGCCATTCCAGCAAATTCAGGCCCCCATGTGTCATTGGTTGTAACTGTTTACACTTTCAGATCCCTTTTCCCTCTGATCTAATGCTGCAGGAGATATTTTACTGTGGGACAGCTTTGATTAATTGGAGTTTTTAATCTTCCTTTATGCCAGTTCAGATTTCAAAGAGAGGCATATAAGCAGGCTCCTATTTCACTGTGCTGCCAAACAATGTGGGGGCTTTTTGGAGGTCAATCAGATTCACTCCTCATGAAGCTTTTCATCACAGGCTCATGTTCAAAAGTTACTGAAGAAAACTTTTTAAACAGATGGTGTAACGTTAAGTACAATGTTTATGTTTATCTGTTGACTCATTCTTGGTTCTGTATAATTTTCCCTAAATACAATAAAGTAGTGTTTAGGCTGAACAACATGGTCTGACTGTGTGGTGCTTTCCACTGGTTTGGAGAGATCGGAGGACATGGTGGGTAGGCTGTATTATTTCCTGTGCATATCCCATTAATAGAAGAGTTTTTTCTTCACCCTGCAACAACAGGGGAACCCTGCAACAGACATTATGGGACGAGTGGCCTCCTTCTGTGCGGTAAATTTCTATGATTCTATGAACGCTATCCTAGATATTTTGTGAATACTATCAATTTTCAGTCTGAGTATATCTATGGAGACTTACTTTTGCAGAGATACAAATGGTGTATTAGAAAGTAGCCCAAATTGTAATAACCTTCATGTAAATCCACTGCTCTGCATTGTTTTGGATTAGAAAGAAGAAAGAAAGACTTACTGTGATATAGCTCCTTTCACGACCGCATAACATCCCAAAGCGCTTTACAGTACTTTTTTTGAAGTGGATTGTATTCATTCAAACAGGACTACAATAATCCTCACTGGGCTGTTCCAAGCTTTGGAGAACATTGAAGTTGGCAATGCTGATAAGCAATGCAAAATCCTACACTTCCTCCAGCGTTTCCATGCATCTTCAACACTTGTTTACCCCAGCTTAGTTGAAGACAAGTCGAGGTGACAAATGTTTGTAACTAAAGAAAGTTAGTCATCCTTGATGAGTGGAGGCAGTAGGCAGCAGAACAGTCAGGTTTTGTCTGGCTATTGACTTTTTCTTCTTGCTAAAGATAACACCCACTGGCCAATTCTGACTACATCCGCCTGCAGTAAATTCATCATTGCTTGTCTTTCTGATGCGATGTCAACCACTCTGTAGAGATTAATGTTATTTGCAAAGAGAACATAGAATTTACAGCACAGAAACAGGTCATTCGGCCTAACTGATCTATGCCGGTGTTTTCATGCACCACACGAGCCTCCTCCCACCCTACGTCATCTAACCCTGTCAGCATATCAATGTCAGCAGAACAATGTCACTCCTGATGGCATCCATCCCAGTCAACATGCTACCTGGTTGCCAGTGTGATTTTGAGAACAGAAACAGAGAGGGGAAACAATGCTTAACCTCTCTGAGGAACTTGCATATGTTGTTGAGTAGTTCATTATAATTACCACAAGAAACCAACTCCTCAGTGAAACTTAGATGACATAGAAGTCCAGAATTGTTGAAGGCAACTGCTCAGAGTTATGCAGGCTACTGAGAGAATTGCTCCATTTCTGCATTGTTCTAAATATTGGGAGTTTGCCTTTGAAATCTTCTTCCAAGTTGCTGCTTTCCACCGAAGTTAAGAGCACCGATTAACAGGGCGGTTGAAATAAATGCTGAAGGCAACAGCTATTTTCTCAAATAAGACATTTGAGAAATGATGGCATCCAGATCGTCAGTCGATTTGATGAATAAATCTTGTGAAGCACAATTTTATTTGCTGCCAATATTGGCTCAGCTGATTGAGTTGATCATTTCAATGAGGCTTTTGTATGTGCCTTAGGGAGCCTGGAACGAATTTGCAAGGAAAGTTTGTTAACGGTGCAGTAGTTTTATTAAAGTTCCCATGGTTCTAAACTAATGATGTGGTTTGTAGTATATCCAGATGAACTATTCTGCGCTTTTAAGCTTATTCCTAGGGGGTCGTTTTAAACCTAACCCACCCATCGGGAACAGGATGGGTTCAGGTTAGACGTCCATTTTATACCCCATTGACCCGGTCCCGTCAAGCGGGTTAGGTTAAAATTACCCGCCCCCCCCCCCCCCAATCTTCACTCGGATTTGTACAATGCCATTGGGAAAACATCCTTGCATGTCTAGGCATGAAGCCAGTACTTGTACAAGAAAAATAGTACTTCATAAAGCGAATTGGCGCCATGTTATATAATTCACAATAGTAGTATTGACCAAATGAATTTGAATTTGTAAGAAAAAACATTTAGTTGCAGCAATTCAACACAAAGCCCTTGGTCCCTTTAAAATCCCTTTAATATATATGTTTTTAAAAGCATCTGGCCTCACACAAAACAGATGCCCCTCGGAATGGTGAATAGTTTCACAATCATTTACAAGAATCACAGCAACAATTATAGCCATGGGATTGGATGCCCTGGTTTATTTCCTATTTTTATGTCAGTCCTGTGATGACTTATGCATTAAGTATAATGTTGACTCTTGAAATGCTATCATCTCTTTTAGAATCCTAAACAGACGAGTCATAAATAATAACACAACTATATTGAATAATCACCATACCACCTCTCAGCTTTGTTTCAAAGCACAGTATCATTGAAGACAACATCCAGATTGAACAAAAATCATGGTGACGTCTCAGCATCAGTCTTGAATGATTTATTCTGAATGCTTACATAAGATTGTTAAAGAAGGGCAGGAATACAGGTGAACACCTGAATTTGTGCTATGTTTAAAAATGTACGCGAATAACTACAAAGTGAACATTTCAATCAAAAGGCAAAAAGTTTTCTATTTATATCCAATAAATTAATTCATGTTCACTGAATTCTTTTAGCAGTAAGTTTCTCTATGAATATTTTATATCTTTGGAGCCCCAGTGTTTGCATAATGCATTTTTCTTGCTCAGGTCTATACATTTTCTTTTACTTTTCAAGACTGCAGAAATTGAATTTTTTTTTAAGTGTTTACTTTGATTTCGAATATGACCATTTGCTCGGGATATACATGATTCTGACTCATGGCAAACAAGTTTTGCACTTCTCTAATAACCTATTTGAATCCAAATATAAGCTGCTCTTGTAGTGTTTATTATTGTGTGCCCTACTTATTTATATATATATATATAATACACACACACACACACACACACAGAGTTCAGGATGTAACTGCAAACCTGCATTTGTTATGTAACAACATGCATTTATATAGCATCCATCATGAAGAATATCTCACAACGATTTATATGGGGAAGAGAGGGAGGCTGAGCCAGAGATAAGAAAAACTAAGGGGGAAAGCATGGCAAAGAGACAGATTTTTAAGAGGTTTTTGAAATAAAGGAAAGAGATAGCACTTGTCTTTATGAATCCATAGCTGTTGCACTTAAATCATTAAAAGCGCACGGAATTGGAGGGAACCTTGTGACATAGGTCGGTAATTGGTTGGGAGGTAGGAGTGAGAGAAAGTAGGGATAAAGGGAACATTCTCTGATTGGCAGAATGTGACAGGTGGTGGTCCCCAGGGATCTGTACTGCGGTCTCAGTTTTTTTAACATATATATTAATGACTTGGATGAAGGAATAGAGAAGGAAACACTATCTCATGCAAAGGGTAGTGGAAATCTGGACCTCACTCCCCCAAAAGGCTGTAGATGCTGGGCTAACGGAAATGTTCAAGACTGAGATCAATAGATTTTTGTTGGGTAGAGGTATCAAGGGATGTGGAGCAAAGGCGGGTAAATGGAGTTGATCTAATTGAATAGTGGAACAGGCTCGAGGGGCTGAATAGCCTACTCCTGTTCCTATAAGTATAAACTGTATATCACAGTAAAAGCTTCCATCTTGTGGTCTTAGTGCAGATCTGGCCTGCAAACTAACATCAAATAGGGAATAAACTGTAGAAAAGGTAAAGATTATATTGAGTGGCTAATTCAGTACTTCTTGATGAGCACCATGGTTAACTACTATTTACAGCTATGCTGCATTACAGTGTATCTCACATTATAATCATCATCAGAATATCTTGGGCAGACTTGGAGTGGGAGATTAAGAAAGTTAAGGGTAGGTCGGCTTGTAGAGTGCTAATCACTGGGAACAGCTTGCCCAACCTTCATTTCAGATACGGAATGGAATGTAGTCAGGGTGGGGGACCTTAAAAGACAAAAATAGAAACTTTGAAATCGGGTATACATAAATAAATAAAAATGTAATACTGGGCAGTGGGCAGCCCTCAATACCCCTGATGGATGAAACTCAGTTTGTGGTCCTTAGATAAATTAGGTATGCTCTCTGTAGGGGTGTCAGCCATGGCTCACTGGTTGAGCTCTGGCCTCGGAATCAGAAGGTTGTGAGTTCAAGCCCCACACCAGAGACTTGAGCACATAATCCACGCTGACACTCACCTTTCAGATGCGACTCTTAACAGAGGCCCCATTTGCCCTCTCAGGTGGACGTAAAAGATCCCACATCACTATTTTTCAAAAAAGAGCAGGGGAGTTATCCCCAGTGTCCTGGCCAATATTTATCTCTCAACCAACATCACTAAAACAGATTATATAGTCATTATTACAGTGCTGTTTGTGGGAGCTTGTTGAGTGCAAATTGGCTGCCGCATTTCCTACATTACAACAGTAACTACACATCAAAGGTACTTCATTGGCTGTAAATTGCTTTGGAACATCCTGAGGTCATGAAAGGCTCTATATAAATGCAAGTCTTTCTTGTTAATGCCAATCCAACTATAAGTGCACAAATCCACTTGCATTCATCCATTCTGTCTTGCAAGTCAGTCATGATTACTTATTTGCTCATTTAGATACATGCTTGTTCATTTCTACTCTCCTAAAGGCTGCCTGTCAACTAAAAGAGAATTGGAACTCACCATGCTTTCTGCAGAAAAGCCACAAATAAAATTCCACCTACATCTTATTACGGTTCCTTTAGACAGACCCTTGGCTTATTTTAACAAAATTCATGGCATGTAGTATGAATCAACGATATGATCCTCTGGATGATAAAAAGCGATGATATAGCCTTAGGTATAATTTGAATCCACTTCAGCTGCATTGACAGCCCATGTCCCTTTATAAAATCGTTGCAAGTAGCTGATTAAATCAGCCTTCTGGTTTCTCTGTATGAAAGGAAGAATCTTGTCCTTGAGCTGGGGTTTTTTCGGAGGAGTGTTACACATGCGGAATCACTGATCTGTTGGAAGCTAAAAGCTCTGAGACTGACACAGATGCTTTAGGTAGGTCCACAGACTCGACACCCGCAAAGGTGCTGTATCACCTCTGGAAATGGTTTGTCATGGAGTGGCAGGTACTGTCCATTTACAGAGGCTAACGAAGGTATTTCATTTAGTTTTACACTTTTGACTGTAGGCCCTTCAAAAAAGCTTTCATTTTAAGCTTGAAACATTTGTTTATGATAGCAAGTCACTGAATTATAATAATCACAAAATATTTAGTTTTAAAATCAAAAAAATTATCCAAATTTTAAATCACCTTTGAACATATGTATTTTTGCAATGTTCTCATCCCATACAGGTGATGAAACTATCCAAAGTAAAAATACCTAGAGTACCTCAAAATGATACATTGCCCAGCTTTATGTTAATGTAGATTGGCCATCTAACTCATTCCTTCCGCTGAGTGCATGCAATTTTCCCATCCTAGGTTATAACCAACCTGTTTTCCCTCTCTAACTATCTACCAAGGAGGGTCAATGAGGGTAGCATATTTGATATAGTCTACATGGATTTTAGCAAGACTTTTGACAAGGATGCTTAACGGACTATTGATAAGAGTAGCTGAAAAACAACTAATGCCGTATAGTTAGGGACATGTACATAGTGGGAAGGTTGCCAAGTTTTGGGGTATAAAAGATGCTGTAAATTCACCCCTCGCTGCTGCAGCCAGACAACCTGGTAAGTTGTCAGAAATCATGGGCTGGATTTTACCAGCCCCGAGGAGGCGGGTTTGAAGGCGGGTCAGGTGGGAAAGTTGTAACAAATGACGGCGGGCTCCGATCCTGCCTCTGCGCAACTTTCCCAAAGGTGGGCTTGCAGACTCTGTTTCGGTCCCGCCTCCAAGTGGCAGGATAGGCCCTTAAGGCACTTAACTGCTACTTAACGACCTCTATAATCCCATTTTGAGAGGCCTTTCAAATTTTCCCACATTTCCAGCGTGCTGCACATCTCTCCTGAAACACGCCAACTAATTCTGTCGGGTTCACAAGTGGCTGGCTTCTGAACAGCTGCAGCTCCACCATAAAAACGGAGCTTTCAACAAGGATCAGTTGCAGGTGGCAGAACTTTGTTTTCTCAGGTCTTGGAGAACTTTTTGCAGGTCCACTGATTTTGGAAGTGTTGAAGCTGAGATCCATCTCCACTGTGACCTCCTGGGAAAACCCTCTCCCCACATTGACTGAGTGCTTCCTCAACGGAGGTATCTACCAGCAGCATGGGAACCATTTATTTCCTTTCCTCCTGGACCTCAGATTCGGACGAAGACCAGCCGTGGCAGTAGCAGAACCAGGAACAACAGCAGCACCAACAGCAACAGCAACAGCAGCAGCAACAACAGGAGCGCCAACCTGCTGCTCACCCACCTGAAGCTGCACAGGGCAGAAGGCGCCAGCGCAGAGAAGCATGTTTGCCGCAGGAGATACCTCCAAAACAGGGTTTACAGTCAGGATGAGCTTCCTCAACATGACTGAGCAGCAGTGCCAAAGGAGGCTGAGACTTTTGCGAGAGGTAGTGGGTGACATCTGCGCAATGCTGCACCAACACCTGGAGCCCAGAGGATCGGGTGGACACCCCTCACCAGTTTCCGTCAAAGTCACCACTGCACTCAACTTTTTTGCTTCAGGCTCATTCCAGGGATCAACAGCAGACATCAGCGGCATCTCCCAGTCGGCCGCACACACTTGCATCACGCAGGTTACCGATACCCTCTTTGCAAAGGCGCACAATTACATAAACTTCTCCAAGGATCAAGCAAGTATAACCGCACGTGCAGTTGGATTTGCAAATATGGCAGGCTTGCCAAGGGTGCAGGGCGTCGTAGACTGCACACATGTGGCCCTTAAGGCACCCCATCACAATCCAGCTCTTTTTGTCAACTGCAAGGGCTTCCACTCCCTCAACGTGCAGCTGGTGTGTGACCACAAGAAGGACATTTTGCATGTTTGCGCCAAGTACCCTGGCAGTTGCCATGACTCATTCATCCTGCGCCAGTCTAGTGTGCCCCCGCTCTTCAGTCCACCAAACCAACTTTTTGGATGGCTACTTGGAGACAAGGGCTATCCCCTGAAGACGTGGCTAATGATACCGTTCAGGAGGCCATCCAACGAAGCTGAGGAGCGCTACAACTCCAGCCACATTTCGACCAGATCCATTATCGAGCAAACCATCGGCTTGCTGAAGATGCGATTCAGATGCCTTGATAGATCAGATGGAGCCCTGTAGTACTCAGCAGCCAGGTTCTCCAGAATCGTCGTGGTCTGCTGTGCACTTCACAACATCGTACAGCATCGTGGCTTGCAGCTGCCTGAGGGACAAGTGGCTCAGCGCATAGCCTCCTCAGATGAGGATGAGGATGAGGAGAGCGAGAACGAAGACCTTGCGGAGGCGCATCAACCAGCGGCAGCAGCACGCGAGCACATTGCTGCCCGGGATGCAAGGGATGCACTCATCTTGGCCAGATTTGCTTAGGTTGTCCAATCAAACACATTTGGCTTGCACGTTCTTACCACACCATAGACAATGGACAAGAACCTGCAGCTTCCTATCACTCTGACCACCATCATAACAAATCCAAGTTGCCCTGAGCCCTCAATGTGGAACTTCCATTTGTGAAATGACACAGCCCAGAACTTCAACAGTTTGCCGTCACTTCACTTTATTACATTGACTAAAGGATGGCATTTAACAATTAAACACAACAGAACACCCAAGTGACTACCCTTGTGACTACTTGTGCTTTATCTTCCTCTTACGCGTGCTCCTACGTGGTGCTTCCCCTGTGGCTTCAGCAGATGTGGAGGCCCCTTGCTCACTTTTATGCTGCTCCTGCCTCGACACCTTTGGCGGGCGTCCTCTGGGGTTGAAAGCCTGTGAGGGCTCGCCAACAGTCTGCTCCTCCTGCGGCTGTGCAGGGGATGAGACGCCCATCTCAGTTGGGTGAGGACTCTGGTGGGGCTCTGACCGAGGGCTCCGCAGTGGCATGGGAGTGTGAGCGCTTGGAAAGGAGCCACCGCTTCCTTGTTGTCAGCCACCAACGTCCCTCTCATGGGTCAGCCCCACTTCAAAGCTAGCAAGTGGCTGGACAGCACCTTGCTGCACTTCAGGGGGCCATGAGGACTCGTATCTGCACTGGCAGTCCTACTCCAGAGGACTTCCATGAAGCTCTGGTTTCTCTGCTCAGTAGCTTCCCATCGCTCCTCCAGAGATGTCAGTCTATTCTGAAAAATCACCATGTTTTCAACACTCTGGCGACTTAGCTCCTCCATGGCCGTAGCCATCCTCTCCTCTACCGTAGCCATCCTTTCCATGGAGGTTGCCATCCTTTCCGTGGTGATGCATTCATGCGCCAATGACTCCACAAAGGCTCTGCTCGTGTTCGCGATGGACTCCTCCATTCTCTCCACACTCGCAGTGACCCTGGAGACAAAACCTGCCAGAGACTCCTGCACCTGTTCCTGGAGTTCAATCACCGCTCTGCTTCTGGATGGACCCGGAGGCACAGGATCGACATGCAGCTGAGCCGACGAGGACTCTCCACTGCTGTCCCTGTCTCCACCATCTGCTGATGCTCACTTGTGAGCTATGATACACCAGGTGACAACACTACTCTATCTCCTGAAGGTCCCACCGAGGTGTGAGTGTCTGCGCTGGTGCTGGGTGCGCTGAATTCTGCTGACGCTGCGCCCTCAGAGGTTGCAGGTTCCTCTGAGGAGTCTTCTGGCTCAGGCTGTTCCTCCTGGACAGTGGGGAGGGGGGCTGTCGATGGTCCTGTGGGGGAGTAAAGGAATGAGCTAGACATATGATATAAACGTTGCATGCACATGGAATTGTGCAGATGATCATAAGTCAATCTGTTTGAGCATCAGAAGCCATATCAGTCATTCATGCAACGTAAATGAGAGAGATGCAAAACTATTCTGTCACCAGCTTGCTCTGATGCGCCCGTCTGTCCGTCCCCCACTTCCACATCCTCCTCGGCTCCCACGATCGCTAGGGCTGCCTCCTCAGCGCTGGTGAGCTGGGCTATTGAGGGTCGCCCTCCTCCTGTCTTCGCCCTTTCCCTCTTATTGTGGGCTCTCTTTTCCTGCAATGAGGGACACAAGTGGAGTTGTTTGAGTGAGAATGATGGAGTGAGTGTAGAGAATCCATAGCATAGATGCTTAGAAGGACACAAAGATGGAGTGAGGTCCCAAGACCAAGGGCCCTCCCTGTGTGTTGTTAGTTGTTGTCATAGCATAACAGTGATAGGGAGTGCGAGGCCAGCATAGTCGAATAGTTAAGTGATTGTGTACATAGAGAGAGAGGGATGGTTAAGGGTACAAGGGATGTAAGGGTAAAGTGGGGTGTGGAGGAGTAGGTTGACAATGCAGAGTGCTGTTGATGAGAGGTGATGGGGAACAGATTGAGGGTAATGGTGATGTTATACTCACTTTTCCTGTGCGGACAAGGTCATTAAACCTCTTTCGGCACTGCAGCCAGGTTCTGCTGCACATTGATCTCGAATTGACCTCCTGGGCCAGTTGCAGCCACACAGCTTTGGTCTGCTGGGGAGGTTTTTTCCTCCCAGAGGAAGGAAACAACACCTCCTTCTGAGCTCTGGCTCCTCCACCAGAGCATGGAGGGAGTCATCATCAGACCCGGGTGAGGCCTTGGGCCTTGAACTAGACATTTCAAGAGGATCAAACCATTAGAAGATTAGCAAATAAAAGTTTTGAGGCAGAAAATGAACCAAGGCTGCTTGGAGCCATTAAATGCAGCTGCATAAATGACGTCATCAGAGCCGAGTTTCAGGCCCAAAAGACTCATTGGGCCAGGAGTGCGCACATGCTGGGAATCAATTGCCCAATTAGTGCAAAATAGCTAAATTATCCTGCCTGACATCGGAGGCGGGAGCGGGACCCACCGACCACCTGACACCCCCCTAAACCGCCACCAATGGCAAAATCCAGCCCCATACGTCCAGTCATCGCCGAATTGACCAATCGCTGGTGTTAGTACATATGTGGTGTTTTGATTGAGCTTAAATTAAAGGGATAGCTCTGTGTTTGCTAAAATACAATCGGAAATTGTTATACGCTACATAACTGTCGGATGCTTACTTGTAATCTCTTGCTGATTTTTAAGTAAAAGAAGTTTTTCACAGATTCATTGGGTTTTGTGTTGTCTGTTCGATGGGTCTGAACTTTGGAAACTGTTGAACGGGGTGAGGGGTGATTTCCGCACCCCTTACAAGGGCAATGGTCGGCGGGTGTTTTTGTGACTGGAAGTCTGTTTCCAGGGGGGTTCCGCAGGGCTCAGTACTAGGTCACTTGCTTTTTGTGGTATATATCAGTGATTTAGACTTAAAAGTAGGGGGCATGATTATGAAGTTTACGGATGATACAAAAATTGGCCGTGTGGTTAATAGTGAGGAAGAAAGATGTAGACTGCAGGAAGATATCAATGGATTGGTCAGGTGGGCAGAACAGTGGCAAATGGAATTCAATCCAAAGAAGTGTGAGGTAATGCATTTGAGGAGGGCAAACAAGGCAATGGAATACACAATAAATGGTAGGATACTGAGAAGAGTAGAGGACCAGAGGGACCTTGGAGTGCATGTCCACAGATCCTTGAAGGTAGCAGGACAGCTAGATAAGGTGGTTCAGAAGGCATACGGGATACTTTCCTTTATTAGCCGAGGCTTAGAATATAAGAGCAGGGAGGTTATGCTAGAACTGTATAAAACACTAGTTAAGCCACAGCTAGAGTACTGTGTACAGTTCTGGTCACCACATTACAGGAAGGATGTGATTGCACTACAGAGGGTACAGAGGAGGTTTTTTTTATTCGTTCCTGGGATGTGGGCATCACTGGCAAGGCCAGCATTTATTGCCCATCCCTAACTGGTGGTGAGCCGCCTTTGTGAACCGCTGTAGGCTTTGTGGTGAAGGTACTCCCACAGTGCTGTTAGGGAGGGAGTTCCAGGAACTTGACCCAGCGACAATGAAGGAACAGCGATATACTTCCAAGTCAGGATGGTGTGTGACTTGGAGGGGAACTTGGAGGTGGTGGTGTTCCCATGCGCCTGCTGCCCTTGTCCTTCTAAGTGGTAGAGCTCGCGGGTTTGGGAGGTGCTGCCGAAGAAGCCTTGGCGAGTTGCTGCAGTGCATCTTGTAGATGGTACACACTGCAGTCACAGTACGCCAGTGGTGGAGGGAGTGAATGTTTAAGGTGGTGGATGGGGTGCCAATCAAACGGGCTGCTTTGTCTTAGATGGTGTCAAGCTTCTTGAGTGTTGTTGGAACTGCACTCATCCAGGCAAGTGGAGAGTATTCCATCACACTCCTGACTTGTGCCTTATAGATGGTAAAAAGGCTTTGGGGAGTCAGGAGGTGAGACACTCACCACAGAATACCTAGCCTTTGACCTGAACTTGTAGCCACAGTATTTATGTGGCTGGTCTAGTTACATTTCTGGTCAATGGTGACCCCCCAGGATGTTGATGATAGGAGATTCGGCGATGGTGATGCCGTTGAATGTCAAGGGGCGGAGGTTAGACTCTCTCTTGTTGGAGATAGTCATTGCCTGGCACTTGTGTGGTGCGAATGTTACTTGCCACTCATCAGCCCAAGCCTGAGTGTCATCCAGGTCTTGCTGCATTCAGGCATGGACTGTTTCATTATCTGAGGAGTTGCAAATTGAACTGAACGCTGTGCAATCATCAGTGAACATACACACTTCTGATCTTATGAGGGGGGAAGGTCATTGATGAAGCAGCTGAAGATGGTTGGGCCTAGGACACTGCCCTGAGGAACCCCTGCAGTGATGTTCTAAGGCTAAGGTGATTGGCTCCAACAACTGCAACAACTTCCTTTTGATTCCCACTGACTTCAGTTTTACTAGGGCTCCTTGATGCCACACTTGGTCAAATGCTGCCTTGATGTCAAGGGCAGTCACTTTCACCTCACCTCTGGAATTCAGTTCTTTTCTTTTGTCCATGTTTGGACCAAGGCTGTAATGAGCTTTGGAGCTGAGTGGTCCTGGCAGAACCCAAACTGGACATCAGTGAGCAGGTTATTGGTGAGTAAGTGCCACTTGATAGCACTGTCGACGACACCTTCCATCAATTTGCTGATGATTGAGAGTAGACTGATAGGCAGTAATTGGCCGGATTGGATTTGTCCTGCTTTTTATGGACAGGAGATACCTGGGCAGTTTTCCACTTTGTCAGATAGATGCCAGTGTTGTAGCTGTACTGGAACAGCTTGGCTAGAGGCGCAGCTAGTTCTGGAGCACAAGTCTTTAGCACGACAGCCGGGATGTTGTCGGGGCCGATAGCCTTTGCTGTATCCAGTGTGCTCAGCCATTTCTTGATGTCATATGGAATGAATCGAATTGGCTGAAGACTGGCTTCTGAGATGGTGGGGACCTCAGGAGGAGGCCGATATGGATCATCCACTCTGCACTTCTGGCTGAAGATGGTTGTGAACGCTTCAGCCTTGTCTTTTGCACTCACGTGCTGGCCTCCACCATCATTGAGGATGGGGATATTCATGGAGCTGCCTCCTCCCGTTAGCTGTTTAATTGTCCACCACCATTCACGACTGGATGTGGCAGGACTGCAGAGCTTTGATCTGATCCGTTGATTGCGGGATCGCTTAGCTCTGTCTATAGCATGCTCTTTCTGCTGTTTAGCATGCATGTAGTCCTGTGTTCCAGCTTCCCCAGGTTGGCACCTCATTTTTAGGTATGCCTGGTGCTGCTCCTGGCATGCTCTTCTGCACTCCTTATTGAACCAAGGTTGGTCCCCTGGCTTGATGGTAATGGTGGAGTGAGGAATATGCCAGGCCATGAGGTTACAGATTGTGGTGGAATACAATACTGCTGTTGCTGATGGTCCACAGCGCCTCATGGATGCACAGTTTTGAGTCAGAGTCATAACGGCACAGAAGGAGGCCATTCGGCCCATCGCGTCCATGCCGGCTCTCTGTAGAGCAATCCAGTCAGTCCTATTCCCCCACTCTATCCCCGTAGCCCTGCAAGTTTATTTCCTTCAAGTGCCTATCCAGTCTCCCCTTGAAAACATTGAGTGTCTCCGTATCCACCACTTCCATCAGCAGCGAGTTCGATGCCCTCACCACTTGCTGCGTAAAAAAGTTTTTCCTCACATCCCCCCTGTATCTCTTGCCCAAAACATTAAGGGCTGGATTTTGTCTTGGCGTCGGGTTGGGGTCGTGTTACCCACATTTCGTGTTGCCCCCCCGACTCCAGATTAATGTGGATGAATGAATGATGCAATTTTGACTTAATTGGGCAATTGAGTTCCAGCTTGTGGGAACCCATGAACCAATTAGTGGTTTGTGTCTGAAAGTCGCCTCTGATGATGTCATCATTGCAGGTCAGAGACTGACTGACTGGTCTCAGAGACTGCCTGGCCTTTGCTGTGAGTGGACCTGGATGTATGAGAGAGAGAGAGAGAGAGAGATCCCGCCAGGTTTCACTGGCGTGTTTCACATCAGGCGTACTTCATGTCGGAAAAGGGTTAAACTAGCTAAAACATTTCAAAATGGCATTCAGAGCCAATTTAGGGATAGTTAAGAGCGTTAATGGCCTCTCGCGCCTCTTGGAGGTGGGACGGAATCAGGAACCCCGCGACCCATTTTGTCAAAATTGCGTGGAGGCGTGTTGGAGTCAGATGGGGTCGGGACCCCCGAATCTGCTACTTTAACCCCCCACACGCCTCCAAACCTGACTCCACGGGTCATTCAAAATCCAGCCCTTTGTCCCCTAGTCCTTGTACCATCAACTAGTGGGAACAGCCTTTCCCTGTCTAGCCTATCCAAACCCGTCATAATCTTGTACACCTCTATCAAATCACCTCTCAACCTCCTTTGCCCTAATGAAAACAAATCAGCTTCTCCAACCTGTCCTTGTAGCTAAAATCCCCCATCCATTCTGGTAAATCTCCTCTGCACCCTCTCAAGGGCCTTCACATTCTTTCTAAAATGTGGTGAGATGAGCTGCTAGATCTGTTCTGAATCTATCCCATTTAGCATGGTGCTAGTGTCACGCAACACAATGGAGGGTGTCCTCAGTGTGAAGACAAGATTTTGTCTCCACAAGGACTGTGCGATGGTCACTGCTACCAATACTGTCCTGGACAGATGCATCTGCGACAGGTAGATTGGTGAGAATGAGGTCAAGTAGGTTTTTCCCTCGTGTTGGTTCTCTCACCACCTGCCGCAGTCCTAGTCTGGCAGCTATTTCCTTCAGGGCTCAGCCAGCTCGGTCAGTAGTGGTGCTACCAAGCCACTCATCGTGATGGATATTGAAGTCCCCCACCAATATGAAATTCTGTGCCCTTGCTACCCTCAGTGCTTCTTCCAAGAGGTGTTCACGAGGATGTTGCCAGGACTAGAGAATTCTAGCTTTGAGGAAAGATTGGATAGGCTGAGGTTGTTTTCTCTGGAACAGAGGAAGCTGAGGGAAGAATTAATTGAGGTGTATAAAATTATGAACTCCCTAGATAAAGTGAATAAGAAGGACCCATTTCCCTTAGCAGAGAGGTCAATAGCTTAAGAACATGAGAACTAGGAGCAGGTGTAGGCCATACGACCCCTCAAGCCTGCTCCGCCATTCAATAAAATCATGGCTGATCTTCGACCTCAACTCCACTTTCCTGCCCAATCCTCATATCCCTTAATTCCTCTGGAGTCCTAAAATCTATCGATCTCCGCCTTGAATATACTCAACGACTGAGCATCCACAGCACTTTGGGGTAGAGAATTCCAAAGATTCACAACCCTCAGTGAAAAAATTCCTCCTCATCTCAGTCTTAAAATACCGGCCCCTTTATCCTGAGACTATGCCCCCTAGTTCTAGACTCTCCAGCCAGGGAAAATAATATCTCAGCATCTACCCTGTCAATCCCCACAGAATCTTATATGTTTCAATGAGATCACCTCTCATTCTTCTAAACTCCAGAGAGTATAGGCCCAATCTACTCGATCTCTCCTCATAGGACAACCCTCTCATCCCAGGGATCAATCCAGTGAACCTTTGTTGCACCACCTCTAAGGCAAGTATATCCATCCTTAGATAAGAAGACCAAAACTGTGCACAGTACTCCAGGTGTGGCCTCACCAGAGCCCTGTACAATTGCAGTAAGACTTCCTTACTCGTGTACACCAACCCTCTAGCAATAAAGACCAATATGCCATTTGCCTTCCTAATTGCTTGCTGTACCTGCATGCTAACTCTCTGGGGGAAAAATTGGTGATCGTCAGCAAAGCAGTCAGTGTCACCACCAACTGCCGCTAACAGCTGCCCGAAATGGCCGCAGCGCTAACCGACCTAAATTGGTGTGGGGGGGGCGTGGAGGTAGGTGGCACAGCGCTAACCTTAGGTGCAAAGCCGTCCTGGTGGCATTGCACGAGGGATCTGGGACCAACTTGTGCGGCATTGCTGCTTCTCCGAGCGTCTGTGTACGAGGCTGGGAAGCTTGCAATGCATTGTGGGCAGTGAGGAGCTCTGAAATTTAAAGGGCCATGCACACTGAAGCAAGACAAAATAAAATGCACTGATTCAATACGTTTTGCAGCCCTTTCTGTCTTTTTACAAATATTCAATATTTAAAAGAAGTTCCAAATGTGATTATTCAGCTCTTAAAGCTGAATTACCTTCCTAAACTGATCAAATGGGAAAACTACCTCAGCACTAACACAAATGGCTCAGCAAGCCAGGGAAGGGGCACCCAGGGTCTCGCATGCAGCACTCCAGCTTGTGCAGGGGGTCAACACTGCAAGACAGGCCCTCTACCCACAAGAGCCAGGAGGCTCTCCAGAAAGAATAACGTGGGAGGGAGTACATTACCAAGGCCGTCACTGCCAGCAGTGTCGCCCCCACCACCTGGCTCCAGTGCCCAAAGAAGTTTTATGACCTCAGAAATGCATCTTCAAAAGCAGTCACCTACCAACTGCACCACTAACCTCACACACTACTCAATGCAGGACCCCAATCACTCACCTACCAACAATCTGCACCAATGACGAGGCACCATCTCCCATTCCTAGCATCACCTCACCCCCTTGGAGGAGACAGTGCAGGCCATTCTCGGCAGGGGCAAGGCTGAGCCCTTGGCCAGCGGCAGGGTTGAAAGGATACAAGATGCGGGTATCCTCATACGTTATCCCCCTTCTGGCATGCACCTCTAGGTTTCCCGCCCTCCCGTCAGCATAACTCCACCCTTGTGCCTTCCTTATTTCACTCATCCAAGAAATGCAGCCTGCCCAGTCAGTGGGTCAACAAGAAGAGGTAACCTGCCCAGCCAGTGGGACCGCAGGCGGATGATTCCATCCCGGATATCCTGGCCACAAAGGGGCTGTCTGGGATGCATCCTTCCATCTGACTCCGCCTCTTCAGCTTCCTCCTCTTCTGCGTCTTGCTCTTCTCTCTGCAAGCGGATGCTGTAAATGTGAAATGACAGCATAAGATGCTGCAAGTGCTCAGTTGGTCAGGCAGCATGTCAACCTCAGACGTGAACTCCACGGATGTAGCGTGACCTGCTAAGTATTCACAGCATGTTCTGTCTTCTCAAAGGCGTTCACTTACCATCCGAACCCTTGCAAACATCCAGCAGCACTCCCAAAATACTTTAAAAACTTTTCACATATATTGCAGCAAGCCACCACTTCAATAAAATCCAAAAAACCAAGGCCAAACCTTTCCATTCAAACTTACCTGATTGATGTATGTGTCCCTTTAACAGCTGCAGATATCGCCCCGTCAGCGTCTGTCAGCCTGTTTGCCCGGCAGGTTAACCTGGTTCGCGTAGGTGACGTTAAGTTGGCGTTGTACGCTGACTGATGTCACCACGCCACCATTTTTTTTCTACAGGGCGCTGCCAGTTAACGGCGGCGCAAAGGGGCCCTCAAATATGGCGGGCATCACGGGAACCGCCTCCAGCTGGCGCAAGAGCGGTAGCCACCATTTTTTCGAGAATCGCTGGTGCTAACAGGTGGCAGTAAGTATATGAATTTCTTGCCCTCTATGTTTCTTGTACTAGGACATCCAAATCTCTCTAAACACCAATATTTTATAGTTTCTCACCATTTAAAAAATATTCTGTTTTTCTGTTCATCCTACTAAAGTGAATGACCTCACATTTCCTCACATTATACTCCATCTGTCACCTTATTGCCCACTCACTTAACCTGTCTATGTCCCTTTGCAGGCTCTTTGCATTCTCCTCATATCTTACTTTTCCACCTAGCTTTGTATCATCAGCAAACTTGGATACATTGCACTCGGTCCCTTCATCTAAGTCATTAATATACATTGTAAATAGCTGAGGCCCAAGCACTGATCCTTGCGGCACCCCACTAGTTACAGCCTGCCAATCTGAAAATGACCCATTTATCCCTCGCTCTGTTTTCTGTCTGTTAATCAATCCTTTATCCATGCCCTTACCCCCAACGCCATATGCCCTTATACAAAAGCAAAATACTGCAGATGCTGGAAATCTGAAATAAAAACAGAAAATGCTGGAAATACTCAGCAGGTCAGGAAGCATCTGTAGAGAGAGAAACAGAGTTAACGTTTCAGGTTCTGACGAAGGGTCATCGACCTGAAACGTTAACTCTGTTTCTCTCTCTACAGATGCTGCCTGACCTGCCATATGCCCTTATCTTGCTTAACAACCTTTTATGTGGCACCTTATCGAATGCCTTTTGGAAATCCAAATATACTACATCCACTGGTTTCCCTTTATCTACCCTGCTAGTTACATCCTCAAAAAACTCTAATAAATTTGTCAAACACGATTTACCTTTCATAAAACCATGTTGACTCTGCCTAATCATATTATGATTTTCTAAGTGCCCTGATACCACTTCCTTAGTAATGGATAACCAGGGGTCATAGATTTAAAGTAATTGGTAGAAGGATTAGAGGGAAGTTGAGGAGAACTTTCTCCACCCAGAGGGTGGTGAGGGTCTGGAACTCACTGCCTGAAAGGGTGGTCGAGGCAGAAACCCTCATCGCATTTAAAAAGTACTTGGATATGCACTTGAAGTGCCAGAACCTACAGGGCTACGGACCAAGAGCTGGAAAGTGGGATTAGGCTGGATAGCTCTTTTTCGGCCGGCACAGAGACACAATGGGGCAAATGACCTCCTTCTGTGCTGGAAATTTCTATGATTCTATCCAGTTAGCCCCATTCCCCTGCCCATCCTTCATGACCAACCAATGAAAAACCTTATGAATTACATATAAAGGCTAATATCATCAAAAAGGTCCTCAAATAATCAACCAAGTATCTTTTGCATACTGAAAGAATTTCCCCAGTACTTTTCAAAACAAACATTATGGACCATCTGGAGTAGGATACATCATTTTTTTTTATTACATGGGATACATTAGCCCTGCACTCAGTCTTAAAAAATGTTTCCTGCAAAAAGTGCAACACATTTCAGGTGAGATCTCAATATAAATACTACAGCCTTGAAATTTCACTGGATGGAAGCTTTCACCTGTTACTTAATGTGCTCCAAATATTAGAGCGTCAGAACGCTAGATGCATGCAACCATTTTAATATAAATGTTTTAACAACTGCGCTAACAACAACAATTTACATCTATATAGAGCATTTAATGTAGAAAATTGTCCCGAGTTGCAGTAAGGAATCAAATGGCTGCTGAGCCAAAAAAGGAGGTATTGGAAGGAATGGCAAAAAGCTTGGTCAATGGAGGATCTTAGAGGGAAGCAGAGAGGTTCAGGGGGTTAGGGAGGGAATTCCAGAGCATGGGGTTAGGCAGCTGTCAATGGTGGGCCGAAAGGAGAGGGATGCACAAGAGGTTGGAGTCAAAGAAATGGAGAGTTTTTGGAGGGGGAGGTAGTTAGAGCTGGTGGAAGTTAGCGTTAGGGAGGAGAAGGTCCATGGATAGATTTAAACATAAGGATTACAATTTTAAATTTGAGCTGTTGGAGGACTGGGAGCCAAGATATGCCAGCAATGACAGCAGCGATGGGCAAGTGGGACTTGGTGTGGAATAGGATACAAGCAACAGAGTTTTGAATGAGCTGAAGACGATGGGAGCATTGGAGTAATCAAGTCTGGAGGCCACAATGTGTTTCAGTGGCAGCTGAGCGATGTCATGGAGGTGGAGTGTTGGCGGTCTTTGGATTGGAGAGGATATTCCAACACAGTCACAGAAAAAGTTGTTTGTGGCTTTGATTAGAGTTGTTTCGATGCTGTTAGAGGAGTAGAAACCTGACTGGAGGGATTCAAATAGAGAGTTGCAGGAGGGCTGGGCACAGATCTTGAAAACATTCAAGGCTTTCATGAGGAAAGAGAGGTTGGAGATGGGCGGTGGTTAGCAAGAACTAGTTTGAGGAGGTGGCTGATAATGGTGTTTTTTGAAAAACAGGGGGACAGTGCCTGAGGGGAGGAAATCATTTACAACGTCAGCTAGCATGGAGGCCAGGAAGGGAAGTTGAATGGTCAGCAATTTAGTGGGAATGGGATTGAAAGGGCTGGAGATCGGAATTGTTGTAGAGATGAACTCGCAGAGGGTTTGACGGGAGTTTGGAGAGATATTGCTGCGATGGAGGTTCAGGGCTAAGGTAGGGGAGTCTGGGGGAAGCTTGCTTTGTGCTAACATAGGAACATAGGAACAGGAGTAGGCCATCCAGCCCCTTGAACCTGCTCCACCATTCAATGAGATCATGGCTGATCTGTGATCTAACTCCATCTTTGGCCCATATCCCTTCATACCTTTGGTTAACAAAAAGCTATCAATCTCTGATTTAAAATTAACAATTGATCTAGCATCAATTGTCGTTTAAGAACATAAGAACATAAGAAATAGGATCAGGAATAGGCTACTTGGCCCCTTGAGCATGCTCCACCTTTCAATAAGATCATGGCTGATCTTGGGCTCAAAGCCACTTACCTGCCCGCTCCCCATAACCCTTCACTCCCTTATCTTGCAAAAATCTATCTATCTTCACCTTAAATGTATTTAATGACCCAGCCTCCACAGCTCTCTGCGGCAGAGAATTTCACAGATTTACGACCCTCTGAGAGAAGAAGTTCCTCCTCATCTCAGTTCTAAAAGGGCAAACCTTTATTGTGAAACTATGCCCACGAGGGGAAATATCCTCTCTGCATCTACCTTGTCGAGCCCCCTCAGTATCTTATATGCTTCAATAAGATCACCTCTCATTCTTCTAAATTACAATGAGTATAGGCCCAACCTGCTCAACCTTTCCTCATAAGTCAACCCCCTCATCTCTGGAATTAACCTAGTGAATCGTCTCTGAACTGCCTCCAATGCAAGTGTATCCTTCCTTAAATAAGGAGACCAAAAACTGTACGCAGTACTCAAGGTGTGATCTCACCAATACCCTGTACAGTTGTAGCAGGACTTCCCTGCTTTTATACTCCAACCCCCTTGAAATAAAGGCCAACATTCCATTTGCCTTTTTGATTACTTGCTGAACCTGCATGCTAACTTTTTGTGTTTCATGCACAAGGAACCCCAGGTCCCTCTGAACTGTAGCATTTTGTAATCTCTCTCCATTTAAATAATAATTTGCTTTTTTATTTTTCCTGCCAAAGTGGATAACCTCGCACTTTCCCACATTTTACTCCATCTGCCAAATGTTTGCTCAATCAGTTAGCCTGTCTATATCCCTTTGCAGATTCTTTGAGTCCTCTGCACAACTTGCTTTCCCACCCATCTTTGTATCATCCGCAAACTTGGCTACATTACACTCGGTCCCTTCATCCAAGTCATTAATGTAGATTGTAAATATTTGAGGCCCCAGCACTGATCCCTGTGGCACCCTACTAGTTACCATTTGCCAACCGGAAAATGACCCATTTATCCCGACTCTCTGCTTTCTGTTAGTTAGCCAATTCTCTATCCATGCTAATATATTACCCCCAACTCCATGAGCTCTTATCTTATGCAGTAACCTTTTATGTGGCAAATTATCGAATGCCTTCTGGAAATCCAAATACACCACACCCACAGGCTCACCTTTGTCCACCCTACTCGTTACATCCTCAAAGAACTCCAGCACATTTGTTAAACATGATTTCCCTTTCATAAAAACATGCTGACTCTGCTTGACTGCATTATGATTTTCCAAATGCCCTGCTACTGCTTCCTTAATGAAGGACTCCAGCATTTTCCCAACGACAGATGTTAGGCTAACTGTTCTATAGCTTCCTGCTTTCTGTCTCCCTCCTTTCTTAAATAGGGGTGTTACATTCGCAGTTTTCCAATCCGCTGGGACCTCTCCAGAGTCCAGGGAATTTTGGTATATTGCAATCAATGCATCCACTATCTCTGCAGCCACTTCTTTTAAGACCCTGGGATGCAGGCCATCTGGTCCAGGGGACTTGTCATCTTTTAGTCCCATTATTTTACCAAGTGCTATTTTCTTAGTGATAGTGATTGTCTTTAGTTCCCCACTCCCTGTGGCCCCTTGATTATCCATTATTGGGATGTTGTTAGTGTCTTCTACCGTGAAGACAGATACAAAATATTTGTTCAGAGTCTCTGCCATTTTCCCGTTCCGCATTATTAATTCCCCAGTCTCATCCTCTAAAGGACCAACGTTTACTTTAGCTACTCTCTTCCTTTTTATATACCTGTAGAAGCTCTTACTATCTGTTTTAATATTTCTTGCCAATTTACTCTCATAATTCATCTTCTCACTCTATTATTTTTTTAGTCATCCTTTGCTGGTTTTTAAAAATTTCCCAATCATCTGGTCTCCCACCAATCTTGGCAACATTGTATGTCTTCATTTTCAATTTGATACCATCCTTTACTTCCTTAGTTAGCCACGGATGGTGCTCCCTTCTCTTAAAATCTTTCTTTCTCACTGGAATATATTTTTGTTGAGAGTTATGAACTATCTCCTTAAATGTCCGCCACTGCATTTCAACTGACTTACCCTTTAATTTATTTTTCCAGTCCACTTTAGCCAGTTCTGCCCTCATGCCATTGTAATTGCCTTTGTTTAAGATCGGGACACTGGTTTGAGATACAACTTTCTCACCCTCCAACTGAATTGAAATTCAACCATGCTATGATCATTCTTTCCTCGAGGATCCTTTACTCTGAGATCATTTATTAATTCTGTCTCATTACACAGTACCAGATCCAAGATAGCCTACTCCCTGGTTGGTTCCCTTACATACTGTTCTAGGAAACCATCCCGGATGCACTCTATGAACTTCTCCTCAAGGCTACCATGGCCAATTTGATTTGTCCAATCAATATGGAGATTAAAATCACCCATGATTATTACCGTACCTTTTTTACAAGCCTCCATTATTTGTTGATTTATACTCTGTCCAACAATATTGCTACTGTTCGGGGGCCTGTTCGGAAGAGAGCTCCAAACTTCTACCACCTTTTGTGTGTAGAAGTGTTTCCTAATTTCACTCCTGAAAGGTCTGGCTCTATTTTTTAGACTATACTCTCTAGTCCTAGAATCCCCAACCAGCGGAAATAGTTTCTCTCTATCTACCCTATCTGTTCCCCTTAATATTCTGAAAACTTCGATCAGATAACCCCTTAAACTTCTAAATTTTAGGGAATACAACCCTAATTTGTGTAACCTCTCCTCATAACTTAACCCTTGAAGTCTGGGTATCATTCTGGTAAACCTACGCTGCACTCCCTCCAAGGCCAATATATACTTCCTAAGGTGTGGTGCCCAGAACTGCTCACAGTACTCCAGGTGTGGTCTAACGAGGGTTTTGTATAGCTGCAGCATAACTTCTACCCCCTTGTACTCTAGTCCTCTAGATATAAAGGCCAGCATTCCATTAACCTTTTTGATTATTTTCTGTACCTGTTCATGACATTTTAATGATCTTTGTACCTGGACCCCCAAGTCTCTTTGGACCTCCACTGTTTTTAGCTTTTCACCATTTAGAAAGTACCCTGTTCTATTCTTTTTAGGTCCAAAGTGAAATTCATTTGCCACAGTTTTGCCCATTCACTTAATCTATCAATATTGTTTTGTAATTTTATGCTTTCATCTGCACTGCCTGCAATGCCATCTATCTTTGTGTCATCGACAAATTTGGGTATTTGACTTTCTATGCCATCATCTAAGTCATTAATAAATATTGTGAATAGTTGAGGCCCCAACACAAATCCCTGCGTGACACCACTAGTCACATCCTGCCAATTAGAGTACCTACCCATTAACCCTACTCTCTGTCTCCAGCCATTCAGCCAAATTCCTAACCAGGTCAATAATTTTTCCTCAATTCCGTGGGCTTCTACCTTAGATAACAGTCTCTTATGTGGGACTTTATCAAATGCCTTCTGGAAGTCCATATAAATAACATCCTTAGTCATTCCGTTGTCCAATCAGGTTTGTCAGGCATGACCTACCTTTCACAAATCCATGCTGGCTCTCTCTGAAGAACTGAAAATTTTCAAGGTGTTCAGTCACCTTATCCTAGCAATTTCCCGACAACAGATGTTAGGCCAACTGGTCTATAATTCCTTGGATTCCCTCTCTCGCCATTTCCAATCTAAAGTGACAGTTCCTGAATCTAGAGAATTTTGGAAGATTATAGTTCAGGCATCTGCAATGTGTTCACCTACTTCCTTTAAAACGCTGGGATGGAACCATCTGGCCTTTGGGATTTGTCACTCTTTAGTGCCATTATTTTCTTCATTACTGTTATTATTATTGCTGTTATTATTATACTGTTATTATTATTGCTAAAATAGCAGCGAGAGAATTTTCAGATAAGAGTATTAAATTTTCATCAGGATGTTATCCCACGGTGTAATTTCACAGCCTATCAGTTGAGAGCTGGTGTTACTACAACACAACACTCCCCAAAAATCAGATCAATTTAAAAAATAACTGGACAGGCTGATATCTCAGGCAGAACAGAAGACTAGAAAATGATACTCCTAGTTTGTGAAGATACTGATGAATAACTTTGGATCTTTGCTTTCTATTCTGCTCGCGGTGTTCTATCTTCCAGTGCGCATGTATGATAAAAATGTCTGTATTCATGGAGCAAGGGATTTGATTCTGCGCAGCTACCTCATTAGATTGGACTGACAGTGGTTGCTAACGCTGCAAGCAGAAATGCATATTTTGTGTCTTGCTCAAACACAGAGACCCGATTTTAACTCCCGTCCCCTCCCTCCCCCAACCTGGCTGAAAGCGGGCGAGGACACTGTTAAAATAAGGGCATTCGCTTACCCCCTCTAATCTCGCTACCTCCCCGCCATGTCCCGAACTTAACCTGCTCTTGTGAGCTGGCAAGCGGGGCAGACCCAACTGCAATATTAATTGGATGGAGGCTTGAGCTGGGCAGCAGTGACAGCTTCCCGTCAGGCCAGACCTGCCGGGAGGTGGATCTTGGGCCAAAACAGAACCAGGCGGGTAAGAAATTAAATTCGAGTTTAGATTTCCGTGCGGACGCCAGGCTCCGGGCCTAACAAGGAGGCCTTGGGCCTCCCTTGCCATGGGCTCCCCTCTCACCCTCCCCGATCACGTCCAGAGCCCCACTCGCTACTTACCTGGGGCCCCGGCTGCGGCCTCCTGCCGTCAAATTTTCACTCCCCGCCCATCGGTCAGGTAGTTGATCTGACTGGGTTCGGGCAGGTCAGCGAGAAAATTGATGGTAATGAGGCCCGGTCATTACGATCAGCCGGGCCTTTGCATCCCTGGACTCTCCGGTTGTGCGGCCCGCTTCTGGGACTCGCACCCACCGTAACCATCCACCCCCTTCAAAATCAGGGCCAAAAACTTTTGCATTAGAATTGCAATGGAATAGAACTGACACTTTATTTTTCATAGGTTTTCTATCAATATGAGCACCTAACAATCAAGCATGCTGAAAGGTATTTAATATTTTATTTCTTATTAGCGTCTTAGCTGCCTTGTACGTCTTTTACTTAAATTGATAGTTAACCTCTAAAATGAGGCCGTTGAATAAATTTTAAGTTTTGATTTTAACAGTGGCTCTGCACAACTTATATGCTTGTGCTCTTCAGTTCCCTTATATAACAGGGTCCCTATAACCCGTGAGAAATAGTCTAGGTATTTCAAAATTTATTATTTCTGCTCGTGCTGATATCACTAAGTAGGATGTTTTAGAAGAAAAAACGCATGTTACTCTGCATGTACTTGAAGGAAAAGTAGGCAATCAAACAAACCAGAATTATATTCATTAAATACACAGGCCCCGATATTTACTGGGGTGGGGTTTCGGAGCGGGGACAAGGAGTTATGATCAGGCTGAACGGCGTGGAGTTTTAACTCCAGGCCATGTGTGATTTATTTTCCCAAGTTCCCCGCCTGAAAGCCAACTTGATCGATAGGCTTGGCTGCCTGTCAGATAAGGAAATCCTGCAGCACAAGGCCGCAACTGGGGAAGTGATGGGGAAGTTTGTGAGATCGGAGGTGGGGCGGGGGGTTGGTGATCGCAGGGGGAAGCTGACAGATCATGGGGGGAGATTGCTGGGGGGAGAGACGCAGGGAGATTGGGCAGGCTGGTGATCATGAGGTGGGGGGGGGCGGCGGGGGGATATCGAGGGGGGGGGTCGGTGATGGGGGGGGTACGTCAGGGGGAGATCGTGGAGGTGGGGGTTGGGGGTAACAGGATTAGCTTGTTGAGCCTGGAGGAGCCACTCCTGTTCCTCCTGGCCCACAAGCAGTGCTGTAAAGGTGCTTACCTTATGGATCCAAACCTTCTCACCTCATTTCACCTGTTGGGTTTCCCGAGGCCTGGGAAGTCCGGCCCACAGTAGTTAAAAATAGAAACTATGTTAAAATGGAGGCACGCAGCCTCCTTAAAAAATTTCAATGACCAATCTGCCTCCTGAAAGCAGATTGATCGCCTGCTCCTCGTCCCGCCTCCATTAAAACCAGAAGTGGGCGATTTCGAGGCGGGTTGGGTTTGTTTTTGACATTTTTACTTCACAGTTGCGCCCGACCCAAACCCACCTGTTTTTGGAGATCTATGGGGTTCTGGATATTTATCGTCAGTAAGCACCCATTCATCAATGAATGTGTTTTAAACACCAGAGGTTTGCAAAAAATTCTTACAGCATCTACCGCCCTCCCCCGAACCAATTTCAACCCACGCATTTTCTGAAATGTGCTGACAGAAAAGGAAATATTGTGCCTAAACCAAGAATGACCATATGTGAACTGGATAAAAACTGCATGCGGGCACTTTGTCTGGCTGAAAGAAGTTGAGCCAAGCCAAATTCTAGAATGTTTTCCCTGCATTGAGGTTCACCAGCAAAGACAAGACACGAATAAACACAAACATCAAAGGTTTTGTACTGTAGGAGTTCTGCGTGCTTTGAAAGCAGAAAGGATGTTCTGGGAAATGCATTTAGTGATGGATTTTATCAGACAAAAAGTATTCTTCTGCACAATTCTCATCAGCAATGCATTTCTGATCCTATTAATGCTAATGGCCCGTATTTTCCGATCGAGGCTTCCTGCGTGCGGATGCCTCCGATCTGGAAAAAGTCTACGCCCTTACCTGAGGGCTCCCGAGGTCCGGACACTTCCACTCCTGGGCCTCTCCACAGTCGAAATGCGCAGGGCCCAGGTATCCCAGGGGCGCACGCAGTTCGCAAGCGTCCCTGGGATCACATGGGCCAGGTGAGCCAATGAAAGAAGGGAATCCCCCTTCATACTTTTGACAGGTCTCTCAGCTTAGACCCGTCAAAAGTTTGAATGGAGATCACTCCAAAAACACATCAAAACATTAAAAAAAATTTTAAATCTGGGATTTTAAAATTAGTTAAAATTACATTAAATTAAATATTTTAAACAAAAATTTAATTTTTTGGAAAAAAATTAAAGTTTTTTACGGGGCTAAAAATAAACTTACCTTTTTTTAAATTATTTTTAAATTATAAATGACAACATTTTTTTAAACTTTTTTAAACTCTTATGCTGGTAAAAGCAGGCCTTAAGCTTGCTTTTGTCAGGCGTAAATTTTCTAAGGGATTTCAGTGGGCAGAGGCTCTGCAGAAAGCGGAACTCTCCAACCACAGAGGCCCTTCTCCAGAGCAGGCGTGCGATCTGTCAAGAGGATTCTTGACAGATCGGAAGTGTCGGTTTTCAGCGCATGTGCTTCGCATGCCTGAAACCGGCACTTGTGAGGTCCCTACGGTTGTGTTCACAGCTTGTACACACCTGTAGGGATCGGAAAATACAGGCTAATATGTATGGGTCAGCTGACCTCAGTACTGTAGAATTCGCAATATAATCGCGATTTTATAAATAAGGAGAAAACACATAGTTTCGTTCAAACAGCTTTATTTCAGCAGAATGCTGTCAGGTTTTCAAAGTGGACACAAGCAGCCTGTAAAATGGCCGCCACGCCTCGTGGCAGAACATTCTAGACTTTTCGATAAGCAGACAAGATGGCGTGCCAATAAACATTTGTGTGAGATCGGACAAGACTCAGCACATTTGAGATGATGCACAAGACATAATGGGTTTGCATTTTACACATAAATACTGGAATCGGTCTCCCAGGTGCGAATAAGGGCTATTGTACCAAGCGATCAAGAACCCATCCAAAGACATTAATATGCAAAATCCCCACGACTCTACGATGAGAGAGCCGTTTGCGGGTAGTTACAGAAACATTTGGAAGCCCCAAAACCCCTCCAGGGAGAATACTGACCGGTTACACAATGGGAGAAGTATTAACGGGTACTCAGACAGTTACAAGTATCACCGAAACCCATTAAACGGAGATCACCCTATACAAGAAGTTTGAGTGCCAAAACCCTAACAAAAGAAAAGACATTAAGGTTGGGCGGGAAAAGAAGAGTTTCAGCACTATAACTGTAAGCTACAACCGTCCATCTTTCTCTTGTTCGCTCGCCGTCTTGTTCCTTGCCGCTTGCCTCGTGTCTCTGCCTCTTGCAGCTCTTGCTGTTCGACTTGCTGAAAGACTGTTGGACTTTCTGATCCGCCAGGATCAGCCTCGTGGCTTGCCGCGAAGATCTGTGTGGAACTGGGCTGTGAAGCCTTGAAACGGGCACACCATCCCGAGAAGTCGGTAAACGGTGTTGGAACCGAAGGCCTGAGATAAGATGAGATGAGATGAGATGAGATGAGAAGAGAAGAATACGTATCGCCACGGTCAGTAAGCCCCGACCGCGCCTGTAGGTCGAATAGACACTTTCCTTGCCCAGGAAGACTATCTTTTGAGTTTTACAGAACTGGCATCGGAAGACCATTCTTCGAGTTTTATCACATCGGGGCGAGGGCACAGGAAGACTATTTTTCGAGTCGTGTCGGAACTCTGAGGACAACACAGATCTTCATGACAGTAGACGGTCCAGCCTGCTAGCCGGAGCAGAAACGAGTAAACAAGTGGGGTACAGAGACCCCTGATCAACACGTGGGTGATCAGGTGCTGCGGTAAAAACATCCGAGCAGAGTTTTCGGAATTCTCCGAGTTATCACGAGTGGTGAGCATGAGTCTCGATCCTACAAATCTAGTTTAGAGCAGGTATTGATAGGGGAGGGTTTAAGTTTTAAGGATAACTGTAATGTGTGCCCCCATTTACGATGTGTCGTTCGTTCCTCGTTTCCCTGAAATTAGTTACATAACTGCGTGTAAGATTGTACTGTCATTAATCTGTGCTTATGACATGTATTTCGTAATCTTGAATAATATGCAATAAAGATTTTCCATTTCGTACCATTCAACCGGGTCTACCTGAGTTTTCTCTCCATTATTGCTCTCGCATCTAAGTCCAGTGTCAGAACCGTAAGGGCGAGTGGGTCGAACCACTCACAGGTATCTAGTGCTCCCAGACTGGCTGGAGACCAGAACAGGCAACAAGGCCTAACCTTGCACTAGCACCCAGGCTGAGCACAGAGCCACACGGGTCAAAACCCTTACAGTACCAACCAATGTTCCCTGTAAGCTGCACTTTGTTCTGCGCCTGTTTCTTTTAATGCGCGGTTCCTTTAAATGTTTGCGCATTGCGCGGTGTTTACAATGTAACAGCCGGTGAGCAGCCTCCGCGGGACCTTACCCATTACTGCGCTGAAACGCAGCTTAGAGGGAACATTGGCTGATGCTGGGATCATATTACTAAAATATGACACTCATTTCTGGCTGATTGGGAACAGCTTATTAATATTCTTAAAATATTGCTTAGGAATTTTGAGGTTTCAATGACAATTAATATCCGGAATGACAAATACAAAGAATTCTGTGGTAAGTACTTTGACAAAAAATATTCGAACCAGTGAACCTATATAACACCAGTCTGCAGAACTGAGGTTTGGCTGCATCAACATTCCCCACCACCCCTTCCGCCCCTCCGCCCCCACCAACCCCACCCCCACCACTCGTCCCGGACCCAACTGCATTCTGTAGCTTCTCTCCCAGTCCTGCCTTGCCCAGGGTTTATCAGATTCCTTTCCTCCATTAGATTCACCTTCTTGCTCGCTCTTCTCCCTCCCAACCCAGCTCCTGACTTCTCATCTCCTTGGCTCAATGTAAATGGATCCCTTTCCAAAGACATTATTCTCCCTGTTCATCCCCAAATGCATTGATTTCAAAATCCTTGTCGTTACTTACAAACCTCTTCATGGTTTCACTCTGCCCTATCTCTGCAACCTTCTCTAATCCTATGTCCCAATTCCCCAATCCAATATTCCAATTCCCGCATACCGTCTTTCTACCCCTCTTTTTGCTCTTCCAGTGGTGGCAGTGCTTACAGCGATCATGGTCCTATGTTCTAGAATTCTCTTTCAAAACCTTCAGTCTTGTTGCATCTCTACCTACCTTCAAAACCCTTTTTAAAAGCATCTCTTTGACCAATTCTTCAGTCACCTCTCTTATCTCTTCTAAGTTGCTTGACTGCTACTCACGCTCTGCTAAAGGCACTGGAGAAATGATAAATGATAGGCAATACATCTTTGACATTTTAAGTTTTCTCTCCCTTTCTCTTGAATTCTATTCTTCCAGCAATATATGTGAACAAAGTAAATTGTGATTTAATGCTTCTGCACATCATTTCCATTGTATGATTTTGTAAAGATTTGGAGACACAGGCACCTTTTTATTACTGTGGTGACGTTTTACCCACGCTATTGTTTCCCGAAATGATTTCAATCATTTTGTAAAGAATCTCAGACAGTGAATACAGATGTGTTTCCTGCATGGTTTCATGTGTTTATACATCTTCCCTATCCCTTGGGATAGAAAGGCCACATGTTTGTAATTTATACCAAGGAAAAACAAAATATATTTAACATTTTATTCTGGAAATTCCTAAGCAGTCATGTAAGTAAGACATGGTCATTTTTTGTGGCTTAAAACCTCAACAAGAATGTTATTTGAGTTCAGAACATTCCACGAGATGGATTAATGCTGTTTGTTTGATAACGACATTTATTCTTTGAAGAATTTGTTTTATGTCTTTAAGTGCATGAAATATGAAATGAACTCCTCCGATTACTAATTAATATACTAAATCTGTCAATAAAAAGCATAGCTTCCTCGGTCACATCAAATGCTTATCTTCATATCAACAGCTCTTAACTCCCTTTAAAGTTTAAGTCCATTTAAGATTCGACTACTGCTCCTTTTAGGTAGGGAGACTTTCCTAGCACATCCTAGTCAGGATACAAGAAAAAGCTTGTTGTTTGATAGATAGTCCTTGTTTCACCTCTAACTTCCAACTTCTCTGTCACAGACGTTCTTGTCTCCATTTTATTGATAATGGAACTACTTCCAATGGATTGTTCCCTGCATCTAATAGGCCGGCAGTATCCAATTTCTTCCTCCTTCCAATTCAGTGAGTTCCCAGCAGCTGGCCCCATCCAGACCAGCAGCTCACCTAGAATATATAATGAAGGGGACCCCAGCAGATCCAATGGGTTGGCTGTTCCATTACGAGTGAGAAAAAGTTCCAGTTTCCAATATGGCAGTTAAGTTTTTTAAAGACCCTATTAAAATGACTACTAAATTTATATGATGCAGTGTAAGCATTATAAAAATCTTTAAATTTAAAGTAAAAATCATGACAGATGTAAAAAGTTAAAGAAGCACAAGTCAAGAAATAGATTACAATCAATGCAAGAAAAATGAGGAGAATGGAGCACGGCATCATTTTATTTTAGACATTTGTTTCTAAATGCAGTCCACTCATTGAATGAATTGAGCTGAAATCTGCCATAACAAATTCCATCACTGAACAGTGGTGCTAATGGAAGGATTCGTTTCCAGTAACAGAGCCCTGTGTGACCCTGCCTTTTGACAACATGAGAAAAAGGTTTTTGAGTAGATGATCAGGTACATGAACAATCTACTCTAATCCACTTACCTACCATAACTGTCAAACTAAGCTTTCCACATGTATTTAGTTCACTATATAAATTCTGTGTGCTTGGTTAGTAATTATAGTGCTTAAATTTATCTGCAGTGCAGTTTTCAATGACAACAGTCCACACACCTAATTTCTTCTTTTGTTTGATGCTTTTACCACTCCCTGTCTGCTTTGTAAGCACTAGTTGCCTCTGCCCTTATCATGTCATCTATTTCCTTGAATGGGTTAGACACTGACGTTTTGTCTCTGGGACCATTTAAATCCACTCCCTGACTAATGGGATCAAAGTCTCCTCTGCTGGCTGGCTGTAAGGATCTCTTCATTGGCATAACTGATTTATAAGAACAATATCATTCATTTTTCATTTTGGTCAGCCAGGTGTCTGATGTGTGGAAACCCATCATCAAGTTTGAGTCTCCTATAGAGCTTGCCAATAGGCAGTACACACTCTCCCAATAGGGACACGCTCTACTTATCCACTCTAGGAAGCTGAGGTGCTGGTTGGCAGAGCCAAGGTTTACAGCTCCCAAGTCTGTAAAGGAGTATGACTGGAGAATAAAACTGCACAGTTTACCAGATCCAGGTACTGGTACACTTCCCGCTGCTTGGGCAGCTAGGGCTACCCTCTTTGTTTGGGTTTTGGCCGACAAGGTTATCTGGAGCTGAGTGGGAAGAATTCCGGTCCCCAGTGATAAGTCCACCCTTCCAGGTGTCATTAGTGGGCCAAGCTGGCAGGTTGCTCATCGACAGTGCTCTGAAGTATTGTGGGCATGCCTGACTCAGGTAACAGAATACCAAGACTCCCACGGAGGTTGACTTGGTTCCAAACTTCCATTGTGAAGCTTGTCACCGCAGAGCCAGCTTGACTCAAAAGAGGTCCCAACTGTCTCCTCACCCAAGGAGGACGATTGGTCGTGAGACAACTGCTGAGCGCAGGTTTGAGCTTGGACTAGACTGTCAGCAGCAATTCTTCTCGAGTGGCATGGTGGGCAGCTCAAACCTCACCATAAAACGTGCAATTCATTTATTTTGCTACTGTTATGAGATTCTAATCAATGAGAGTCATCCGACCATTATTGATTATGGCCCTGAAATTACGTCATAGGTTACGACTGTGTGAACACCAACACGTTTATCCTAAAGTTCCCTCTCTGCTATTTTAAGGAGGCATTGACCCATTTAATGTAAAATGCATCAGTGTCCTACAGTGTAATTTCAGATCCTATGTATGTTTTGCTCAGTGGGGCGAGGAAAACTAGATTGTATATAACTTGTAGATTTTATTTAGCTCAGTTTAGCTGTTGTAGAAATAATTGTTACTAAACAAGAAAATGTGAAAGGCCCTCTGGAGACTACAGAAATATAATTCTTTTTGTAACAGCTGGAAGCATTACTAAAATCCATAAACATTTATTTAGTACATAGAGTTCCAGCAAGATCTTTTTAGCATGAAAGCAAAAAGAACTCCACAAATATTTGTCATTCAATTTCAGATCAAATCACTGTCTAGTCTGACATAAATGCACTGTCCATTTACAGAGCACTCTGTTTGAAATCTTCCCTCGTTGCTCACTTTCTTCCGTATTGCTTAGCCAGTAATAATGCGTTGGAGAAAGTTGCTTATGCCTGCAGGTTATTTTTTTTTAAATTGTGGCATGTAATGGAATCATAAGGGGCACGCATTAGGAGCTGCAATGTGTATTGCCTGCTATTTCAGGCCATATAATTCCAATTCATTTTACAATGCATTTGAGTGCAAATGCTTCTTCACTTTCAAGATTTACTGCTATCAAGTCGCACAGTCTCAAATGAACCAAAAGATTTCTGGGATGAACAGTTCATAGATATTGTTCAACAACTGCAGAGGGCAGTTTTTAATGTATTTACTGTAAGAGCAGTATATCGTGAACTGAGCACACCTTCAGGCAAAGTAGTTAATACGTATGTAATTCCCATTAGATGCTGCACCAAATAGCAGAAACCATACATAAATCTTTAGAACCCTAAATCCTATTCTCATGGCTTATAAACATTAATATCCCGTATTTTCCGATCGGCGGCTTCCTGTGTGCGGAGGCCTCCGATCTGGAAAAAATCGACACCCTTACCTGAGGGCTCCGGAGGTCCAGACATTTCCGCTCCTGGGCCTCTCCACAGTTGAAATGCGCAGGGCCCAGGTATCCCAGGGGCGCATGCGGTTCGCAAGCGTCCCTGGGGTCACGCGAGCCAAGGGGAACCAATGAAAGAAGGGAATCCCCCTTCATACTTTTGACAGGTCTCTCAGCTTAGACCCGTCAAAAGTATGAATGGAGATCACTCCAAAAACACATCAAAACATTAAATCATTTTTTTTTTTTAAATCATGTATTTAAAATTAGTTAAAATTACATTAAATTAAATATTTTAAACAAAAATTACATTTTTTGAAAAAAAACATTAAATTTTTTACGGAGCTAAAAATAAACTTAAAAGTATTTTAAAATGATAAATGACTGAAATTTTTTTATTTTTAAAAACTTTTTTTTAACTCTTATGCTGGTAAAAGCAGGCCTTACGCCTGCTTTTACCAGGCGTAAGAGTTTTAAAGGATTTCAGCGGGCGGAGGTTCTGCAGAAAGCGGAACTCTCCCCCCGCAGAGGTCCTTCTCCAGGGCAGGCGTGCGATCTGTCAAGAGGATTCTGGTTTTCAGCACATGCGCTTCACATGCCTGAAACCGGCACTTGCGAGGTCCCTACGGGTGTGTACACAGCTCGTACACACCCGTAGGGATCGGAAAATACGGGCCAATATGGCAGCTATCTCTAACTTAAAGTAACATGGTGCTGTTTATAGTAAGTCAGAGGATATGTTTTATAATAAATTTATACTGTGTAACACACAATATTATATAATGATGAAGGGAATGTTTACACTTTGATGGCCTTTCCTAATAGGTGTGAAGAACTGACTTGAGGAAAGCTGTTTGCTGTGAGGGTGAAGCAGTGTTTAACCCAGCCTCTACCTGTAAAGAAAGAACTTACATTTAGATAGTGCCCCTTCAAATTCCCATGACATTCCAAAAGGCTTCACAGCTAATGAACTGCTTTTGAAGTGTGGTTACTGCTGTTATGTGGGTTCAATAAACAGCAGTGAGATAAATGACCACGGTTTTACTGGTGTCAGTCAGAGCAACAGGAACGCTCCACCGTTCTTCAAATGGTGCCATGGGATTTTTTTGTGTCCATCTGAAAAGGCAGACGGGGCCCTGGGTTTAACATTTCATCCGAGAGATGGCACCTCTGACAATGCGGCAGTCCCCCAGCACTGCAATGAAGTGTCAGTCGAGATTATGTGCTCATAATTGTCGTGGGGCTTGAACCTTCTGAGTCAGAGGTGATAGTGCTACCATTTGAACAAAGCTGACACTTACAAAGCTACAAAGTACACTCCTTATAGGGATGTGCTGTGCTCTAAGTGGACATATCATGAGGTTAACTGCTGTTGCTGTGGGAAGTTTGGCAGTTGCTTGTAAATCCCTGAATACTCCCTTTGGGGAGAAGCCAGGTCATCACGATCAGCCGAAATCAGCAGCAAAGCTATCTTGCTCCTCTCTTTTTACTTTAAAGATTGTTCAGTTGTGATTTGTTGCTTTTCTAATGAAGAGAATATTTCAAACAATCAGGTGCAAGTGTAATAGACGTGTGTGTAGCACTTTCAAGTGTGATAGACGTGTACGTGGCGCTTTTAAGTGTGATGGAAATGTGAGACACAAGACTTAACTACATTCACCCGATCACAAGATAATTATTAAGAGAAAGGCCATCTGGCCCATCGTAATTCAACCATCCAGAGAGACACTAACATCTCCCCACTGTATCATCCAATTGTATCTGAAACAATTTCAGGGTTTTTGCCTCCAACACTTCATCTGTACAATTTTTCCACGTGTCGATCACTCAGGGTGAAGAAGGATTTCCTGATATCTACCCTAAATTCTCTTCTCTGTATCTCCTTGTTCTACTTCCATTGTTTAATTTTAAGTAATATTCCGAGTTAACTTTTTCTATACCGTTAGTAATGTCGTAAACTTTTATAAGTTAAGGTCTCAGTCACCTACTTTCCAGTACAAAAAGTCCAGGTTTTTCCAGTCTTTCCTCATAACTCCGACCCGACGCTAGGAAGCAGCCTTGTGGCTCTTCTCCACACCGCCTCCAACACTTGAACATCCCTTGTTTCTTGGTGAGCAGAACTGGAGGCAGTTAAAGGAACAAAGGAACATAGGAACATGAGTAGGCCATTCAGCCCCTTGAGCCTGCTCCACCATTCAGTGAGATCATGACTGGTCTGCACCTCAACTCCAATTACCTGCCTTAGCTCATAACCCTTGATACCCTTACCTATCAATCTCAGTCTTGAAAGCTCCAATTGTCCCAGAATTCACAGCCTTTTGGGGGAGAGAATTCCAGATTTCTGCTACCTTTTGTATGAAAAGGTACTTCTTGATTTCCCTTCTAAAGGCCTAGCTCTAATTTTAAGATTATGCCCCTTCGTTCTTGATTCTCCCACTAAAGGAAATAGTTTCTTTGTAGCTACCTACCGAATTTTTTTAACATTTTAAACACCTCGATCAGATCACCCTCAATTTTCTAAACATAAGGGAATACAAGCCAAGTTTATGTAACCAGTCCTCCTAATTAAACCGTCTAAGCCCTGGTATAATTCTGCTGAATCTGAGCTTCACCCAATCCAGCTGCTTCATCAATGACCTTCCCTATATCATAAGGTCAGAAGTGGGGATGTTCGCTGATGATTGCACAGTGTTCAGTTCCATTCGCAACTCCTCAGATAATGAAGCAGTCCATGACCGCATGCTGCAAGACCTGGACGACATTCAGGCTTGGGCTGATAAGTAGCAAGTAACATTCGCGCCACACAAGTGCCAGGCAATGACTATCTCCAACAAGCGAGCGTCTAACCACTGCCCCTTGACATGCAATGGCATAACCATCACCGAGTCCCCCATCAACAACATCCTGGAGTCACCATTGACCAGAAACTTAACAGTCACACACCATCCTGACTTGGAAATATATCGCCGTTCCTTCATCGTCACTGGGTCAAAATCCTGGAACTCCCTCCCTAACAGCACTATGGGCATACCTTCACATCATGGACTGCAGTGGTTCAAGAAGGCGGCTCACCACCCCCTTCTCAAGAGCAATTAGGGATGGGCAATAAATTCTGGCCTTGCCAGTAATGCCCACATCCCAGGAACGATATAAAAACAATCCAAGGCCAATATATTGTTCCTGAAGTGCGGTGCCCAAAACTAAATGCAGTACTCCAGATGGGGTCTGACCAAGGCTCTAAACAACTGAATTTGAAGTGCAGTCTGACTAGACCACTATAAAGTTTGATCACTACGTCATCTGACTTATATTCTACTGCTTTGGCTCTGTAGTTCAACATCCTATTGGCTTTGTTGTTTGTTGCTCTGCATTGGTTGGGCATGTTTTCGTGTCAAGTCTACTAAGACTCCTAGGTCTTTTTCACGTTCATTCTTAGCTATTTCAACACCAGTCATGGAGTACCTGTGACCAATGTTCCCATTAAGCTGCACGGCCGCGCGGCGGTCTGGATGTCCCATGAAGGCCTCTCACCAGCTTTTCAATGGGAATAACCATGCACGCACAAAGATTTGAATGGGCCGCGCAGCCAGTTAAAGGGGTTGCATACCAAAAAAAGAGGGAACATTGCATGTGACATCTAGTTTTTTCTTTCTGTGTGTAGCACTTTACATTTGTCTGCATCAACTTTCACCTGTCATTTTTTGTCCCACTTACATATTTTGTCCAACTCATTCTGTGGTTTCTGAGCTGCCTCTTCTGATTCCACTGCACCTCTTTCTTTGGTATCATCTTCATATTTGACCACTTTGCATTGGGTTTCTGAATCCAGGTAATTTATGCAAATTAAAATAGTTGTGGTCCCAGCAGTGAGCTCTGAGCTACCCACTTAGAGTGGGGGAGGAGACGTACTAACATAACTGGGAGGAGATGTACTAACATAACTGGAGTACATAATGAGTACTCATTGATTCCTACGTTTCAGCCAGTTTCTTAACCATTCCCAGGGTTTACTCTGAATCTCCACAGCTTTGAGTTTAATTAATAGCCTTTTGTCTGGTACTTCATCAAAAGTCTTTTGGAAGTTGAGGAGGAGCATGAAGTCCACTTGGGTTGTCAATCCCTCAAAGAAATCAAGGAGGTTGATCAGGCAAGATCTTCTCTTCTAAATCCATACCGACTGTTCATAACTAGGTTACTGTTGTATAGATAAGCCTCAAGTTTATAATCCTGTTAATCAATACTTCTTATTCTCTCCGTCTCTCTGTCTCTCTCTATCTCTGTCTCTCTCTATCTCTCTGTCTCTCTATCTCTGTCTCTTTCTATCTCTATCTCTATCTCTATCTGTCTCTATCTCTATCTGTCTCTCTCTCTCTCTGTCTCTCTCTCTCTGTCTCTCCCAACCAGTCTTTTATGCTGATTCACTCCTTCACTCCATCAATTTCCTCAACTGGCAAGATGAGATGTCTGGTATCAAGTTGCATCAGTACTTCAGGTACTATCGCCCCTCTATTTATTTGTACATCTAGCTCCACCTGTTTCCCAAAAATGTGGGAAACAAAAACATAATTTAGATTCAGAACATTAAAAGACAATAAAATAAATGGTTTGACTCAGTGTTTTACAGACTAGTAAACCAGACTGATAGCAGACTAATCGACCCTTTGGATTTATGATGTATGAGCTCCCGACTGCAACATACTACGACTCATTGTTTCTTTTATGTACCTGTAATATTAGTTACATTTATGTATAACATCACAACAACCACACAGGGCTGGCGACTGCTTTTTTTCCATGTATAAATGCATTTACTAGAGTCTCTGAAACCTACACAATTTTCTCTGAAGAAAGAAGACATTTTTAGGCAGCTGCCTTAACGTATCATTGAAGAGTCAGAAAGGATCATATCATCTCTGATAAACATAGGCAAGGAACAATGCTGCTGATAAGCAGATTAGAGAATACTGCTGGTGGCAGCAAAGCCAAATTGTATGATTTAGTCAGCAAAATGACAATCAATCCTTTCACTCAAATAGACTTGCATACCTTTGATCAAAATGCCACCAGAATTATAGAAGCCAGGATTGAAGGGCTACACAGTGACTCCTTAAGAAACAGATCAGTAACTGACGTATCCACAGCCTATCTTTCTTCTATTCTGTCAATAATTCTTTGGTTACGTGCAGTCATATTGATGGTATCTTTCTGTGTTTTCCTCATGACATCGACCGCAATATAATCTGGAAATCTGTAAGAATGAATGAACAAGTGAATTCCATCCTAGTCGGTGTTTATCAAGAAAAATATATAACATAGACCGGGGCAGAGGCCAGTACATAGGCCTAATAAGGATATAAATGTACAAATGAGAGAGAATAGAATTGGTATGGCTTCCCTAGTTTGGACAATGGGTAACTGAACCAGACAGACCAAGAAGATCCCAGATTGAATCCCATTTGGCGTTTGTGCCATTTCTCTGGAGTTTCCGCGGATCTTTCACCCAGGTTACGACGGACAATCAGGAGAACCCCCGCAGAAATAAATGGTGTCTAGCTTCAGGGGAGCAGGAGGGATGAGGAGAAAACTGGTTGATAAGGAGGGGGAAATACTAACTACTTGAAGTAAATAGAGAGTACATAGAACATAGAACAGTACAGCACAGTACAGGCCCTTCGGCCCTCGATGTTGTGCCGAGCATTGTCCGAAACCAAGATCAAGCTATCCCACTCCCTATCATTCTGGTGTGCTCCATGTGCTTATCCAATAAGAGTAATATTGGGCAGGGTGTAAGACCAGCGTTTGAGCTCCTCGAATATGTTTCACCTGATCCCATGGGTTTCCCGCCCGCAGAGTTAGGTTAGAATTACTCCCAAAATCTCTGGAGTCATTCAAGAGGCAGTGAGATGCTGCGATAGGCGATTAGGGAGGGAGGGCTGTGGTTTTCTCTGGAAGGACGAGCTAGATAGGCTTGACTTTGTGATCTTTATAACATGCTGTATAGTGAAGGGTGTGTTTGCCACTGATCTCAATGATTAACAAATCATTCCTTCACCCATTTTGTATTACTTAGTGTTGCATTAAAATCTTGGAATCTGATTAACTTTTCAGAGAATATTTTAATTTCTGCCTTTAAGTTTCTGATGAATTACCTCCAGAACTTTAAAAATAGGCATAGATATATTTCTAGGACACTGCACATTTGGCCAGCTGCACTGTAAAATCTGAACCTTGTCACACACATTAAGAGCAATTCTTGCTGCAAACTACCTGGCCTACATTTGTATCTCCAGCACACCATTAATGTCAGCAGTGTAAACACGGGAGTGCCTGCCAGCTCTAGAATGATTTCAGATCAATCAGGCTACTAAAATTGATCCATCCTCGGTTGAAGTGTATACTATATCACAGCTTTTTGCGATGAGTGATGAAAAGACATTAATGCATAATAATTCTGAAGCAAGGACTGTATAGCTCTTTAATATTTCAGCAGACTTCGACAATACTTTGCTAATATTTTTGAAGCATTACTTGATGGGAAGGATAGGTGGCATAACAACAGGGTGCAGCAAGAACAACAGATGTTTCACAAAATTGACCTTGGTGGTTGCTGGAAGCACGGAAAGACTTGGAGAAATTACCCGTAGGCAAAAAACGTGGATTATTTATGCTCCAGCAATGCTGTTTCAACAAATGATGTAAACTGGGCTCAATGATCCAGACTCTCTCAAGGTACTTATTATTTGTACTTAATGCTGAAGTCAGCTTCCATAGGCAAGCACATGCTCACTGTAAACCGAAACCAGACCTTGTGCACAACATACATAGGATACAGCCACAGGGTAAACAATAAACACTTCTACCCTTGCATAGACTAACCTCATATTCCCTCAAGTATAGAAGATTAAAGGGTTATCTAATTGAGGTGTTTAAGATGATTAAAGGATTTGGTAGGGTAGATAAGAGAAATTATTTCCTCGGGGTGGGGGGTAGTCCACAACAAGGGGCCATAACCTTAAAATTAGAGCTAGGCTGTTCAAGGGTAATATTCAGGAAGCACTTCCTAACGCGAAGGGTAGTGGAAATCTGGAACTCTCTCCCGCAAAAAAGCTGTTGAGGCTGGGGGTCAATTGAAAATTTCAAAACTGAAATTGATAGATTTTTGTTAGGCAAATGTATTAAGGGTTACGGAACCAAGGCGGGTAAATGGAGTTAAGATACAGATCGGTCGTAATCTAATTGAAAGGTGGAGCAGGCTCGAGGGGCTGAATGGACTACTCCTGTTCCTATGTCCCCATGAGTATGAGTAATACCACTGAACACACCTAAGCTGTCTAAAACTCCACACTGACAGACCGTTAGTTCCAAGTAAAATTATTAATTTGTGCGTTGAGAGGTAAGATTAAATCAAAGCAAGAACAAATCAGCATCAAAATATTTAGAAGTTACAGCATGGAAAGAGGTCATTGAGCTGAACCGGTCCGTGTCGGCGTTTACCCTCAATGCGAGCGAGTTGGAGAAGTACCTGAAGGAAAAAAATTTGCAGGGCTATAGGGAAAGGGCGGGGGGAGTGCTCTTGCAGAGAGCTGGCACGGGCGCGATGGGCCGAATGGCCTCCTTCTGTGCTGTAACCATTCTATGATTCTATAGTCCTACTCATATTTACCCACCCTCTTCCCATATCCCTTCCGTTTAGGTGGATTACAACACTTCACTTCGTTCTACATCCTCTGTTCCAAGCAAAAGCTCTAATGTCTCAACAGTTCTCGTCAGTAACTTTGGATCATAAATCCTTGATGCAAAGGGGTCGGAGAGAACTTTTCCAGAATTCTTTTCCCTAATTGGCCTGGGTTCTTGATCTGGTTTTTCCCAGGAGATCATATGGCTTTCGGCTGGGGTGGGACGTGTATATATTGTGATGCACAAGGCATTGCATTTGTGGGTGGATGGATCACTGGGTCTTTTCCTGCCCATTATTGTTTGTATGCTTTATGTGAGGGATGGACACTACAGAATCCCCCATTTATCTCCAACTAGTACAGCCACCCAGCAAAATAGGAAAAAACGGAAAACATGGGACCAAAGCCCAGAAAATCTCTCTCGCTCTCTTCATAGAAAGTTACAGCACGGAAAGAGGCCATTTCGGCCCATCATGTCCACGCCGGCCAACAAAGAGCTATCCAGCCTAATCCCACTTCCCAGCTCTAGGTCCGTAGCCCTGCAGGCTACAGCATCCCAAGTGCACATCCAAGTACTTTTTTAATGTGATTAGGGTTTCTGCCTCTCCCACCCTTTCAGGCAGTGAGTTCCAGACCCCCACAACCCCCTGGGTGAAGAAATTTCCCCTCAAATCCCCTCTAAACCTTCCACTAATTACTTTAAATCTGTGCCCCCTGGTTTTTGACCCCTCTGCTAAGGGAAATAGGTCCTTTCTATCCACTTTATCTATGCCCCTCATAATTTTATGCACCTCAATAAGGTATCCCCTCAGCCTCCTCTGTTCCAAGGAAAACAAACCCAGCCTATCCAGTCTTTCCTCATAGCTAAGATTCTCTATTCCCAGCAACATCCTTGTAAATCTCCTCTGTACCCTCTCTAGTGCAATCACATCTTTCCTGTAATGTGGTGACCAGAACTGCACACAGTATTCTAGCTGAGGCCTAACTAGTGTTTTATACAGTTGAAGCATAACCCCCCTGCTCTTGTATTCTATGCCATGGCTAATAAAGGCAAGCATTCCGTATGCCTTCTTAACCACCTTATCTACCTGGCCTGCTACCTTCAGGGATCTGTGGACATGCACTCCAAGGTCCCTTTGTTCCTCTACACTACTCAGTGTCCTACCATTTAATGTGTATTCCCTTTCCTTGTTAGCCTTCCCCAAATGCATTACCTCACACTTCTCCGGATTGAATTCCATTTGCCACTGTTCTGCCCACCTGACCAATTTATTGATATCTTCCTGCAGTCTACAGCTTCCTTCTTCAGTATCAACCACACAGCCGATTTTAGTATCATCTGCAAACTTCTTAATCATACCCCCTATATTCAAGTCTAGATCATTGATATATACCACAAAAAGCAAGGGACCTAGTACTGAGCCCTGCGGAACCCCACTGGAAACAGCCTTCCAGTCACAAAAACACCCATCAACCATTACCCTCTGCTTCCTGCCTCCGAGCCAGTTTTGAATCCAGCTTGACACTTTGCCCTGGATCCCATGGGCTTTTAACTTCGTGACCAGTCTGCCATTTGGAACCTTATCAAAAGCCTTGCTAAAGTCCATATACACTACATCAAACGCACTACCCTCATCTACCCTCCTTGTTACCTCCTCAAAAAATTCAATCAAGTTTGTCGGACACGACCTTCCCTTAACAAATCTGTGCTGACTATCCTTGATTAATCCGTGTCTTTCTAAATGAAGATTTATCCTGTCCTTCAGAATTCTTTCCAATAATTTTCCCACCACCAAGGTTCGGCTGACTGTCCTGTAATTACTCGGTCTATCCTTTTCTCCCTTTTTAAACAAGGGTACCACATTAGCAGTCCTCCGGCACCACACCTGAAGCCAGAGAGGATTGGAAAATGATGGTCTCTTTGTCCCTTTGATGTCCAAACTGGCACAAAGGAAGATAGAAAAGTACTTTTATCATTAATCAAAATTGTCAATCAAACTAAATTTCAAAGGCAGCCTCTCAGAATCCTGACTCACGTAATTTATAAAGCTTCAAGGCAAAATAAAACTGCCACAATGGGTGAGAGTCTTGTTTACATGACATCCAACGGGATAATCATTACAGAAGTCTATAATAATTGCAAATGCAATAAATTGTAAGACTAGACAATTGACATCTCAGTAATTAATGTTAATTATTTTGGTCACCTCGATGTCTTTGAACACTTGTTAAGCCAGGGATGTTCTTTTGGAAGAGATTCTTCGATCCATGTGCTACAACTAGAGAGAGGGCCATGTATGATTAAATTGCTTTGGGTCAGGCAGAATCATGAGTAAATGTCATAATCACTTTCTGTTCTCATAAACATAGCCCCATTTGGATATAGCAATGAACAGTCATCATCTTAAGAATGCTTCACACATCACTGCCTTGATCTACCACTCAGGCGCATTTTCCAAAGTCCTGCCTGTCCCAGGGCCTGAATGATTATGTAATTGATAACAACCATCGTCAGGAACACAGCCGATTCAGCTGGCTCTTCGTCACGTCAGCTGCCATCTTGGTGATGGAAGTACCATCGTGTGATTGTCACGATGTCCATTTTGCCCTGCTGCCTCTTATAAATGTCAGAGCAATGAATTATTCCACAAACTTCACTGGCACAAAACACATTTTTGTAACAGTGATCCTTGTATGAACCTTGAGGGCAGAATGTTCTACAGAACTTGTATTGGATGCTTTAATGCAGCAGATGGTACCAGCTGAAAATCATCCATCACCCACAGATTTTGTGTTCCCTTCATTGTTGGTAACAAAAAAAAGAATTGAAATATCCAATGCAGCTACTCTCGTTTATATTATTTTTTTTAAACATGCCCTACTATGCATGGCTGAAGTCCTATTCTGCCAAGGGCAGGAGACCAGATTGCCATCATGGCACCAGGTGCTCAGAAATGGCAGGAATTAGATCAGGTGGCACTGGCAGAAGAAAAGATACCATCAGCTCAAAGTAGGAGTCATTTTAGCTTGCAATGCCAATATTTTTGCAACAACAGACATACAAAGCTTACCTTGTATATAATCCAGGTGTGAAGGTGCCTGAAGTAATCCATGAAAGTTTAGGTTCTGCTAAAGGTTTGCCAAGCTTGAGAAAGTTCACTGTTCTTTACTGCAGTGATGAATGGGTGCTCTGTGAGTCTGATCACAGCTGGTAAAACTGATAGCCTGGATTCCTGCAAAGTTTCTGGGGAACAATAATTCTTTTTAATGAAGAATTAAATTGACATTAGCAATATAATCCTTAACACTTGGCAGATGAGTCAACAGTTAGAACAATTGTAAGAGAAGTACAAACTACTGACAATTTGAATAGTACAAATACTGAAAATGCAAATTGTTTGTGCTTATGGCTAATTCTTTCCTCCCACACAGTGTTTATTAGGAGAGGAAATTATGTAGCAAAATATGATTTTGTGCCCATCAAATCATTTGCGATGTAATGGTCACTGCCTTGAACAACTAATGTGTTGGTGATATATATTTAATTAAAATGAAATGCATTACAGGGTCTCAATGGCATGCAAACAAATGGGCAGGGGGGAGTGATTATGATCTATGCAGTGGTGTGCAAATCTTTTAGTTTGGGAAGCTGTTGGAGTCTAGGAGATTGATCATAAAACCTGTTGGAAGATTTCAACCTTCACCTTACAGACCACAAGAAATTAATACTGCGTGTGTGTGCGTGTGCATATATACGTGTGCACATGTACCCTTGTGCATGACTCTTTGTGTAAATATCTGATCATTCCATGTGTCTCTACTATTGCCACAGAAACATTTTGCTTGCACACTGGCCCAGAAAATCATATTGTTTCCTATCGCTGTGTTGAGTCGTTACTTTCTATTACTGGAGCTATGAAGGTGTTTAAAATAATTTCCTAATTCTTAAAAGTCTAATGAAGTAGAAGATGTTTGGCATCAGATAATACCTGTCAAATTACATTCTGTACCTCATCTAGTAATGAAGACCATACAGCAAAATTCAAAGAATATTAAAAGATGATGATAGAACTTTTTAGTTTGTGCAATTCAAAAGATTCTGAAGAATAAATATTTAAGATAACATTTTCCCCAGGTGATAAAAGTGTACCAACCTATATTATCAGGGGGGGCCTCATAAACCAAAGGCTGAAATAAAATGAGTTGTCACGGAAATCTATTCCATTGCCTTTTATTTTTAATGAGGAGGCTTCTGATTGAGTCTATGTGTCACTCTTTATCATACCTGCCAACTGTTCTAACCAGAAAGAGTCTCCTAGCTGACAGGACAAAATTGCCCAAAACCACAACAAATGAGCTATATTGTGTCTGTCATATTTTGTGGAGTTACTGCAAAAACATATAACTGGCTGTATCTGCAGTGCCAATACCAGAGGGACTGATCAAGAAGGATTCTAAATATATAAAAGAATTCCAAAGGCATTGAAAAATTAATATTATGATCACTGTAAGTTAACAAAAATTCTCTCTGGAATTATTTTCTACCAAACCTTTGCAATGTAAACATAGAAAAATCTTATTCTATTCTTGGCTATTCTAAACCTCTGCAGAAATGATTGAAATGGTAACTAAATCCCTGAAGCTTTGCCATTGGATCATGATGTGGAGCAAAAGGAATTTTGCACTGTGAAATTTCTGAAGACATCCATCTTACTCACTGACTTGTGCTTCTGTAAAAAATGACAGCATTTCATGGGATTTTGCTTTAAGGTAATCAAACTGAGGCAGAATTCTATTTTGTCTAAAACAATGACAAAATGATTTAAAATCACCCTCGACTGCACAATAGATGAAGTAGCATTGTGCTAACATTTAATTCTTTTTTTTGGCAGTGTTACTAGGGTTTAGTTCCACGCCACTGGGAAGAAGGCAGAGACAACATGGTCATAATGTTTGTAGCATGACTGGGTCTTCAACATAGTTGGTTACCATAGTTGCCATTACAGATTTTGGCATGTTAGCACTGACAACACCACCTAGTTCATAGCATCATGAAGCCACTGCACCACCTAACTAGGCAGAAGATGGCAGACATTCCTTCTTGTTGTATCTTATATTTTAATTAGTGGCTGCATGTGAACATAAAACTATTAGCCATTGGCCATTCATCTCTGGGGCCCAGGTTTGAATCCAACCCAGACTGATGAGGTGAAAGGCTATTCTTTTCTTTGGCTCTAAAGAATTCTATGTGAGTGGTTGTAGCAATCTCAACTCAGTTCCAGTCCTCAGGCATGTGCTCATAGCTCAAATCTGCCCCTAATTTGGCACTAATTAGCATTATAATGGCAATGTCACTTCGAAAGGGTACATGATGGCAAAAACCATAACGCAAAACTCACCGGAACAGTTTATATATTCAGACACGGCACAGCAGCACTCAGGCTCATTTGGGAAGCAATTGGACCTTGTCATGCCTATTTACAGGCGTAAAACGGGTGAAATGCAATTTCGTGGATCAACGTCCTGTCCCCAAAGGTCAGCTGAAAGAGGTCCGACCCAATATTAGATCTATTCCATTCTCCCAGTTTCTCCGTCTCCGCCGCATCTGCTCTGACGATGCCACCTTCCATACCAGTGCTTCCGACATGTCTTCCTTTTTCCTCAACCGAGGATTCCCCTCTACTGTGGTTGACATGGCCCTCGACTGTGTCCGTTCTATCTCCCGCACTTCTGCCCTCACCCCTGCCCCTCCCTCCCGGAACCATGATAGAGTTCCCCTTGTCCTCACCTTTCACCCCACCAGCCTCCACATTCAACGGATCATCCTCCGCCATTTCCGCCACCTCCAGCGTGATCCCACCACCAAACGCATCTTCCCCTCACCTCCCCTTTCAGCATTCCGCAGGGACCGCTCCCTCCGCGACACCCTAGTCCACTCCTCTACCACCCCCAGCACACCTTCCCCTTCGCCCGGCACCTTCCTGTGCAAGCACAGGAGATGCAACACATGCCCTTATACCTCCCCTCTTCCCACTGTCCAGGGCCCCAAACACCCCTTCCAGGTGAAACAGCAATTTACTTGTACTTCCTGCAATTTAGTATACTGTATTCGATGCTCATGATGTGGTCTCCTCTACATTGGGGAGACCAAACGCAGATTGGGTGACCGCTTTGCGGAACACCTCCGTTCAGTCCGTAAGGGGGACCCCGAGCTCCCGGTGGCCTGTCACTTTAATTCTCCGCTCCACTCCCAATCTGATCTCACCGTCCTCGGCCTATTACACTGTTCCACGGAAGCTCAGCGTAAGCTCGAGGAACAGCACCTCATCTTTCGTTTAGGCACCCTACTGCCCTCTGGACTCAACATCAAGTTCAACAATTTTAGATCATAACCTCAGCCCCTATCACATTTATATTTTATTTTTTCATCCACCCTTTTGTTTGGCCCCCCCTTTTTTTTCCCCTCCCAGAAGCTGGCAGCTGTCCTTCATCCTGCCAGTGCATTTCACACTTCATTTAGCCTCAACCTGTCACATTAACATCTCCTCTTGCCTTGATTATCTCTTAATGTCTCTCAATGTCTCTTAATCTCTCCTTTTGTTCTTTCATCCCCTCCCCCTTTTCCCAGCTTTATCCTTGCTTTAAATCTATTTCATTTCCTGCTTTTTTCCAGTTCTGACAAAAGGTCTTCGACCTGAAACTTTAACTCTGTTTCTCTCTCCATGGATGCTGCCTGGCCTGCTGAGTTTTTCCAGCGTTTTCTGTTGTTATTTCCAATATTAGATCTGGTCATTTTTCAGGCGTTACTAGCAGCCACCTAAAACAATCGTGAGGCCCCTTACGTTTGTAAACGAGGGGCCCAACGCCTGTTTTAAGCCGCCTTGCATAAATTGGATATCACAAGCCTAGGTCCTGTTCCGTTCCGGATACCTCAGCAACCGTTCCAGTCGCCAAAAGGGACGTTAGTTTTTGTGGAGCCGGAGGGGATCAGAAGTGCTCCCCGATTTCACAATATTCTAATCTCTCCCGGCCCCACTCCTGAGACTTGCCTTCGAGCCACTGCCGGCAAGACCGGCAGCCCGATATTCATTTTCTTCCAAATGGGCGAGCTGCCTGTGGAGGCACGACAGGTGGCGGCAGCTCACCCCATTAATATTAATGAGGCCTGAGGCCCAATTATGGGCCAGCCTCGGGCCTCCCGCTGCCAGCGTGCGTTACAACCGGGTGTTGACTAATTTCTGCCCACCGCGTCTCACTAAATGGAATGCCATTTTGATGCATGGCCAGAAGTAAATGATGTTAGCGCTAACGAGATACAATTATTTGTTAGACCTTTAGGAGTGAAATGTAGTTCTGTCCAAATCTGATTTTCTGGGTTAATTGGTGTTTATTACATTTAAACGCTTGTGGCTTGTTACTTTTGTAACCAAATCTCCTTGAATGCCATCAATCTACCTTATAAACAACTATATATGACATATTTAATGAACCCCGAGGGGTGAAATTACTTCTTCAATGAAAATGGGAGAATGGCTGCTTCACTCTGTAATGAATGACCCTCCAGCAAAATTGTATTCTCAGAGATCGCATGTTTCAAAACTGTGCTTCCCTGTGATTTTGTTGGTGGGTTAATTACAGAAATGAACTGACATTCTCTCTTTAATTTCTTTGAGGTATTTTACCCCAGCATGACAGGAGCTGCACAGACCACGCATGTGCTGGATATGATTTCCAGTCTGTGCTGAGTAAACTGTCGTTTGTGCACAACCATCACTTGCAGATTTGGAGCTGTTGAAGCAGGCGTTAGTCAGCCTATAGGAATTCTCTGGACTCGTACTCCAACCCCAGTTGTCCAAGATTACCGGCAGTTATCACCAGCAATATTATCGTGAGATATTTAAACTCAATTACCTTCAGCTGCATCCGGCCTTTCTGGTATTTAATCTCCTTGACCCAGAGAGTGGTTAGAATGTGGAACTCGCTCCCACAGGGAGCGGTTGAGGTGAATAGCACAGAGGCATTCAAGGGGAAGCTAGATAAACACAGGAGGGAGAAAGGAATAGGAGGATATATTGATGGGGTTAGATGAAGAGGGGTGGGAGGAGGCTCATGTGGAGCATAAACACCTGCATGGACCTGTTGGCCTGTTTCTGTGCTGTAAACACTTTGTAATGCACAAAACAATTCTCCTTTTACATTCTAGCTTAAGTAACAATGACCTGCTGTGCAATTCCATTTGACACTGGATGTCATTTGGCTTCCTTTCTTTCTATAATAACATTGGAATTCTGAAGTAATACGAGTATGAAACAGTTTTCATTTTGGTAATGTCTTCCATACTGGCAGAGATCATAAGGAACATAAGGCTAGACATAATTAGCAGTGTCAAAGAATAGACTACATGCATCGAGCAAAGCTTGAGCTAAATTCTTTCAATTTTTCCCTTGCCAAAACGGTTAAGTGGTAGATGACAGCAGATAGTCAATGCACAATCTGAGGCTCTCCAAACCTCCACAGGGAGCAAGGAAGGTCATTTGCAAGGAAAAGCACTGAAATCATAAAAGGAAAGAGAAGGAGAAATCCAAGACAGCTTTTTTTTGGAATGCATTATAAATATCGTCGGGATAATTCCTTCCTTATCCTTTTAACAGATATGTAACACTCTACAAGTGTGCGTAAATAAATCACAACAATATAACTACGTAACTAAAAGGTTCTTAACTCTTGTGTAATCTCTGTGCTCACACCATATCAACATAAAAGATGATCCAAATACTTCCCATGTTGGAGCGAAGTCACATTGGAAACGTGTCCATTAGATTTGAACATCGTACTTTACTTCAGGACACAAGTGGTTGTGTCTCCAAATGCGATGGTGAAAGGGAAATGCCATAAACAATTCATGCTATGAAGTAAATAAAACTATTACAGCTCCATCGTTAAAGGGAGATTTAAAGGCGCCCTGAAGCACTGCACATCATTTTACTCATGAACACGTACCATAAGACATCTGTCCTTGTTGCACTTAGATGCAGAGATTTTTACAGCACCGAAGAAAACCATTCGGCCCATCGTGCCCTTGCCAGCTCTTTGAAAGAGCTATCCACTTAGTCCCATTTTCCTGCTATTTTCTTGTATTTTATTGCTATTGTTGATTCGGATTCCTCTTTTGGTTGGAAATTCCATGCCCTAAACAAACCTCTGCGCAAAATGTTAAAAAGTCTCTGTACCTTCGTCCTTCTGATGATGATGTTAGATTTATGCCCTCTGTCAACTCACCGACCAGTGGGAATAGCTTTTCCCTATTTACCTTATCAATAACCTTCATAATATTAAACACCTCAATCAAATCTCCTCTGATCCCAAGTTTCTCTAATCTTTCCTCATAACCCTAAAATCTCTCAACCCTGGCTTCAACCATCCCCGCTGACAGCTGGCAGATGGTTGACTGCAACGCACGGATATAAAAAGATAGATAAAGCAGGGCAATATCTTTAATGCTGAACTTTGTCCCCCATAAGTGAGGGTGATGGTATGGAGAGCAGATGTAGTGGATAGCTGTACATAGACTTCAACTTACCTTTCTGCTTCTTATTCTTTTGGTTATAATGGCTCCTGTCTAATGCTTAACCTTGGAAAACCTTAAAAAGATTGAATGTTTCCCCTTGACTGGCAGTTTAACTCAGAAAGTCTGGCAAGGTTGGCTGATGCCAGAAATGTGGTTGTCATAATGGTGCAGCAGGGGTTGAGGTTAGGATACATTGTTCGAGCAATGTACCAGGACCTAGGATCTGCACCTGGCCTTTGGCAGATCTGGCCTGAAAGTGCACAATGCCGATTGATAAGTACAAAAAGTCAAACTCCCTGTAATAACATCTACTTTCTTAACTGTGAAAAAGGAGCTGCGAGCACGGATGTGATTTTACACTGTACTTACATCTTTAAAGTCATTTTATTTATGTTTTCTGATTGGATTTCCAGTTTGAACAAATACAAGCTTGTTATATATTCCAAAGTCGGTCACAGCTGAAAATCATATCAAAGAGGTGAGAGCCTCGGTGACAATCTATCAATGCCATTATGCTTAGTCCTGCAGCAACAATTTTTATGGCTTGCCGAGCTATGGAGAAACGAGAGGTGAAAAAACGTTTGGTGACATTTAAAAGAAATTTAGCATTCTAGGCCTGTATTCTGACCTGGCAGTCTAACTGGATTTATTTATTTATGGAGGAAAGAGTTGCTCGTATCCCTTTCTTACCTTGGGGGAGGGGTGGGTGCCAGCAGGGTGACATTTTGATTGCATGATGTGATTAAAGTCAAACTGAGCAGTGCAATAACTTGACTGCAGGGTCCTGTAAAATCATGGTCCCTCCTGGATCTCACACACCTTCACCGCCCACATCATTTATAATCGTGTTTGAAAAACTGTGCTCTGTTCTAGTCACTGTTTGTTTTTATATGGAGGAGGCCATCATCCCGAATGGAAACACATATTACCTACCTCACAAAATAACTGTTCCTCACACACAACAGAAGATTGATTAACGAGCATAATTTTTTGTTACATTTAATAAATTGATGGACTGTTTGACACTGAGGATTCTGATTTTATGGGATTCTGAGTAGACGCCAGTTATATATTTTTTGAGGAACATTTCCTGTAATGTCCCTTTAAGGCGAAGGGCAAGTTCCTCTTCAACAACAACAAGATCAACTTGTATTTGTACAGTTCTCCTAATAGCAGAGAGACAGCACAGATCACTTTGCAGATCAGGGAATGAATGGACACTAAGCATGAGGGAAAAGAATAGGTAGAATGGTACTAAGGGTTGGAACGGAAGAACAGTTCGGAGGAAAAGTCTTTAATTGGTGAGGGGAAAACCTGATTGGGAATATTGTAATAGATGGTGAAAATCGTAGGATTCATCACCGTATGTCGTGCGGTGATAACATTAGTATGTACATGCATGTATATCACTCCTGGTGGTGTTGTAGATGGGAAGTCACAAGATCATGAGAGAATTATGTTTGGGGATGGTGCTGCAGTGCCACCACTGGTGGGAGGGTGTAATTATTGTGTAACAAGTTTTCATGGGCAGTTTCCAATATAAATGTGGACACAGGAATTTATCATGGAAAAAGTGTGTGCAGATGATATAGGGCTGAATTTTCCTTTGAGGAGCTCACCACTATTGCCAGGAAAAAGTAATGATGCTACAGCAGGACACCCACTGCATCCATTCAAGGAGAAGCAGGAAGTCTTAAAGGGGCACAGGCACCCAAAACATTTTATTTCAGTTGCAAATGGAGACGCTTGCGAAGAATTTTACAAGGAATTCTTCAGGATTATGCCTTATCATACAAAACATTCAAAACATACAAGCATGCGAAAGCAAAGGACTGGAAAAGAATAGCTGGTCAGTCGAGCCTATCTCATACAGTCATGCTGCAACTTATGTACACCATTACCCTCATCCCTCCCTAACCCCCCACACCTGCCCCCTCCCCCCCCCCCCCCACCACATGCACACACACACCATCACCGCCCTATCAACCAGCCACACAAAAAACACAGAAAAAAAAACCTTAGGCCAATTTAGGGGGAAAAAGCTGTGACAAATTCCCACTCGGACCTCCGAAGGTAATCACGGTGACTGGGGGATACATCCCACGATAGCCAATGACTTTCTGTATGTAGCTATGTCAATTCAGAATCCAATTTAAAGTATCCTTCCCCATTTTTGAGATGACTAAATCCTCCATCCTTCACTTGTACATTTGTCATCCCTGAATATTGGTAATTGTCCACAGATTCTTTCCATTTTTTATCCATTAGCCTTGGAAGTTCAGGAGGAAAGATGTCCTAAATGGATGTCACACACAGCAGTTATGCTGCGTAAAACTCCTGTGTAATTGACATAAGAATTTTGAATCAGCCATTAAATAATGGGCCAGAATATCGGGTCTCCACGGGTGAGTACGCGCTGTGGTGTACTCACCCGTAGACCCAACGAAAGTGCCGGTACTGCGCATGCGTTGGAAACCGGAAATTCCATTCCCCTGAAGGAAGGGGTTCAGAGGTCGAACGCGTGCGCCGGAGAGGCAGCGCGTAGACCTCGAACTTCGGGATTTTTTTCAGGTTTCTCCGTGAGGGTAAGTACGGAGAAGCTGCGTGGGGAAAAAGGAGGCGCAAGGCCTGCTTTTAACAAGGTAAGTGGTGAATTAAGTACAATTTAAACATTTTTTCCACTGGTTTATCTTTTTTACATACTTTAAAGAAAGGTAAGTTTATTTTTAGCACCGTTAAAAAGTGTAATTAATTTTTTCAAAAATTTAAATTTTTGTTTGAAGTAGTTAATTTATGTAATTTATAGTTATTTAAAAAATGTGATGTTTTTAAAAAAATGTATTTGAAGTTTTAGTTAGGTTTTGGGGCCGATCTCTATTCATAGATTTGACAGGTCTTCCTGTCAAATCTATGAATGAAGATTTCCTGCTTCGATTGGCTCTCCATGGCCCACGTGATCTCAGGGGACGCTTCGAACTAGTTGCACCGCTGGGATACATGAGCACTGCGCGCCGGCAGCTGGAGGAGGCCCAGGAGCCGAATTTCACGCGGACCCACAGCACAACGGCAGGCGCGGTATCCAAATACAGGTCGGGGGCTTGCACCCACGGGAAGCCCCCAACCCGAATTTCTGGCCCAACGTACTCTTGAAATCTTCTGAATCTGAACAAATAATTTCATCCAGCAGAGATTTAACCCAGCTTTATCCATGAAGGCAATAAATATAGGGGGGAAAATTCAGTTGCTTTGTATCTCCCGTTAGCGCCCTAAGAGGGCGCTAATGGGGAGCCAAGCAAGTAGCGTCTGGGCGCAGCGATGTTTGCGCCGCTCGCAAAATTGACCAGAGTTTTTGCGGAGGCGCTAAACTCTACCGCCACGATCTCCTGCGCCCGCAGATTGTGACGTCAGTCGAGCGTGCAATGCCCCGGACCGGATATTGAGTGGCGCCCCCTTCCTTTCCGCCTGCCGCAAGCAATGACAGGGAGACTGGAACGTTTTGCAGTTGGCAAGGTGCTGGGGGGGCGCTATTTAAAGGCGCCCTCTTCCTGCCTTTTTTTGTGGTAGACATTTTTGCACCACACATTCTGACAGAGAGAGAGAGATTCTGAGAGAGAGAGAGAGAGAGAGACTTCTGCAGAGAGTCAACACTGTATGAAGTAGTTTTGGTTACTGAGCATCACTTTGCAGGTTCTTTTGGATTTGACCTTCATTGCTTCAATTGTCAAGAGACTATAGGGGCTGCACTGTTTCGGGGCGTCGTCCTGCGCCTGCAGAATCGGAGGTATCAGAGACGCAGAGAGAGACTGGCAATCATGACTAGACGGAGGAGGGCCAACAGTCCTCTGCACAGGAGACCTTACCCTCCCAGGATATTCCGGGAACAATTCTCCTACATTAATTTGTCTGAGGAGCAGTGTTTGCGCAGGCTGCGCTTCAGCGAGGAGGTGGTTACTGAGCTCTGCCACCTGCTGCTGCCAGATCTGCAGCCTCAACTGAGGACCAGGACGTCTCTGTCAGTGGCAGTGAAGGTCACAGTGGCTCTGAATTTTTATGCCACCGGCTCCTTTCAAGCAGCTACTGGGGACATCGCCAATATCTCCCAGTTCGCCGTCCATTGCTGTATCCGTCAGGTCACAAATGCCCTCTATAAGAGGAGACGCCAGTACATCTCTTTCCCGATGACCCGGGCCAACCAGCATGAACGCGGATTGGGCTTTGCGAGGATAGCGGGCTTCCCCATGGTGCAGGGTGCCATTGACTGTGGCATTGCAGGCACCGCATGAGAATGCAGAGGTTTTCCGAAACCGCAAGGGGTTCCACTCCTTAAATGTCCAGTTGGTGTGTGACAACAGACAGCTGATACTCGCTGTCAATGCCCGCTATCCTGGCAGCCACGATGCTTTCATCCTGCGCCAGACTGGTGCGCCAGAGCTTTTCCAGGCAGCGCATCAGCCAATTGGTTGGCTCCTCAGGGACAAGGGTTATCCACTCTGCAGCTGGCTGATGAAATCGCTCCATAACCCCAACACCCCTGCTGAGCTGCGGTACAATGAGAGCCATCTCGCCACCAGGAACATCATTGAGTAGACGATCGGCGTCCTCAAGCAACGGTTCCGCTGTCTGGACCACTCAGGAGGAGCACTGCAGTACTCGCCTAAGCGAGTCTCCCTCTTCATAGTTGTTTGCTGCATTCTTCATAACCTTGCAATCCTCAGGACCCAGCCAATGCCACCAGGCGTTAGTGCAACACCGGAGGAGGAGGAGTAGGAGGAAGAGGAGGAGGAGGATCAACAGCAGCACCAAGGCGGGAGGGAGGCCCACAATGTTGAAACTGCAAGGGCTGTCCGTCAACGACTGATAACAAGCCGCTTCTAGGCCTCTACTCAGAAGATGGCTTCTGGCATGGAGAACAACATGATGGAAAGCAACCCGCAACCCCTATAGCCGGCCAACGTAGCAATGATTCCAAAGGCCAAACATGTACATTTTGAAAACAAAAACTTTTTTATTTTACAAACTCTGTGTGTGTCATTTATTCATGACAAACTAATAGAAACAAACACAACAACTCATAAATTAACATAACTGGTTCTCTCAACCTGGAGATAATGGGGAAAACAGTAAACAAAAGTTATCAGACGAACCTCGCCCTTTAATAAAGACATTCCCAACATTTCGTCACACCTCCTACTTTTTGCCCTTCGAGGGTGATTGTAAGGGGTCATGGACTGGTGCGAGGTGAGGCTTTCGTTGCCTATACTATTGCTTGCTCTGGTCTCCGGCCAGACTTTTGCAATAAGCACCTGTGAGTGGTTCGACCCACTCGCCCTTACGATTCTGACACCTGGACTTAGATGCAAGGAGCAGTAATGCAGAGAAAAGACTCAAATAGACCTGGTTGAATAGCACGAAATGAAAATCTTTATTGCATGGCATCTAAAATCATGAAATACATGTCATAGGCGCAGATCAAAGAGAGTACCAGTTTACACACGTTCATAAAACTTGGTCTATGGAAATGGGGAACACACGACACATCGTAAAAGGGGGAACACATTACACATTAACCTTAGAAACCACCCTCCCTTAATATACCTAAACTACGTCTGGATTTGTAGGATCGGAAAACATGCTCACCACTCGGCTCACTTCGGAAATTTAAAAATGAGGCTCTCAGCTCGTTTCGCTGCAGTGCCTGGCTGTCACGTGGCTGTAAGGGTTTCTGCCCCCGACTTGTTTACTCTCGCTGCCTGCGAATGGGTCCACTGGAGACGGCCCCGGTAAAGTTCGGCGCGGATGGCTCAGGCTACCCGCTCAAAGAGCCGGAGGGTAAGCCAGACTCCCTGATGTCATGAAGTGGTCTATGGGTTCAGACGGATCGTGAAGTAGTCCGTAGAATTCAAAGAAACCGGTTCATGCAGTAGCCTGTAGAATTCAAAGATGGATTCTGTCGTTATATCTTCGGGCGCGGTCGGGGATTACTGACCGCGGCGGCACGTGGAATTTCTTCTCGTCTTGCTTCTTGTTTTTCTTCTTGTTACTCGGGCCTCTGGGTCCGGACACCGTTTACCGACGCTCAGGATGGTGTACCCTGTTACCTGCCCTGTCGAGGCGGCTCGTTCCGATTGAGCTCCACCCAACACTCGAATAACCGACCAGCACAGCCCCGCCGAAGGAACCAGCGAGCGAGGAAGAGACCAGCGGAGAGTCCAGAGCCAAGAGTCAAGAGACCGATGGACATTTGTTCCCTATAGTTATACTGCCTTGTCGGCCTTATCTCCCGCTCAAATCTAAATGTTTATTCTTTGTGTGATTTTGGCACCCAAAACTCCCAGCATGGGGCGATTATCTTCTTAACGGGTTTCGGTATCACCCGAAACTGGCCAACTATCCGTTAATGCCTTCTCCATTGTTGAGCCAGCCAGGGCGGGTTTGAATCGTCTCCTCGACTGGTTTTGGGGCCCCCCGAATACTGGCTTAATCACCCGCCAATGTCTCTCTGATTGTTGAGCCGGGGGGGTATTTGTGTATTGATGTGTCTGGATGGGATTTCGATGGCTCAGTTCAATGATTCTTACTGTGCGTATGAAACGATTCAAGCACTTATATCATTGCTATTGTCCAAAATGCAAACGGGTTGCATCCTGTCTTTTCAATGTGTACCGAGTATGATCTCATACTGAATGTATATTCGACGCCATCTTGTCTGCCCACTGTGTCTCTGGAAGCTTCTGCCACGATGCGCGGTGGCCATTTTACAGGCTTCTGTGTCCTTTATTATCAGGACAGCATTCCGTTTAATAAAAATGATCAATTGAACCTGCTTCTCTCATATTATTTGAATCGCGATAATTGCGAAAACTCTACATGATCTCCATCCCTTGCGCACTTCCCCCCTTCCCACCCCACTGCTCCTCTGTAATGGGGCCCCAGTGGCTGCAGCAAGGCTGGTGGAAGGCTGCTGAATGTCAGAACCTGAGACTACAGATGCCCTTGAAGGATGGCCTCGACCAGCTCTGGGCCTGGAGGGCCCGGCTGCAGACTGCACCAACTCTGCATGGGCGGCAGCAGTCTGGGCTACAGGCAGGTGGCAAGTGCAATGGGGAAGTGACAGTGGTGGGAGCAGGAATGCTGTCATCCTGAGAGAGGACAGTACCTCCCTGCTCGACCGACACACTGGCACTCCCACGGGGCAGCACCTCAGCATGCAGAGCAATCTGCTGGAGCACAGATTGCTGGCCTGCTGCGGCGCGGTGAGAGCCCCGGGGAAATGTGTCCGAACCAGCGACAATGGCAGCAGTCAGTACTTGCGTGGCCTCAATCTGAGTCTGCATGAGAGCAGTCTGAGATTGGATCACGGCAGCCAGTGACTGAATTGCAGCACTAAGCATTTGCGTTGCATCCGCCTGTGCTGCAGCAGAGTGCTCCACACTCCTTGCCAGTGCATCAATGCTTTCGGGCACCCTTCCCACTGCACCCATGAGCTGAGTGTGCATGTCCACCACCTGGGTGTTCATTTCAGCGATGAGCCGCTCCTCCTCTGTGTTCAGTGTAGCAGGACTCGCTGGCCTGCTCTCCCTCTGGGGAGAAGGCCCCTGAGCTTCCCTAGCCACATCGCATTGCTGCAGCCCTGCTGGGTCCCGGAGCTTCACCCTCATCAGACCCTTCCCCCCTGCTCCCCTCAGGGAAGACGTGGTCCCAGTGTGGGCATGGGCTTCCTCGGAGAGGGTGGCGCTGAGGCTCCGGCTTCCTCTTCCTCCTCGCCTGCAGCTTCACTCCCATTGGCTGCTTGAGGGCCCGTCTCCTCAGCTGGTGAATCACCATCTGAAAGCAGGGAGGTACAAGAGTGGCTTTAGCGTCAGGACAGGGGGGCAGTAAGGGAACAAGGACTGGAGCGATTTAGTAAGTTGCATTGAAAGTGTCAAAGGCTGGTGTTGTGAGGGACAAGTGGAATGAGAGAGGAGAGAAAGCTGATGACCTTACCATTGCTGTCCCGAACGGGGCCGACCTCTCCAGGGGCGACGGGACCGATCACCTGGCTTGCGACGATCCTGTGGACGCGAGCTTCCAAGTCGCTGAGGGTTTGCAGCTGAGGCCGCCCTCCACCCGTCCGTTGCTGCTGTCTCCTGTTATGAGATAGCTTGGCCTGCAAGAAAAAGGATGGCGTCTGAGTAAATATGCAGCCATGTGCTTGCCTGATGTGCCTCCCATAGTTGAATAGCCCTTAATGTATGCAGCCATGTGCTTGCCTGATGTGCCTCCCATAGTTGAATAGCCCTTAATGTATGCAGCCATGTGCTTGCCTGATGTGCCTCCCATAGTTGAATAGCCCTTAATATATGCAAGGTGTGGAATGTGCGTGTGTGTTTTATGAGATGGCCGTAGGTCTTGGATGAGTGTTGGGCATTGGAGTTTTACACCCTCTGGCCATAGAGTGAGGTTGAGATGGAGGGATGGAGGGGTATTGAAAAACAGCCACTCACCCTGACGACCCGAGTGAGGTCGTTGGACTTTTTTCGGCATTGCCCATGGGTCCTGGGACCATGCTCCTGGAGGAGACGCTCTGAGCCATCTCCCTCCACCCTCTTCTGTAGTCGCGTGGCAGTGGCCTCCTGCCACTCTCTGGGTACAGTATTGCTCTTCTGCGCTCCACTGCGCCAACCAAAGCCACCAAGGCCCGTTCGCTGAAGCACTGAGCTCGCTCCCTGGCCCTCTCCATAGTCCTTTGCTGCAGAATCGATGCACAGGCTGAGATTCAAGGCTGCAATGAGCAGGGTGTGGCTGGAGATCAAGATCGAACCTTCCCTTTAAGAACTGGCCGGCGCCAGTGTGTCTGTGTTCCATTGCTAACTGACATCACCTGAGCTTCGCCAGCGCTCTGAGTTAGCGCCTCGCTCCTCAGCCTTTGCGCCTTAAGACAGGTGTGTAGCGCCTGATTTAGCGCTCCAATCACCTCCAGGGGCGATAGAAGCCAAGTTTGCAGTCGGAGGCGATAATTTGCACCAGGCGCTAAACTTTGCGCCCAGCCGATAATTGCGCCCCAAACGGGGTGATACCGAATTTCTCCCCCATAGTCTTTCTATACGATAGAATCATAGAATCTTACAGCACAAAAGGAGACCATTTGACCCAACGTGCCTGTGTCGGCTCTTTGAAAGACCTGTCCAAGTTGTCCCACTCCCCTGCTCTTTCCCCATAGCCCTGCAATTTTTTCCCCTTCAAGTATTTCTCCAATTCCCTTTTGAAAGTTACTATTGAATCTGCTTCCACCGCCCTTTCAGGCAGCGCATTCCAGATCATAATAACTCACTGTGTAAAATATTTTCTCCTCATCTCACTTTTGGCTCTAACACACCTAACATAAAATTACTATATTTATCTCGGAATGGGGGGTGGGTGGGTTGTTTATGGAGAAAGCTTTGTGCTTTCAGATTTCTGTCTGAAGAAAAAGTGACAATCAGAGTCTTCGAACATATATACTTCCCACTTCTCACTACTAGCTGGTCACGGTGCACATCTAACTGAGGCCGCTGCACATTTATTTAAAGTGTGCTGATTTACTCCCTGTGGCTTTTCGCAGTTGCATAGTTTTCATAGTAACTGGGTTACGAGTGAATGCCAAGAAGAATATCATTTCTCATGTAACAATGCGTAACTCTGATTTGCTATGAAACTGGTGAAAACACAGTAATTTTAAACACAAAATAATGTATGCTAATTACACAGGCTGTATCAGCTCGAAAATATGTGTATGAGCTGTCACTTCTACCCTTTCATTCTTAATTGGCCATAATGGTTTTGTCCTATCAGTTCAGAGCATTAATAAGACGTTGCCATTAGTACATATTTTAGACACTGACAGTCCAGGTTTTAGCTCATTTTCAGTGATAAATTCCCAGAGAATATTCAAAGGACCATGACTGTAATAATAATAGTAACAGTCAGATGTCTCTTAGATTCGTTCCATTACAGAGCCAATAATTACTGTGTGGCATAAATACAAGTGAAGAGGATTAACTAGTGCATTGAGTTAGAATGAATTTGCTTCTTCCACTTCTGAAACCCGAGGGTCAAATCCAACCCAGGCTGATGAAGTGAATTTTTTTTTTCCCTGACCATTGTAAAGGGTAAGCAAAATAGGTTTAGATTGTCTCTGCTCAATTCAGTTCCCAGTGGATGCAAGTATAAAGCACACAGCCAAATATAATTCAGCACAGGTTTGGCCATAAGGTGTGACAATTTGAAATGTCATGCTGGTGCAACAGGAGTGATCTTCTGAGGTGAGAGTTGAGGCCATATATTGGGCAGATTAAAGGGAGTTTTACCGTGCATGAAACCCAAGCTATACCTGACTTTGATGTGTTTGATAATGACATAGAGTGCCAGAAGAGAAAAAATATATATATTCTCAGTACTGATGTCCATCTCCTGTTGATAAATTTAAAAACAAGGCAATGAGTATATGTGGTGAATAATGTACAAGATGATGGATCACTATTGGAGCACACTGGAATTTTCCCTTTTATTACTCCACCCTCTTAGTGTCGAAATGGGAACATTTCTGCATCCTTCAACTAACTTTTAATACCATTTTTAGGTTGAACTGAAGTAATTCCCTGTATCTGAAATTTGCCTTAATCTTATACAGGCAGAAAAAAAGCAAATAGCAAGAGAATAAAACAAGAAAATGGAAGTGTTTGCACATGCTGTAAATGAATGACGTAATCATTATTATACCAATATAATTTTTATAGAGTGAATATTGTACATGAGGAAATATTGGCTGGTCCACACTTATGAAAACAATTTTTCCATTGTTCCGCTGTATTTAGCTATCAAAAATGATAATGTTAATAAAGTGAATATTTGCAGAGGCTAGTGAGTCATATCACTTGTGCAGTCCATTCAGCTCTGGAAGATGAGTTTGACTCCAGTCCAGACAGAGACAGATGGTATGAAAGTCTCCTTTCTTTGAGGCCTGCTAAGGTTCCAAGCCAAATGAGTATGGCCAATTTCAATTCAGTTCCCAATGGACTGAAGCTCGTCGAGCAAAACTGGCCTAATTTGGAAATAATTGGCACTAATCTGGCAATCATGCTCCAGAAAGGAAAAAGGGTAGACAGTTCAATGGAAATATGACACCGGTGTGGCCAAGGGCCTTTTTAAATTTGGACTACGGCACAAGTCACTTGACATTACTCTGGACAGTCTCATTCTTGTACCCCTCATTCTTTGCATGGCCAACTGGGATTTTCTGTCTGTATCTTGTTTCTGCCCTGAATTATAGTACAGTTACATACAAGGTGGGAACTATAACTCACAACAGAATACATACATAGGAAAACCATGTCAGACAAAAATTCAGACTAGGATTGTTGCACCGTGACATCAGATGATTTATTGCGAGCCAATCTGCAATTAAATGCCAGGAAATTTGATGTCTTATGCATACCAAAGTAGAGTAATTAAAATTAATGCCTCAAAAGGCTTGTATTTATTATTTATTTAAAGGGGTAGATGCATACTTTCTCCCAATACTCAGAACATTTCTGTACCTGTGCAAATGTGCTAAGTGGTGCATTGCGAGTGGTTTCTATGACTGCACTTGTATAGCAGTATATGCCTGAAATTTGGAATTTGCATATCTTGTGTATCCTGTATCAGCTCCCTCCCACATAGTGGGCTGCCTAACACAGTTTTTCCATGAGGTCAAAAACTGATACTGATCTAATGGCCCCAGTAGCAATCCAATAACCTCCTGTAATCTTCCCTCCTGCTTGGTCTGACTACCCCCACTATCAAGAGCTTTGAGACGTTATTTGCCACATTAAAAGTCCTGTGTAAACATAAGTTGTCTTTGTTGTTATCTAATTAAACTGTAGCATTCTCACTTGGAACAGAGGGGAAGGAGATGTGGACACTATGGGAAGAAAGGGATATGGGGATCGGGCGGGAAAGAGGAGTTGAGGTAAAAGATCAGCCATGATCTTATTGAATGGCGGAGCAGGCTTGAGGGGCCCTATGGCCTACTCCTGCTCCTATTCCTTATGTTCTTATGCCTGAAAATCCCTGGACCATGGAGACTTCTCAATAATACACCAGCAGATTATCTAATGTTGCACTGAAACTGGTGCACCAGGAAGTAAGGGAAAGGAAAGCTGTCCTGAAATCAGTTCATGAAACATGGCAGGAGATAGCTGGCTGGGTCATTCATGTCTGCAAAACCCAGAGCACTTGGATCCAAATGCACCAGAAGAACTCCAAACAGTGAGAAGGAGCTAGATGAGCAAATTTGACATCAAATTTCAAAGGCGTGTAACAAAAATAGAGTGGTAATATTAGGAGACTTTAATTACCCTAATATAGACTGGGAAAAACATAGTGCTAGGGGTAGGGAAGAAGAAGAATTTCTGATATGTGTACAGGAGAACTTTCTCGATCAATATGTCTCCAGCCTAACAAGGAAGGAAGCAGTGTTGGATCTGGTTCCGGGAAATTAAGTAGGGCAAGTGGAGTATGTTACAGTAGGAGATCATCTAGCTAACAGTGACCACAGCATAATTTGGTTTAAAGTAATTATGGAAAGAGACCAGAAAATATCGAAGGTAAATGCTCAACTGGGGAGAGCTCATTTCAGTGAGTTAAGAAGCGACCTAGCACAAGTAGATTGGAAAAGGCGATTGCAGGTAATGGAGCAATGTAGGGCATTCAGAAAAGAGATAGTTCTTTTCCCTTTGAAGTGAAAAAGCAGAGCATCCAAAGCTAATGTGCCCTGAATGACAAAGGACATAAAAGTTAAAATAAAACAGAAAATGGAGGCTTCTGACAAATGTCAGGAGCAAGATTCAGTTAATAACCAGGAAGATTATTGAAAGTACAGGAGGGAATTGAAAAAGTTAATACGGGAGGCAAAGAGAGGTTACGAGAAAACATTAGCAGGCAATATTAAATTGAACCCCTAAACCATTTTATAAACAAAGAGGGCTGGATTTTGCCAGGTCCCACCCGCATGGTGCAGGGGGGCCCGGGAGATGATGGGAAACCCGGAAGGTTGGGTTTCCCGGCACACTGTGGAGTTTTAACTTCACAGCGTGCGTGTGACATCAGGGGCGGGTTCCCCACCCGGAAGTCAGTCTGATTGACAGGCTGGGTTCCAGTTGTGCGGGGAACGTGAAGAAGGAGGCCACAAGACCAGGTAAGTGCTGTGCTCAGGAGGGGGGGGGGTGGTCCAAGCCCGGGAGAGGGGGGGGTCCGATCACCCGGGGGGTCCAAGCCCGGAGAGCGGTAGGAGTGAGCTCGATCCCGGGGTGGGGGGGGTCCGATCCCTGACCCTGGGGGTGAGTCGCGATCCCCGGGGGGTCCGATCACCCGGGGGGGGGGTCCAAGCCAGGAGAGGGGGAGGGGTGAGCTCGATCCCGGGGCGGGGGGGGTCCAATCCCTGACCCTGGGGGGGGTCCGATCCCCGACCCTTGGGCTGAGTCGCGATCCCCGGGGGTTCCGAACCCCGACCCTGGGGAGGGCCAGGCTGATGGTGGGTGAGCTTGGGGGCCGGGTGGAAGCACTCCTGCTCCTCCCAGCCTACAAGCATTCCTCCCCGTGGCTGAGGCTGCCTCGTTGCAGCCACCATGAATCCCAAGCCCTGGGATCCCGGCCGCCTGCAGTAAAACCTGCAAAGCAGGTTAAAGTAGAGGCTTCAGACCTCATTATAATGTTTAAATTGCCAACCCGCCTCCTGGCAGCAGGTTTTCAGCCCGCCCCCCCCACCCTGCCTGGGTTAATCAAGGAAAGTCAGCATGGATTTGTCAAAGGTAAATCGTGTCTGACTAACTTGATTGACTTCTTTGGTGAGGTTACAGAGAAAGTTGATCAATGTAGTGTAGTAGATGTTGTGTATATGGACTTTCAGAACGCATTCGGCAAAGTGCCACACAGGAAGCTTATTAAGAAGATGAAAGCTCCTGGAATTAAGGGGAAAGTGGTGGTATGGGTATGAAGTTGGCTCAGTGACAGGAAGCGGAGGGTGGTGGTGGATGGATGTTTTTCAGACTGGGAGGTGGTTTGCAGTGGTGTTCTCCAAGAGTCAGTTTTGGGTCCATTATTCTTTGCAATTTTTATAAATGACCTAGACTCGGGTGTAGGGAGCAGCATTATAAAGTTTGCAGATGATACAAAAATTGGCAAAGTAGTAGATAGTGATGAGGATAATTATAGGCTTCATATTGACATAAACAGGATGGTGAAATGGGCAGAAGCATGGCAGGTGGAGTTCAAAGCGGAGAAGTGTGAAGTGATGCACCTTGGGAGGACTAATGCACAACTGCTCTTTCAAAGAGACAGCACAGGCATGACGGGCCGAATGGCCTCCTTCTGTGCTGTACGTTTCTATGATTCTAAGATGGCAGACCTGAAAAAAAGTGCCAAAATAAGGGTACAGAACAAATTATTTTGCCAGTTGGCTGTCGTATGTGTGCATGGCAAAAAGTGTTTCCTCATAACCTTTTGACCATTTCAGCCCATTGAATGCTTACACACCGTAACCTAGTTGCATGATGCATGTTCATTTACTGATGCACACAACACAATGTGTTGCAGGTTGGGTATGTGTCCGTCTCTATAAGTGCTCCTTAAACATGCAACAGCTCAAGATGACTAATCTGCTTGCGGGACAAGATGGCACATTATAAAAGAGAACAGAGTGCAACTGTAGAAATTATAAACTCATGGTGGACATTGTTGGCTTTGAAAGCATCAAGAGAGTAGGGGAGGATGAAGACAAAGAGCTGCCCCCAAACTCAAGGAGAGTACCATCCTACTGCTGTCATGTCTTATCCAACAACACTCTCACTCCCCCATCATGCGCCAGTAGATAGGATGGATGACATATTGGTGAGTGCAACCAGTTCACCTCTTATATCCCTTCTTTGTTGCTCTTCATCCTCTTCCAACAAAAGTAATCCCAATAGTTTACAAGTGTGCAGCAGTAAATGAAATGAAAGGGCTGATTAACTTTTGGCAGTGGAAGGAAATGCACTGTAGCAGATCGTTGTCCGTTATACACTGTCAATGGTAGTCAGGGTTGGAATTATCCACTCACAGCATTAGCTGACTCCATTTGCATATATTTACATTCTAATTTGACACTCCAACATTTGAAGAAGGGTGGAAACGTACATATTTATTGGAAGGAGAAGAAATCAAAATAATAGCATTGATTTTAGCCCCTCCCCATTCCTGAAGAGAACAGAGCATGCAAGGCGTTAATATATCAGCAGCGAGCCACGCTGCACAAGCAAACAGATATATTTTAGCAGTCATATTTTTGGCAGTGTGTGAGGCCCACTCCTCAGGCAGGCGAGGGCCTCATTGACATTCAACGGTCATGGTCTGATGATGTCATTCAGACCCCAGCTACATTTTGTCTGGTAGCAGTGAGGTCGGCGCCTAGTACCAGCCTAGTCAGAGAAAGGTTTCCTTGGGAGCCAGGAGGAGCAGGAGTGCTCCTCCAGGCCCCACGAGGAATTCTTGTGCCTCCCATGTCCCAGGCTTATGGTGATCATCTGGAAACCACCCACCCCACCCCTGTCTCCGCCCCCACTGCCCCCACCCGCCCACCTCCAACTACCTTGCCAGGAACCGTTCCTGCGGGACCCTGGGTGTGGCCTCCTGCCATGCTCGCCCAATTCTCACCGGCATGCCTGATGTTATTGATGCCGGTTTCGGACTGGAGTCGGGCCTGGGCTATTTAAGTGAGGCCCAGGAGTTAAAATGGCTTGGCCTCACATCAGCGAGACGAGGCCCGCTGGACCCTTGCACCGAGTTTAAATCGGGGCTAATGATCTCAAAATAATTTCAAGTTAATTTAACGTGTTACTGGCATTCTAATGCCAGCGAGTCAAGTCTTACTCCCCAGAATGGACAGCGACAAAATAAATTACGCATATTTATTTTTCCTTCCCTTATGGCAGAAAAACAACCATTGCAAGTCATAGATCCAAAAAGCCAGAGAGGTGAACTGAGCAGCATTAAAATTCAGCACACTCTACCCTTCGAGATTGTATTTAGCTCGTCCTATATTGTACACAACCACCCCTGGCAGGAAGGTCAGCTCTCAGTGACATTCGAACAGGGTAAAAAGGGAGTTGAATTATAAGATCTCTGTATTTGTACATCGCCAGCTTACAGAAATTATTTTCCGTCATCATTTGTGATAGAAGAAAGTAATGGTAGCTCTGCCTCCACAAGGTATTCTGGTGCAAGGAATTCAATTCAGGAGCATCAAGCGGTTAGAAAAATGTTGAATTGCTATACCACAGCGGGAAATTAAGTTCGCGCCCTGAAGGTGGGAGATTTAGTTCCACAACAAATCATAGCCGATAAATTCACTGAGTAACAACTGAGTCAGTGCAGCTGTTAACTCACTACAAAAGCAATTTGGTGGCACCGGGTTAAGAAGGTAATTGAAGTCTTAAAAATGGAAAGTCGCCATTATCCACTAAAAAGGGTCGATTTTAACCCTTCTCACCCAGCCGGTGAGCAGCTAAAAACAAGCAGGTTACTTGCCCGCTCAGATCACGAACACTTCCAACCGTTCGCTGTGTTAGCCTGCAGGGTTTTGCATGCGGCTGAGATGCAGGCGGGAGCCTCATAAATGTATGCAAATTAGAGTTTAATCATGTCATTATAACCTCAATGGTATTTTAAGCAGGGTCTAAGCAGAGAAGCTGCCATGGATTTCCCACTAGGCAGAAGCAGGTCTACAGCTGGTCTGAAGACAGAAGAGGACTTTCTGATAAGTCTAACACTTTCCTTTGTGGGCCCAGGAGCAGCAGGAGTATTTCTCCGGGGTCCTGCAAAGAAAATTGCATCATCCCCTGCCCGGGACTCCACACCCCCTCCGCCCCCTTCTGTTCCACCAAAACGCCCTGCGCACTATTTACCTGGAAGCCGACAGGAGGCCAAGGGCTGCCCTATCTTCGCCTGTCAACAGCCGCTCTGCACCCTCGTCACGCCTGTTCGGGGTGGGATCAGCGGCATTTTAATGATGACAGCAGTTAAAATAATCATGGCTTCCAGCTGTCTCTGCCAAAAACCCACTCTGAGTTGAGTGTTTTTCTGAAATTGGTGATTTGACGCATGGGAGTTGAGCTTGTAGTGCATTTGGCCATTACCACTAGGGATTAGGAATGAGCACATTTGTATTCTTTTCTATCCTTTAGTGCAATTGGAATATTCTCAAAGACCAAGTTCCAATTCTGATCCTCCAAGTTGTTGCATGAGCTTCCCAAGTCTACCAGGATTTTTTTTTTAATTTGTTTTATGGGATGTGGGCGTCGCTGGCATGGCCAACATTTATTGCCCATCCCTAATTGCCCTAGAGAAGGTGGTGGTGAGATGCCTTCTTGAACCGCTGCAGTCCGTGTGGTGAAGGTACTCCCACAGTGCTGTTAGGGAGGGAGTTCCAGGATTTTGACCCAGCGACGATGAAGGAACGGCGATATACTTCTAAGTCAGGATGGTGTGTGACTTGGAGGAGAACTTGGAGGTGATGGTGTTCCCATGCGCCTGCTGTCCTTGTCCTTCTAGGTGGTAGAGGTCGTGGGTTTGGGAGGTGCTGCCGAAGAAGCCTTGGCGAGTTGCTGCAGTGCATCTTGTAGATCGTACATACTGCAGCCACAGTACGCCGGTGATGGAGGGAGTGAATGTTTAAGGTGGTGGATGGGGTGCCAATCAAGCGGGCTGCTTTGTCCTGGATGGTGTCGAGCTTCTTGAGTGTTGTTGGAGCTGCACTCATCCAGGCAAGTGGAGAGTATTCCATCACACTCTTTACTTGTGCTTTGTAGATGATGGAAAGGCTTTGGGGAGTCAGGAGGTTGCCAGTATATGTATTGCAATATGGAATTATACTCACCTCTGCACAAGTAATAACCAGGTGGATACCAATAAATGAACCGGGATTGAACATGGGTATCCCCCCATTCCCTAGAGTTATAAAACTCCCAACACTGCCAAAGAAAACAAATGCCTACCCACCCCTATAAACTGCTAGGGAAAACTTGGAACAACCCTTCCCACTAAATTCTCAGAAAATGGATTCTTCCACCATTACCTAAAGCCATATGAATCTATTGGCGGGTGTCACGTTTTAAGATTTTTTGACCATTTTTCCATGGAAACAATTTGAAAATAAGAAATACTTTTAAGGTTGGGGTTTCTCTAAGCAAAAAATACATTCACAGGTTTAAAAAAAAAAGCACCTAGAAGAAAGATGCTTAAAATGCTGAATGGAAGTTGCTTTACCAGAAGCTGAACAGTAAGAAATTCATTAGCTTGCCTGGGTAATCACATTCATTGTGTTGGAAAGTCCTTTAATTGCTAACTGGCTGTGAAGAGGGAAACAAAGAGAAACACTGGGGTAAGATTTTTGTCTTCACTGCTTGGGCAGTAATCTGGCAGGAACTCAGCGATGTCCTGGGGCTGGGATGATTGGCCTCCAACAATCACAACCATCGTCATGTCTGCCAGGTATGACTCCAGCCACTGGAGAGTTTTCCCCTTTGAAAAGTATTATCACATGGTTTGTCACATGGTTTGGTATGAGCATGCTCAGTTCGCTCTGGCCTAATAAACAAGCACATGGACTAGCAACTCATCCTGTCTCTGTCCTTCATTTGTTCTACCCACATATATTACATTTTGCCGATGAGAATGGATGGACTGATCAGTGTATGGACACAGAATTGAAATCATTCCATAACCGTCATACTGAATTGTCTTGTGAGCAAGGTTGTATCAAGTGGGGAAACTTCTTCCTTGAGAGATAGAATTCTGGCCGAACTTCATACTGAACATCCAGGGATCGTCAGTATGAAATCAATTGCAAGAAGCTTTGTTTCCTGGTCTGGATTGGACAGTGATCTTGAATCACTTGTCAGCAAATGCAGCGTTTGCCAAAATTGCAGAAACAAACGACCCAAAACTCCATGACAGTCCTGGTCATGGCCAAGTAAACCTTTTCAGAGAGTACATGTAGTCTTCTGTGAGAAAGCAATTGATTATTTCCTGGTACTTGTCGATAGTCACTCAAAGTGGATTGAAGTGAAACACATGGGGGGGGAAAATTTGTCCTCTTAGCGCTGCCCATTAGCACCAGTAGATGGCGCTAATGCGACGTTGAGAGCTGTAACGACAGCTCCTGTCAAATCCAGAACAGCACGTCAAATCGAGACCCCCATAGCGCTGCCAGTAACAGCGATCACCGGGGACTTCAATGCCATGGAGATCGTGACGTCAGTGAGTGTGTAACACTCACTGAACACCCGATCTGCCAAATTGCTTCTCGCCACTTACCTCACCACCTGGAGTTAACAAAGATATGGGGAGCTAGCGTGCAGCACCAGGAAGCTGGCTCCAGGGACATTATTTAAAGGGATTGGCCCCAATCACTCGCACCTGACAGGTTAGTGAAGTTTCAGTGCCTATGTGTTAGTTCCTGATACTGCAAGTTTTTTTTAGCGATTTGAAGGTTCTTTGGTATCAGGAGTGTTGTGGCAAGTAGAAAAGTGCAACATTTATTCCTGAAAGATTCAACCTACAACACTTGCTAAACACGGTGGAGAAAAATCTGGAATGCTAAAGAGAAAAGACAAGGAAGCAGTGCAGGAAAGTGATTGGGGTAAGGATGACCAGATTGTGTCAGGGAGGGACAGAGCGCACAAACAAAGGAGTGCACTAACAAATCGGGTCCGGGTAAGAAAAAATGGTAATAAGACAAATAGGGCCATAGTACCAAAAAAATGTTAAGATGTCTAAAAATGTTAAAAAGACAAATCTAAAGGCACTGTATCTGAATGCATGAAGCATTCTTAATAAGGTAGATGAATTAACAGCACAAATAGATGTAAACAGACACGATATAATTGCAATTACGGAGACATGGCTGCAGGGTGACTAAGGCTGGGACCTGAATATCCAAGGATATTCGATATTTAGGAAGGAGAGGCAAAAAGAAAAAGGAGGTGGGGTGGTGTTGTTAGTAAAGGATGAAATCAGAGCAATAGTGAGAAAGGATATTGGCTCAGAAAATCAAGATGTAGAATCAGTCTGGGTGGAGCTAAGAAGCAACAAGGGGCAGAAAACATTGGTGGGAGTTGTATATAGGCCTGCAAACAGTAGTGGTAATGTAGGGGATGGCATCAAACAGGAAATTAGAGATGCATGTAACAAGGGTACTACAGTAATCATGGGTGACTTTAATCTACATATAGACTGGCCAAACCAAATTAGCAATAATACTGTGGAGGATGAATTCCTGGAGTGTGTACGAGATGGTTTTTTAGACCAGTACGTTGAGGAGCCAACTAGGGAATAGGCTATCCTAAATTGGGTATTGTGCAATGAGAAGGGGTTAATTAATAATCTTGTTGTGCGGGGTCCTTTAGGGAAGAGTGACCATAATATGATAGAATTCTTCATTAAGATGGAAAGTGAAGAAGTCCAATCCGAAACTAGGGTCCTAAATCTAAACAAAGGAAACTACGATGGTATGAGGAGTGAGTTGGCTATGATAGATTGGGGAGCTTCATTAAAAGGCATGACGGTGGATAGGCAATGGCTAACATTTAAGGAACGAATGCATGAATTGCAACAGTTATACATTCCTTTCTGGCGCAAAAACACAAAAGGAAAAGCGGCCCAACCATGGCTAACAAAGCAAATTAAGGATAATATTAGATCCAAAGAGGAGTCATATAAAGTTGCCAGAAAAAGTAGCAAGCCTGAGGATTGGGAGCAGTTTAGAGTTCAGCAAAAAAGGACCAAGAGACTGATTAAGAGGGGAAAAATAGAGTATGAGAGTAAACTTGCAAGGAACATAAAAGCGGATTGTAAAAGCTTCTACAAGTATGTAAAAAGAAAAAGATTAGTGAAGACAAATGTAGGTCCCTTACAGTCAGAAACGGGAGAATTTATAATGGAGAACAAGGAAATGGCAGCGCAATTAAACAAATTCTTTGGTTCTGTCTTCATGGAAGAGGACACAAATAACTTCCCAGAAATGCTAGGGAACCAAGGGTCTAGTGAGAAGGAGGAATTAAAGGAAATTAGTATTAGTAAAAAATAGTGCTGGAGAAATTAATGGGATTGAAAGCTAATAAATCCCCAGGGCCTGATAATCTGCATCCCAGAGTACTACAAGAGGTAGCCATGGAAATAGTGGATGCATTGGTTGTCATCTTCCAAAATTCTATAGATTATGGAACAGTTTCTGCAGATTGGAGGGTGGCAAATGTAACACCACTATTTAAAAAAGGAGGGAGAGAGAAAGCAGGGAACTACAGACCGGTTAGCCTAACATCAGTAGTAGGGAAAATGCTAGAGTCTATTATAAAGGATGTGATAACAGGACACTTAGAAAATAACAACGGGATTAGACAAAGTCAACATGGATTTATGAAAGGGAAATTGTGTTTGACAAACCTACTGGAGTTTTTTGAGGATGTAACTGGTAGAATAGATAAGGGAGAACCAGCGGATGTGATGTATTTGGATTTTCAGAAGGCCTTTGATAAAGTCCCACATAAGAGGTTAGTGTGCAAAATTAAAGCACATGGGATTGGGGGTAATATATTGGCATGGATTGAAAATTGATTAACAGAAAGGAAACAGTGGGTAGGAATAAATGGGTCTTTTTCGGGGTGGCAGGCGGTGACTAGTAGGGTACCACAGGGATCAGTGCTTGGGCCCCAGCTATTCACAATATATATCAATGATTTGGATGAGGGAACCAAATGTAATAGTTCCAAGTTTGCTGACGACACAAAACTAGGTGGGATTGTGAGTTGTGTGGAGAATGCAAAGAGGCTTCAAGGCGAGTTAGACAAGTTGAGTGTGTGGGCAAATACATAGCAGATGCAGTATAACGTGGATAAATGTGAAGTTATCCACTTCGGTAGGAAAAAAAGAAAGGTAGAGTATTATTTAAATGGTGATAGATTGGGAAACGCTGATGTCCTTGTACACCAGTCACTGAAAGTAAACATGCAGGTGCAGCAAGCGGTTAGGAAGGCAAATGGTATGTTGGCCTTCATTGCAAGAGGATTTGAGTACAGGAGCAAGGATGTCTTACTACAGATGTACAGGGCCTTGGTGAGACCACACCTGGAGTACTGTGTGCAGTTTTGGTCTCCTTACCTAAGAAAGGATATACCTGCCATGAGGGAGTGCAGTGAAGGTTCACCAGACTGATTCCTGAGATGGCAGGACTGTCGTATGAGGAAAGATTGGGTCAACTTGGCCTGTATTCACTAGAGTTTAGAAGAATGAGAGGATATCTCATTGAAACGTTTAAAATTCTGACAGGGCTAGACAGACTGGATGCAGGGAGGATGTTTCCCCTGACTGGGGGGTCTAGAATGAGGGGTCAGTCTCAGGATACGGGGTAGGACATTTAGGACTGAGATGAGGAGAAATTTCTTCACTCAGAGGGTGGTGAACCTGTGGAATTCTCTACCACAGGAGGCCAAGTCACTGAATATATTTAAGAAGGAGAGAGATAGATTTCTAGACACAAAAGGCATCAAGGGGTATGGGGAGAGAGCAGGGAATATGGTATTGAGATAGAGGATCAGCCATGATCATATTGAATGGCGGAGCAGGCTCGAAGGGCTGAATGGCCTACTCCTGCTCCTATTTTTTTATGTTTCTATGGGTTCAAATACTACAACTGACCGTCCCATACATGAGTTGAGGTCTATCTTTGCATGTCATGGCTTACCTGAAGAGCTCGTTTCTGACAATGGCCCTCAGTTCCGTTCTGTTCTATTCCAAGAATTCATGAAATGGAATGGTATCAAACACACTCTCGTTCCACCATATCATCCAGCTTCAAACGGAGTAGCCGAAAGGTCAGTCAGAATAGTAAAAGAAGCTCTCAAAAAGCAAGTGTTGCAGGATTGTTCAGGACTCAGCATGAAGTTGTTCAGGACTCAGCATGAAGCAATGTTTGGCAAATTTCTTGCTGAAGTACAGAACTACTCTGCGCACTACAACTGGATATACCCCAGCAGAACTCTTGATGAAGAGATGATAGAGAACACAATTGAGACTTGTTCAACCGAATTTGACCTCAAGAGCTGAACAGAAACAGTTGAGTCAGAAACGTTATTTTGACAGCAATCAGAAAGAATGCAGTTTCAAACAAAACGAGTGTGTTCATGTTCTCAGTCCACCTGGAAAGTCAAGTTCACACAAGTGGGATGTAGCAACCATAGTAGAGGTTGGTGGAACCAAGAGATATTTGGTTGAAATTGGTGACAACATTCGAAGTGTTCATGTAGATCAAATGATCTCTGCTAGAGATGAACCAAGACGTGATCTTGAACCACTTGATCATGAACTCATACATGAGTTTGACTCATCAATGACCTTCCCTCCAACATAAGGTCAGAAATGAGGATGTTCGCTGATGACTGCACAGTGTTCAGTGCCATTCACAACTCCTCAGATAATGAAGCAGTCCATGCCAGCATGCAACAAGACCTGGACGACGTTCAGGCTTGGGCTGATAAGTGGCAGGTAACATTCGCACCACAGAAGTACCAGGCAATGACTATCTCCAACAAGCGAGAGTCTAACCACCTCCTCTTGATATTCAATGGCATTACGATTGCTGAATCCCCCACCATTAACATCCTGTGGGTCACCATTGACCAGAAACTGAACTGGACCAGCCACATAAATACTGTGACAACAAGAGCAGGTCAGAGGCTAGGTTTTCTGCGGCGAGTGTCTCACTTCCTGACTCCCCAAAGCATTTCCACCATCTACAAGGCACAAGTAAGGAGTATGATGGAATATTCTCCACTTGCCTGGATGAGTGCAGCTCCAACAACACTCAAGAAGCTCGACACCATCCAGGACAAAGCAGCCCGGTTGATTGGTACCCCATCCACCACCTTAAACATTCACTCCCTCCACCACCGGCGTACCATGGCTGCAGTGTGTCCCATCTACAAGATGCACTGCAGCAACTCGCCAAGGCTTCTTCGGCAGCAACTCCCGAACCCGTGACCTCTTCCACCTAGTAGGACATGGGCAGCAGGCGCATGGGAACACCACCACCTCCAAGTTCCCCTCCAAGTCACACACCAACCTGACTTAGAAATATATCACCGATCCTTCATCGTCACTGGGTCAAAATCCTTGAACTCCCTCCCTAACAGCACTGTGGGAGTACCTTCACCATACGGACTGCAGCGGTTCAAGAAGGCGGCTCACCACCACCTTCTCAAGGGCAATTAGGGATGGGCAATAAATGCTGGCCTTGCCAGCGACGCCCACATCCCATAAACGAATTAAAAAACAACTAAGTTCAGACTTCAGTAACTGAAGTACCAGGTTCAAACAAGTCTGAGATAGAAATAGGATCATCTTTGAGTTCGGAACCAAAACACAACAGCCCGAAAATTGGTTCAACACCAAAACTTTATGTAAGGAGATCACAAAGGCCCCACAAACCTGTTATTAAACTGGATTTGTAGTTCATTTATAAGAAAAAAGCTAGGAGTTTTGTTAGGTGGTACATGTAATGCTGGGAAAGGTGGGACCATAGTTTTGTTGTATTTGAGAGGGGAATACATACTTTTTTTTAAAGGGGGAAAGCAGTGTAATGTATTCTTCTTCTTCTTAGGCAGTCCCTCGGAACCGAGGATGACTTGCTTCCACATTAAAAATGAGTTCTCAGGTGACTGATGAGTCCAATGCGGGAGCTACAGTCTCTGTCACAGGTGGGGCAGATGATGGTTGAAGGGGCGGGTGGGTGGGGTCTTGGGTTGACGTGCGCTCCTTGCGCTGCTTGTGCTTGGCTTCCGCTTCCTCCCGGCGAAGAGACTCGAGGTGTTCGGCGCCTTCCCGGATGCTTCTCCTCCACTTTGTGCAGTCTTGGGCCAGGGATTCCCAGGTGTCGGTGGGGATGTTGCACTTATTCAAGGAGGCTTTGAGGGTGTCCTTGAAGCGTTTCCTCTGCCCACCTGGGGCTCTCTTGCCATGTTGTAGCTCTGAGTAGTGCGCTTGTTTTGGGAGTCTCGTATCGGGCATGCGGACGATGTGACCCGTCCATCGGAGCTGATCGAGCGTGGTCAAAGCTTCGATGCTGGGGATGTTGGCCTGAGCGAGAACACTGACGTTGGTGCGCCTATCCTGCCAATGGATTTGCAGGCTCTTGCGGAGGCAGCGTTGGTGGTATCTCTCCAGTGCTTTTGAGGTGCCTGCTGTACATGGTCCATGTCTCTGAGGCATACAGGAGGGCGGATATCACTGCTGCTCTGTAGACCATGAGCTAGGTGCCGGGTTTGAGGTCCTGGTCTTCAAACACTCTCTTCCTCAGGCGACCGAAAGCTGCACTGGCACACTGAAGGCGGTGTTGGACTTTGTCATCGATGTCTGCCCTTGTTGACAATAGGCTCCCGAGGTATGGAAAGTGGTCCACGTTGTCCAAGGCCTCGTCATGGATTTTGATAATCGGGGGGCAGTACTGTGTGGCGGGGGCAGGTTGGTAGAGGACCTTTGTCTTATGGATGTTTAGTGTAAGGCCTATGCACTCGTACGCTTCGGTGAAGATGTTGACAATGGTTTGCAGTTCGACCTCTGAGTGTGCGCAGACGCAAGCATCGTCTGCATACTGTAATTGATGACAGAGGATGGGACGACCTTGGATCTGGACTGGAGGTTGAATAGTTTCCCGGTTGTTCTGTAAATTAGCTCCACTCCAGCGGGGAGCTTACTGAGGGTGAGATGGAACATTGCAGCAAGGAAGATCGATCAAAGCGTTGGTGCGATGACACAGCCTTGCTTGACCCCGGTCCGTATGTGAATTGGGTCTGTGCTGGAACCGTTGGTCAGGATCATGGCTTGCATGTTGTCGTGAAGCAGGCGGAGGATGGTGACAAACTTTTGAGGGCAGCCGAATTTGAGGAGGACTCTCCATAATCCCTCACGGTTGAAAGTGTCGAAGGCCTTTGTAAGGTAAAAGAAGGCCATGTACAGCGGTTGGTGCTGTTCCCTGCATTTCTCTTGTAATTGACGATCTTCACCGCGCATGTCCATTGTGCCCCTTAGTGGGTGGAATCTGCATTGCGACTCTATGAGGTGCTCTTCAGCCACTGGGAGAAGGCGATTGAGGAGGATTCTTGCAATGACTTTCCCTGTGGTAGACAGCAGGGAAACTCCTCTGTAATTGCCGCAATCGGACTTGTCACCTTTCTTGAAGATGGTCACAATTACGGCGTCTCTGAGATCCCCTGGCATGCTCTCCTCCTTCCAGATAAGAGAAATGAGTTAATGAATTTGCGCCAGTAGTGCTTCTCTGCCATGTTTTAGCACCTCGGCGGGGATTCCAGCTGCTCCTGAGGCCTTGTTGTTCTTCAGTTGTCGGATGGCCTTTTCAACCTCATGCCGGGCTGGGGTTGTGCTGAGGTGGTGACGGGTAGCATGCTGCGGGATGGAGTTGAGGACACTCGCGTCGAAGACAGAGTCTCGGTTGAGGAGATCTTCGACGTGCTCCTTCCAGCGGGCACTGACTGCCTCCCTATCCTTGATGAGTACATCTCTGTTCTTGGCCCGCAGTGGTGTAGGACCTTGGGTGCTTGGGCCGTACGTGGTCGTAGGTGATATTAGCACATCGTTTGGTGTGAGCATGCTCAGTTTGATCTGGCCTAATAAAGCATGCACATGGATTAGCAACTCATCGTGTCTCTGTCCTTCATTTGTTCTACCCACATATATTACACCATTGACTTCAGTTTACTAGGGCTCCTTAGTGCCAAACTCAGGCAGGTTCTATAAAGAGCGGGCAATATTCTCCACCAGATCACTGCCCAAATCAACTCACATGTTTTTCGAAAGGTCTGTCCGGTTTTGTTAAATGGAAAGTGGTGAGGATCTTTGCTGAGGCCAAGAAGGTAGAAAAGCTGGAGTATAGTTAAAAGCCATCTTACTTAATTCAAGTTAGGTGACCCGCTGATGTGGAGAAGTGTTGTGTGTTCTTTACTTTAATAATTGTGTGAATCAGGTGAATCTGAATCATAGAATCATAGAAATTTACGGCACAGAAGGAGGCCATTCGGCCCATTGTGTCTGCGCTGGTCGAAAAAGAGCTATCCAGCCTAATCTCACTTTCCAGCTCTTGGTCCATAGCCTTGCAGGTTACAGCACTTCAAGTGTATATCCAAGTACTTTTTAAATGCGATGAGGTTTTAAAAAGAACATAAACTGAACATAACTGTTGCTCTATATGTTCAGTCACTGTGAAATAAAGCAGCTTAATGATTAGAATCAAGCTTCACCTCACCAAGTGTTTGCAAAAGACATGAATATCGGGCTCAGTTCACAAGAGTAACTACTGTTACACCGCCCGGCTTATGCTATCGTGCAAGTAGCTACAGAGCAAAGTGAGTCAACACTCATAAAAAAGTAAGGCACACATGAATTTGTAATACCAGTAGGTAGGAAGTTGCAAAGTGACCATGTGCTCTAAGCCTGGGCACATCGTCCTCCCAAAAAGTCCCAAATGGGCAAATGACCGGCCCAGAACTCTGAATTAGGTGATCACCTTAACCTGGGGATGTGATCAATGACTGCAAATAAATATTATTTCCAGCATTGTGATCAGCGTTAGCTTGGCTCAGTTGATAGCATCTCCCTTCTGAGTCACCTAATTTAAGTCAGGACTCGAGTCCAGCACTGAGCGAGCGCTATGTTGTTGGAAGTATTGTCCTCCTGGTGAGATGTTGAATCAAGAACCACGCTGCCCATTCCAGTGACTTAGATGGATTTTAAAGATCCCATGGTACTGTGGCGGATCGCCACCTAAACGGGCATTATCCACTTTTCCGTCCATGGACAAAATATCGGGCACTTTGCCTTTAAGGCACCTTGCCTTGAAGGCAGGAGAAAAGGAGTGGGCGGGGCCTCAGGATTTTTCCAGAGAATTCTGGGAGCAGTTGGTTTCAGCCATTTTGGACCATGCAGTTGCATTAAAAAGCCTTTGTTTTCCACACATGGATTCAGTCTTAATTCGTGTTTCGCGGCAGCCTCAACGTTGGTGACCCCGACGCTCAGAACGTATTCCGAGCACTGCAATGGCGGACACGAACGCAGTTTCCGTGAAACTGCCTGAGTTTTGGGAAAACCAGCCTGAAGCCTGGTTTCTCCAAGCTGAATCCCGCTTCCGGCTGCGAAACATCACCACAGATGGGACGCAGTACGACTACCTCGTCACATCACTCGGTAGCGGCACAGTTTCGAAGGTTTGGACAGCGCTGCAGAACCCACCAGAGGAAGGCAAGTACGCACATCTTAAGGCAGCGCTCCTTAAAAAATTTACGGCCTCGGCATACCAGCGAAACTGCCACCTCCTCGACCTTCAGGCCTCGGTGATGCCTCACCGTCAGACCTCCTCTCCCACATGCTCTCCCTCACCGACGAGAGCCCACCCGGATCCCTCTTCCGCACGCTGTTCATCCGTCAGCTCCCTCTCAGCATCCGCCCAGCGATCGTGGCGTCTGGCCTCACGAACCTGGAAGCCCTGGCCGATGAGGCCGACAAGCTGCTGTCCGCTCACTCCAGCCGCGACGTCACTCTGGACCTGGCAGCCAATGCCTGGGCGCGCTCCTCACCGGCCACCACGCGGCCACAAAGACCAGCCACCAGGCCCACGGGGCCTTCGCGCCCCACTAACCCGGGCCACTGTTACTACCACGCACGGTTCGGCGCCAGGGCACAACGGTGCACACCTCCCTGCTCTTTCAAGTCCGCCCTCATACCAGCCCCCGCGATGACCGTGGGCCACGCGGGCTCCCTGCTGTACGTCACGGATGACAAAACTGGCCGCCGGTTCCTGTGCGACACTGGAGCTCAGCACAGCATCATCCCGGCCTCCTCCCTCAACATCCAAAAGGGCGAACGAGGACCGGCGCTGGCTGCGGCTAACGGCTCGGAAATCCGGACGTACGGCACCCGTACAGTCACCCTCGACCTCGCTGGTCGCTGCTACCGATGGGAGTTCATCACTGCCAAGGTGCTCTTCCCTCTCATCGGCGCAGATTTCCTGTGCGCCCACGGCCTACTGATAGACATCCCTCATCACCGCCTCGTGGACATGAACACCATGTCCCCCATCCTGGGCGCCATGGCCCCCCGTCAACCCGCCGACATGGCGTCACAGTGCCACGCCCGGGCCACGGATGACTACTCGGCAGTCCTGGCCGAATTCCCAGCCCTTACCAATCCAACCTTCTCCGCGGAGGCCGCCAAACACGGGGTGGAACACTTCATCCCCACCACAGGACCCCCAGTGTACGCCCACGCCCGCAGGTTGGACCCGGCCAAACTGGAGATCGCGCGGACTGAGTTTGCCACCATGGAACAGCTCGGCATCATCCGCCGCTCCAACAGTCCCTGGGCCTCCCCACTCCACATCGTCCCCAAACCAGGCGGGGGTTGGCGCCCCTGCGGGGATTACCGCCGCCTCAACGACGCCACCACCCCTGATCGGTACCACATGCCGCACATTCAGGACTTCTCGGCTAGACTGGCCGGCCGCTCAGTTTTTTCCAAGGTCGACCTGGTGCGCGGCTACCACCAAGTCCCCGTCCACCCCGCGGACGTCCCCAAGACGGCCGTAATCACCCCCTTCGGCCTGTTCGAGTTCCTGCGGATGCCCTTCGGCCTCAAAAACGCGGCCCAGGCATTCCAACGGCTCATGGACTCGGTCCTTCGGGACCTGAAGGTCCTGTTCGTCTACCTGGACGACATCCTGGTAGCCAGTTCCTCCAAGCAGGAACACCTCGAACACCTTCGCATCCTGTTCGGGCGCCTCAGCGACCATGGGCTCATCCTCAGCCCAGCCAAATGCCAGTTCGGCCTGGACAAGATCAACTTCCTCGGCCACCACATCATCCATGCTGGGGCCATTCCCCTGCCCACCAAGGTGCAGGCCGTCCAACAATTTCCCCGCCCCACCACCATCAAAGGCCTCCAGGAGTTCCTCGGGATGGTGAATTTCTATAACCACTTCATCCCCAAAGCGGCGTCCCTCATGAGGCCCCTGTATGAAGCCCTCCGGGGCAGGAGCGGCAAGATGGCGGTCGAATGGACGGCAGACGCGTCTGCCGCCTTCGACTCCACCAAGACCGCGCTCGCCAACGCCACCCTGCTCGCGCACCCACGGCCCAATGCCAGGGTAGCGCTCACCACTGACGCCTCCGACCACGCGGTCGGCGCCGTGTATGAGCAGTGGGTCGACGGCGCCTGGCAACCACTTGCCTTCTTCAGCCGCCAACTACGCCCCCTGGAGGTCAAGTACAGCACCTTCGACCGCGAGCTCCTCGCGCTGTTCCATCGGTCTGCCATTTTCGGTTTTTGCTTGAGGGCCACCCCTTCACTGCGTTTGTCGACCACAAGCCCCTGACATTCGCAATGGCAAAGACAACCGACCCCTGGTCCGCCAGGCAGCAGTGCCAGCTCGCGGCAGTGTCCGAGTTCACCACGGACATCCAACACGTCTCAAGCCGAGACAATGTGGTAGCCGACTGCCTCTCCCGCCCCGCCATCCACGCCGCACACCTGGCAGTCGACTACTCTCAACTCGCAGCAGACCAGATCACCGACCCTGATCTGCTCTCCGCACCTACCAACCTACCAGGGCTACGCCTGGCCGACGTCGCCTGTGGCCCGACCGCAGTCACGGTCAAGTGCGACATATCCCTATGTCAACCTCGGCCCGTCGTCCCAGCGTCCTGGCGCTGCCGGGTATTCGACATTCTCCACAACCTCTCCCACCCACAAGCCCGTGCATCCATCAAATTGGTAGCCAACCGCTTTGTCTGGCGCGGCCTTCGCAAGGATGTGCGTACTTGGGCCAACTCCTGCCTAGCCTGCCAACGGGCCAAGGTACAGCAACACACGAAAGCACCCCTCGAGGAGTTTACCGTCCCCTCGCGTAGATTCGACCACATCCACGGGACATCGTCGGGCCCCTGCCGCCATCGCAAGGCCACACGCACTTGCTGACGATCGTTAACCGCACCACGCGCTGGCCCGAGGCAATTCCACTGACCTCTACCACCACCGCCGACATCGCCAGAGCCTTCGTCAGCACCTGGGTCGCACGGTTCGGCGTCCCCTCCGACATGACGTCGGACAGAGGTCCGCAATTTACCTCTGAACTCTGGACCGCCGTCGCACGCACCACAGCGTACCACCCCCAAGCCAACGGACTGTGTGAGCGGTTCCACAGATCCTTGAAGGCATCTCTTCGAGCCAGCCTCCAGGACGGCGCCTGGACCGACCGACTTCTGTGGGTCCTCCTCGGCCTGCGCACCGCGGTTAAAGAAGACCTCCACGCATCGGCAGCAGAGCTCGTGTACGGTCAGCCGCTGCGCGTACTCGGCGAGTTCCTGCCCACTACCACGACACCCTGGTCAGTCGACCAGCAACGCCACGACTTCGCCTCACCGGCGCTGCAGTTCGCCCCGGTGCCCATTGCCCGACACGGCGAAACCACCTCACACGTCCCACTAAGCCTGCACCAGGCACGGTTCGTTTTCGTCCGGCACGACGCCCACCGCGGACCCCTTCAACCCCCGTATGACGGGCCCTACAAGGTGCTACAGGCTGGGGACAAATTCTTCACCCTGCAAGTGGGCGACAGGACCGAAAAAGTGTCGGTTGACCGACTCAAGCCAGCACACTCGGAGCCCGGTGAGAATGGTCCCTGTAGCTCGTCCACCGCCACATGGCCGACCTGCCCTCAAGCCGGATCACCCGGCTGCTCCACGTCCACCGGCGTCCTACAAGAGCCGCTCCGGCCGGCCCATCAGACCGCCACACCGTCTCGTCCACACCTCCTAAGCAGATTCTGGGGGGAGCTGTGTGGCGGATTGCCACCTAAACAGGCTTTATCCACTTTTCCGTCCGTGGACAAAATATCGGGCACCTTGCCTTTAAGGAACCTTGCCTTTAAGGCAGGAGAAAAGGAGTGGGCTGGGCCTCAGGGTTTTTCCAGAGAATTCTGGGAGCAGTTGGTTTCAGCCATTTTGGACCATGCAGTTGCATTAAAAAGCCTTTGTTTTCCACACATGGATTCAGTCTTAATTCGTGTTTCGCGGCAGCCTCAACAGTACTAAACAAAGTACAGAAGTGACTGCTCCTGGTCTCCCAGCCAACATACCTCCTTTAAATCAAAAAATAAATGAAGTGGTCATTTAGCTCATTGCCATTTGTGAGATCTTCCCGTTTACAAAATGGCTGCCATGTTTGCTTACATAACAACAGTAACTATACTTCAGAGTAATACATCGCACGTGACGCACTTCGACACATTTATCAGAGGCATGATAAAATGCATGATAGAATGTAAATGCAAGCCTTATTTTTCCCCTTTCACAATGAACACAAATACACAAAGTCTTTTTCCATTAAGTAAAGACATGTAAAGAGGCTGAGCTTCCCGTATCTTTAAACAGAATGAGGCATCAGCATATTTTGCTCATATTTATTGGAATGACATGATGATAGCTCATTTCAACCAAGCTGCATTCAGAAAAAAATCTCACATTCCACATGCAAAGCTACACAAGGAGCATCATTTTTCATCAAAAGTAACATGTACTGTTCATCAGAATAACATAGCTGACTGCAGTAGGCACAGATTTAAAACAAATAGTTTATGTTCCTCTAGGTTGGAACAGCACTTGAAAAGTCAGCAAGTTGTTAAGATTTGAAAATATATGTATCACCATGACAGTTTACATTGCCATCATAGGATACGCCATCAGGTGACTAGTGCAGTCACACAATCCCTCGAAACTCACTTGAAGAATTGAGAATAAGCCGAATTCCTGGGTAACTAGGGGGGTGCAGTCACAGACAATTACAAAATTCAGTCATACCTGAATGAGTAGCTGACATCTTGTGAATATCCTATGTTAGCTATGGGCTTTCATTGTAGCAATGGCATAGATGAGTTCAGGATGGTAAAAAGAATGGAAAGAAGAACCAGAGAGCCACAGAGATTGAGAGAGTTACAGAGAGTGAGAGAGTTACAGAGAGTGAGAGAGTTACAGAGTGAGAGTTACAGAGTGAGAGAGTTACAGAGTGAGAGAGTTACAGAGTGAGAGTTACAGAGAGTGAGAGTGTTACAGAGAGTGAGAGTGTTACAGAGAGTGAGAGAGTTACAGAGTGAGAGTTACAGAGTGAGAGAGTTACAGAGTGAGAGTTACAGAGAGTGAGAGAGTTACAGAGTGAGAGTTACAGAGAGTGAGAGTTACAGAGTGAGAGTTACAGAGAGCGAGAGAGTTACAGAGTGAGAGTTACAGAGAGTGAGAGTTACAGAGTGAGAGTTACAGAGAGTGAGAGTTACAGAGTGAGAGTTACAGAGAGTGAGAGAGTTACAGAGTGAGAGTTACAGAGAGTGAGAGTTACAGAGAGTGAGAGAGTTACAGAGAGTGAGAGAGTTACAGAGTGAGAGAGTTACAGAGAGTGAGAGAGTTACAGAGAGAGAGTTACAGAGAGTGAGAGAGTTACAGAGTGAGAGTTACAGAGTGAGAGTTACAGAGTGAGAGAGTTACAGAGAGTGAGAGAGTTACAGAGAGTGAGAGAGTTACAGAGTGAGAGTTACAGAGTGAGAGAGTTACAGAGTGAGAGTTAGAGAGTGAGAGAGTTACAGAGAGTGAGAGAGTTACAGAGTGAGAGTTACAGAGTGAGAGAGTTATAGAGTGAGAGTTACAGAGAGTGAGAGAGTTACAGAGTGAGAGTTACAGAGAGTGAGAAGTTACAGAGTGAGAGAGTTACAGAGAGTGAGAGAGTTACAGAGTGAGAGTTACAGAGAGTGAGAGAGTTACAGAGTGAGAGTTACAGAGAGTGAGAGAGTTACAGAGAGTGAGAGAGTTACAGAGAGTGAGAGAGTTACAGAGTGAGAGTTACAGAGTGAGAGTTACAGAGTGAGAGAGTTACAGAGTGAGAGTTAGAGAGTGAGAGAGTTACAGAGAGTGAGAGAGTACAGAGTGAGAGTTACAGAGAGTGAGAGAGTTACAGAGTGGAGAGTTACAGAGAGTGAGAGAGTTACAGAGTGAGAGTTACAGAGAGTGAGAGAGTTACAGAGTGAGAGTTACAGAGAGTGAGAGAGTTACAGAGTGAGAGTTACAGAGAGTGAGAGAGTTACAGAGTGAGAGTTACAGAGAGTGAGAGAGTTACAGAGTGAGAGGTGTTACAGAGAGTGAGAGTGTTACAGAGAGTGAGAGAGTTACAGAGAGTGAGGGTGTTACAGAGAGTGAGAGTGTTACAGAGAGTGAGAGAGTTACAGAGTGAGAGTTACAGAGTGAGAGAGTTACAGAGTGAGAGTTACAGAGAGTGAGAGTTACAGAGTGAGAGAGTTACAGAGAGTGAGAGTTACAGAGAGTGAGAGAGTTACAGAGAGTGAGAGTTACAGAGAGTGAGAGAGTTACAGAGAGTGAGAGAGTTACAGAGTGAGAGTGTTACAGAGAGTGAGAGTGTTACAGAGAGTGAGAGTTACAGAGAGTGAGAGAGTTACAGAGAGTGAGAGTGTTACAGAGAGTGAGAGAGTTACAGAGTGAGAGTTACAGAGTGAGAGAGTTACAGAGTGAGAGTTACAGAGAGTGAGAGAGTTACAGAGTGAGAGTTACAGAGAGTGAGAGAGTTACAGAGTGAGAGTTACAGAGAGTGAGAGAGTTACAGAGTGAGAGTTACAGAGAGTGAGAGAGTTACAGAGTGAGAGTTACAGAGAGTGAGAGAGTTACAGAGTGAGAGTTACAGAGAGTGAGAGAGTTACAGAGTGAGAGTTACAGAGAGTGAGAGAGTTACAGAGAGTGAGAGAGTTACAGAGAGTGAGAGTTACAGAGTGAGAGAGTTACAGAGTGAGAGTTACAGAGTGAGAGTTACAGAGAGTGAGAGTTACAGAGTGAGAGTTACAGAGAGTGAGAGAGTTACAGAGTGAGAGTTACAGAGAGTGAGAGTTACAGAGTGAGAGTTACAGAGAGTGAGAGAGTTACAGAGTGAGAGTTACAGAGAGTGAGAGAGTTACAGAGTGAGAGTTACAGAGAGTGAGAGAGTTACAGAGTGAGAGTTACAGAGAGTGAGAGAGTTACAGAGTGAGAGTTACAGAGAGTGACAGAGTTACAGAGAGTGAGAGAGTTACAGAGAGTGAGAGAGTTACAGAGTGAGAGTTACAGAGAGTGAGAGAGTTACAGAGTGAGAGTTACAGAGAGAGAGAGTTACAGAGTGAGAGTTACAGAGAGTGAGAGTTACAGAGTGAGAGTTACAGAGAGTGAGAGTTACAGAGTGAGAGTTACAGAGAGTGAGAGAGTTACAGAGTGAGAGTTACAGAGAGTGAGAGTTACAGAGTGACAGTTACAGAGAGTGAGAGAGTTACAGAGAGTGAGAGAGTTACAGAGTGAGAGTTACAGAGTGAGAGAGTTACAGAGTGAGAGTTACAGAGAGTGAGAGAGTTACAGAGTGAGAGTTACAGAGAGTGAGAGAGTTACAGAGTGAGAGTTACAGAGAGTGAGAAGTTACAGAGTGAGAGATTACAGAGAGTGAGAGAGTTACAGAGTGAGAGTTACAGAGAGTGAGAGAGTTACAGAGTGAGAGTTACAGAGAGTGAGAGAGTTACAGAGTGAGAGTTACAGAGAGTGAGAGAGTTACAGAGTGAGAGTTACAGAGAGTGACAGAGTTACAGAGAGTGAGAGAGTTACAGAGAGTGAGAGAGTTACAGAGTGAGAGTTACAGAGAGTGAGAGAGTTACAGAGTGAGAGTTACAGAGAGCGAGAGTTACAGAGTGAGAGTTACAGAGAGTGAGAGTTACAGAGTGAGAGTTACAGAGAGTGAGAGTTACAGAGTGAGAGTTACAGAGAGTGAGAGAGTTACAGAGTGAGAGTTACAGAGAGTGAGAGTTACAGAGTGACAGTTACAGAGAGTGAGAGAGTTACAGAGTGAGAGTTACAGAGTGAGAGAGTTACAGAGTGAGAGAGTTACAGAGTGACAGTTACAGAGAGTGAGAGAGTTACAGAGTGAGAGAGTTACAGAGTGAGAGTTACAGAGTGAGAGTTACAGAGAGTGAGAGTTACAGAGTGAGAGTTACAGAGAGTGAGAGAGTTACAGAGTGAGAGAGTTACAGAGTGAGAGTTACAGAGAGTGAGAGAGTTACAGAGAGTGAGAGTGTTACAGAGAGTGAGAGTGTTACAGAGAGTGAGAGAGTTACAGAGTGAGAGTTACAGAGAGTGAGAGAGTTACAGAGAGTGAGAGAGTTACAGAGAGTGAGAGAGTTACAGAGAGTGAGAGAGTTACAGAGTGAGAGTTACAGAGAGCGAGAGTTACAGAGTGAGAGTTACAGAGAGTGAGAGTTACAGAGTGAGAGTTACAGAGAGTGAGAGTTACAGAGTGAGAGTTACAGAGAGTGAGAGAGTTACAGAGTGAGAGTTACAGAGAGTGAGAGTTACAGAGTTAGAGTTACAGAGAGTGAGAGAGTTACAGAGTGAGAGTTACAGAGAGTGAGAGTTACAGAGTGAGAGTTACAGAGAGTGAGAGTTACAGAGTGAGAGTTACAGAGTGAGAGAGTTACAGAGTGAGAGAGTTACAGAGTGAGAGTTACAGAGAGTTACAGAGAGTGAGAGTTACAGAGAGTGAGAGAGTTACAGAGTGAGAGTTACAGAGTGAGAGTTACAGAGTGAGAGAGTTACAGAGTGAGAGTTACAAAGAGTGAGAGAGTTACAGAGTGAGAGAGTTACAGAGTGAGAGTTACAGAGAGTTACAGAGAGTGAGAGTTACAGAGAGTGAGAGAGTTACAGAGTGAGAGAGTTACAGAGAGTGAGAGAGTTACAGAGAGTGAGAGAGTTACAGAGTGAGAGTTGAAGAGAGTGAGAGAGTTACAGAGTGAGAGTTACAGAGAGTGAGAGTTACAGAGTGAGAGTTACAGAGTGAGAGAGTTACAGAGTGAGAGTTAAGAGAGTGAGGAGTTACAGAGTGAGAGAGTTACAGAGAGTGAGAGAGTTACAGAGTGAGAGAGTTACAGAGAGTGAGAGAGTTACAGAGAGAGAGTTACAGAGAGTGAGAGAGTTACAGAGTGAGAGTTACAGAGTGAGAGTTACAGAGTGAGAGAGTTACAGAGAGTGAGAGAGTTACAGAGAGTGAGAGAGTTACAGAGTGAGAGTTACAGAGTGAGAGAGTTACAGAGTGAGAGTTAGAGAGTGAGAGAGTTACAGAGAGTGAGAGAGTTACAGAGTGAGAGTTACAGAGTGAGAGAGTTACAGAGTGAGAGTTACAGAGAGTGAGAGAGTTACAGAGTGAGAGTTACAGAGAGTGAGAAGTTACAGAGTGAGAGAGTTACAGAGAGTGAGAGAGTTACAGAGTGAGAGTTACAGAGAGTGAGAGAGTTACAGAGTGAGAGTTACAGAGAGTGAGAGAGTTACAGAGAGTGAGAGAGTTACAGAGAGTGAGAGAGTTACAGAGTGAGAGTTACAGAGTGAGAGTTACAGAGTGAGAGAGTTACAGAGTGAGAGTTAGAGAGTGAGAGAGTTACAGAGAGTGAGAGAGTTACAGAGTGAGAGTTACAGAGTGAGAGAGTTACAGAGTGAGAGTTACAGAGAGTGAGAGAGTTACAGAGTGAGAGTTACAGAGAGTGAGAGAGTTACAGAGTGAGAGTTACAGAGAGTGAGAGAGTTACAGAGTGAGAGTTACAGAGAGTGACAGAGTTACAGAGAGTGAGAGAGTTACAGAGAGTGAGAGAGTTACAGAGTGAGAGTTACAGAGAGTGAGAGAGTTACAGAGTGAGAGTTACAGAGAGCGAGAGTTACAGAGTGAGAGTTACAGAGAGTGAGAGTTACAGAGTGAGAGTTACAGAGAGTGAGAGTTACAGAGTGAGAGTTACAGAGAGTGAGAGAGTTACAGAGTGAGAGTTACAGAGAGTGAGAGTTACAGAGTGACAGTTACAGAGAGTGAGAGAGTTACAGAGTGAGAGTTACAGAGTGAGAGAGTTACAGAGTGAGAGAGTTACAGAGTGACAGTTACAGAGAGTGAGAGAGTTACAGAGTGAGAGAGTTACAGAGTGAGAGTTACAGAGTGAGAGTTACAGAGAGTGAGAGTTACAGAGTGAGAGTTACAGAGAGTGAGAGAGTTACAGAGTGAGAGAGTTACAGAGTGAGAGTTACAGAGAGTGAGAGAGTTACAGAGAGTGAGAGTGTTACAGAGAGTGAGAGTGTTACAGAGAGTGAGAGAGTTACAGAGTGAGAGTTACAGAGAGTGAGAGAGTTACAGAGAGTGAGAGAGTTACAGAGAGTGAGAGAGTTAAAGAGAGTGAGAGAGTTACAGAGTGAGAGTTACAGAGAGCGAGAGTTACAGAGTGAGAGTTACAGAGAGTGAGAGTTACAGAGTGAGAGTTACAGAGAGTGAGAGTTACAGAGTGAGAGTTACAGAGAGTGAGAGAGTTACAGAGTGAGAGTTACAGAGAGTGAGAGTTACAGAGTTAGAGTTACAGAGAGTGAGAGAGTTACAGAGTGAGAGTTACAGAGAGTGAGAGTTACAGAGTGAGAGTTACAGAGAGTGAGAGTTACAGAGTGAGAGTTACAGAGTGAGAGAGTTACAGAGTGAGAGAGTTACAGAGTGAGAGTTACAGAGAGTTACAGAGAGTGAGAGTTACAGAGAGTGAGAGAGTTACAGAGTGAGAGTTACAGAGTGAGAGTTACAGAGTGAGAGAGTTACAGAGTGAGAGTTACAAAGAGTGAGAGAGTTACAGAGTGAGAGAGTTACAGAGTGAGAGTTACAGAGAGTTACAGAGAGTGAGAGTTACAGAGAGTGAGAGAGTTACAGAGTGAGAGAGTTACAGAGAGTGAGAGAGTTACAGAGAGTGAGAGAGTTACAGAGTGTGTGAGAGTTGAAGAGAGTGAGAGAGTTACAGAGTGAGAGTTACAGAGAGTGAGAGAGTTACAGAGTGAGAGTTACAGAGTGAGAGAGTTACAGAGTGTGTGAGAGTTGAAGAGAGTGAGAGAGTTACAGAGTGAGAGTTACAGAGAGTTACAGAGAGTGAGAGTTACAGAGAGTGAGAGAGTTACAGAGTGAGAGTTACAGAGAGTGAGAGAGTTACAGAGTGAGAGTTACAGAGTGAGAGAGTTACAGAGTGAGAGAGTTGAAGAGAGTGAGAGAGTTACAGAGTGAGAGTTACAGAGAGTTACAGAGAGTGAGAGTTACAGAGTGAGAGTTACAGAGAGTGAGAGTTACAGAGTGAGAGAGTTACAGAGTGAGAGAGTTACAGAGAGTGAGAGAGTTACAGAGAGTGAGAGTTACAGAGAGTTACAGAGAGTGAGAGTTACAGAGAGTGAGAGAGTTACAGAGTGAGAGTTACAGAGTGAGAGAGTTACAGAGTGAGAGTTACAAAGAGTGAGAGAGTTACAGAGTGAGAGTTACAGAGAGTGAGAGAGTTACAGAGAGTGAGAGAGTTACAGAGTGAGAGTTACAGAGAGTGAGAGAGTTACAGAGTGAGAGTTACAGAGTGAGAGTTACAGAGTGAGAGAGTTACAGAGTGAGAGAGTTGAAGAGAGTGAGAGAGTTACAGAGTGAGAGTTACAGAGAGTTACAGAGAGTGAGAGAGTTACAGAGTGAGAGTTACAGAGTGAGAGAGTTACAGAGAGTGAGAGTTACAGAGAGTGAGAGTTACAGAGTGAGAGAGTTACAGAGTGAGAGAGTTGAAGAGAGTGAGAGAGTTACAGAGTGGGAGTTACAGAGAGAGAGTTACAGAGAGTGTGAGTTACAGAGAGTGAGAGAGTTACAGAGTGAGAGTTACAGAGTGAGAGTTACAGAGAATGAGAGAGTTACAGAGTGAGAGTTACAGAGAGTGAGAGAGTTACAGAGAGTGAGAGAGTTACAGAGAGTGAGGGAGCCGCAGAGAGTGAGGGAGCCGCAGAGAGTGTGAGAGTTACAGAGTGAGAGTTACAGAGAGTGAGAGAGTTACAGAGAGTGAGAGAGTTACAGAGAGTGAGGGAGTTACAGAGAGTGAGGGAATTACAGAGAGTGAGAGAGTTACAGAGAGTGAGAGAGTTACAGAGTGTGTGAGAGTTGAAGAGAGTGAGAGAGTTACAGAGTGAGAGTTACAGAGAGTGAGAGAGTTACAGAGAGTGAGAGAGTTACAGAGAGTGAGAGAGTTACAGAGTGTGAGAGAGTTGAAGAGAGTGAGAGAGTTACAGAGTGAGAGTTACAGAGAGTGAGAGAGTTACAGAGTGAGAGTTACAGAGTGAGAGTTACAGAGAGTGAGAGAGTTACAGAGAGTGAGGGAGTTACAGAGAGTGAGGGAGTTACAGAGAGTGAGAGAGTTACAGAGAGTGAGAGAGTTACAGAGAGTGAGAGAGTTACAGAGTGTGAGAGAGTTGAAGAGAGTGAGAGAGTTACAGAGTGAGAGTTACAGAGAGTGAGAGAGTTACAGAGAGTGAGAGAGTTACAGAATGTGAGAGAGTTGAAGAGAGTGAGAGAGTTACAGAGTGAGAGTTACAGAGAGTGAGAGAGTTACAGAGAGTGAGAAAGTTACAGAGAGTGAGAGAGTTACAGAAAGTGAGGGAGCCGCAGAGAGTGAGGGAGCCGCAGAGAGCGAGAGAGTTACAGAGAGTGAGGGAGCCGCAGAGAGTGAGGGAGCCGCAGAGAGTGAGAGAGTCACAGAGAGTGAGAGAGCCACAGAGAGTGAGAGAGTCACAGAGAGTGAGAGAGTCACAGAGTGAGGGAGTTACAGAGTGAGAGAGCCACAGAGAGTGAGAGAGCCACAGAGAGTGAGAGAGCTACAGATACTGAGAGAAAGTGGGGGGGGAGGGTGGAATAGGCAATGATTAATATATTAATATGCTTTAGAAAATTGCCCATCAACATGGCACTTGGATTTTGAGAGGGACATGATGTGGAATCTGAGGATTGCTGTGGGAGTCTGTTTCACCAGGACCAAAAGCTGCACTGTGCTAGAAGTTACTCTCTGGATTTTGCACGATGCCCTGAAAAGCCTCTGAGTCATGTAATGTATCAAACACATAATAATGAGCTTCCGTCCCTTGACCGTGCTCATTGGCTACTTTGCAAGCAGTTCCGCTGAGCCCTTAAAAGCAACTGGCTGGTTTTGCAATCAGTCTTACAAACCGACCACCATGGTCGCTGCTTTCGAGGTAAAGGAAGTGCTGCAGGGTGGGAGCAGTCGATTAGATTCGGGTTTTGCACAAACAAACTAAATTAGAGATGTAACTGAGGGATGTGTGCGTTTGTAAATATTATTTATATTGTGAAAGCAATTGGACTAGTTTTCACCCAGTTGAATTCTTATGTGCCATTTATAGAGGTAAAAATAATCTCTAACCAAGATTAAGCTTGCATTGGTTTAGAATTTAAGAGATCTCAAAGAACCCTGGATCCAAAAAAAACCAGAAAAGTAAAATCCTGAAAACCTTTAGCAAAGCTGGTAAAGTGCAAGTCAAGGTGGCCTCTTAAACACTGTAGATCCTGCCCCTATTTGCCAATCGTCTTGGAATGAACAATACATGTGCTGCCCATATCCCTCCCCTAAGGTACAACACCAACATGAATGTGGAAGGATGTCCTTAATAGTCTGTGTAGAGCATTGGCAATTTTTGTTTAGAATACAATAATTTTGCACTTACCCGATACTGAAAAATCACCCGCCCGAAACGCAAGAGGCGTGTCCAAACACAGCCACGTGGTGATAACAGGTAGGATTTTTTTAAGGTTTTTGGAAAGCATTTTCAGATGCAGTAATATAGTTTTTGTAAAGAGCTGTGACCTGTTAGAGATTAAATAAAGCCACTAATGAGGTTTCACGTTTACTACGCTACAACAGTGACTACACTTCCAAAATACTTCATTGGGTGTAAAGCGCTTTGGGACGTCCTGAGCTCGGGAAAGGAGTTATATAAATGCTCATCTTTCTTTCTTCTTTTTTATAAATGACCTGTCAATCTATTGAAAAAAATAGCAACTCATGATTCCTTATGATATTTAAGAGTTTGTCTCATGATTTATGAGATGGTGGAGTTGGCATTACTGGGAATGGTTCAGATGCACTTGATAATCACTCACTGTTGGAGTTTTTCAGCAACACTCAGCCAACAGGATGGGGCCTGGAACCTGTTCTTTTAACCAGGGAATATTCTGTTCCTATGGCAACCCTTCGTCTATATTTCCATTTTGTTTTTCATATTTTCTGATAGATTAAGTGGTTCAATCATAAAACAAGATTGTATCTAATCTGTAAAATCAATCATGTTCTGAATATGTTGTCTTAAAGTTTGCAAAGTGAAAAGGGTAATCTCATATCAAAAGATGCATTTAATGATTCTTATTTCCATTTTATCTTCCTTCCTCCATCACAACAGAACCTGATCTTGCCTTGAAAACACACACACACATACACACACACACATCACTTGTGTCCTTTGTGCCACAATGGTGGCGATCAACAGACAGGGGCTTGTAACTGGTTGCTTACTGGTGTGTGTGTGGCACAATTACACGTTGTCTTCACCAACCGAGACACTGGAGGAGCTGCATTTGACAACTTATAACAAATTGGTGAAACATTGGCCCGAAAATTAAACCTAATACGCGAGAGTACGCACTGTGTACTCTCGCGTATTAGAGCCCGAATTGCCGGTTTCCTGCATGCACTGCGCATGCGCGGGAAACCGGCACTTCGTGAATTGAAAAGGGGGCGGTTCCTAAGTGAACTGCGTGCGCACTACAGGCTGTGCGCACGCAGTGCACTTAGTTTTTTTTTCAGCTTTGAACGCGCAGGTAAGTGGTGAAGATTTTACACACAAAGAAAGCAGGCGTAGGACCCCCTTTTAACAAGGTAAGTAGTTAATTAAGTGTTATTTTAATTTTTTTTCAACAGGTTTATCTTTTTTAGAGACTTTAAAGAAAGGTAAGTTTATTTTTATAACTTTTAAAAAGATTTTAAATTTTTTCAAAAATTTAATTTTTTGTTTAAAGTGGTTAATTTATTTAACTATACTTATTTTATTAATGTGATGGCTTTTTAAAAAAATTTAATTGAGGTTTAGCTGTTCTTTTGGGGGTTTGTAGTATTCATAGCTTTGACAGCTCTTGCCATCAAAACTATGAATGAAAGATGGTGTGCTGCCATTGGCTCTAACTGAATCACGTGATCCCAGAGCTCACACGAACTAATTGCGCCTCTGGGTCACGCAAGCACTGCACGGTTCCAACAGAGAGAGCCTTTGAAACTAAAGTTCGTGTGGGCCCGGAGCAAAAAGGTAGGCGTGGAGTGCGATATCGCGGGGAATCCTTACCCCCGCGGGAACCATCCATGTTTAATTTCTGGGCCATTGCCTTGCATTGAGGGTATAAATCATCAACTGCTGCCCGCACAAGCCTTGCAATGTAATATAAACCCGTGTGGTTTGTAGGCTTCGCAAAATCCCCCAGAAACTCGAATACAACCCTAAAGGGGGTGATTTTTGGATCTTAACACGAATTTGGAATGGTGGGACCGAAATGAAGGAATTTGAGGTCAAAACCTCAGTTTTGGACATTTTGAAGGGATCAAGGAAGAAAAAGCCCTGAGGAAGATGACTTTGGATGATAAGATACCTTTTTAAAAAAGGGCCATTGGGTAAACCTGCAGTCACAGAAACACAGGCTGCGGGAATAGGTGTGGTGAGGCAGTGGACAGCTTTTGGGTATTGGGACCAAATCAAGCTGTCTGGGAGATGTTTGCACTGCAATCCAACCAAGGAGGAAGAGCCTCATCCAAAACATCACAAACACATTCAAAATGAATAAACCAAGACCACTTTTTGAAATCCCCAGGTCCAGACAGGATGCTGGAAGTCTGAAAACAATCCCTAACAATAAAACTTTTAGTACACAGTTTCATAGCCCATCAACCCATCAAAAACCGATTAGCCAAGTATCGACCGGAACAGTTTAACAAGCCTGCCAAAACCTAAGACAAAAGAAGCGAGATTTGGCGCGTAGATAGAGGCCCTGTCTCAATGGAAGACATCGGTAGCCATCAGGACAAGTTAACACTAATTTAAAGTCATCAGACTTAACGAGCTCACAGAAGCACAGACAAAGAGCAAAACAGTTTTGGCGCGAAGAACACAATAGGAAGTATAATTGAGGGCCTACTCCCCCAAGAAAGTTAGTTCAACACACACGACACGAGGCCGACACCAGAGCCAAGCAACGAGGAACGAGTCACAAGAAGAACCTTCGGAAGGCAGGCAGGCCTAAAGCCACGGGCAAGAAGACACGAGGAACCCGAGAGACACTGTTGTGGTGTCTGTTCAAGCCGTGCGGTTTGTTACATCACTATACTAAAAGTTAGTTCAAGGCTGTCCAAAGAGGCAGTTTAAAGTTAGTAACAGTACCGAGGCACGCAAGGACAACACGCCACAGTAAGGGGGGTCATCGACGGACCCGACTGGGAAAAAGGTTCCCAACACCTCGCAGCAACCAAGGCCCCACGAACCAACCAACACAACGCCACCGACCAACCAGGTACGAACCAGGCCGTCGCGACCACCGAAAGACCAACAGCAGGAAAAACCGAAGACACGCAAGTTTCCACGCTACAAACTATTCCTGACTTACCCCTGGGTAAGATTTTTCCTTAAAAAACTCTAAACCCTACCTCTAATGAAGAAAATTGGGTACTCACCTGATAGATCCACATACGCACCTTACCGCATCAGCGGACAGACCCAAACTGACCTGGAGTGCAGCTGAAGTCTTCTACCACGTCCGGGGTACGGCAGGCCCCAACAACCAAAACCCCAGTGAACCCCGAAATCGCGAAATACCTCAACTGTCAAGAACTGTCAAGGAGTGGTGAGCATTATTCCTGGTCCTCTGGAATCCAACCTAGTTAGTGTAGTGGGGTTGGGAGGGGTGAATTACTGTTATACTGTCATTTCCCTCGCTTGTACCGAAGTGTTCCCCCGAAGTTTATGTTTGTTATTGTGTTTTATCTTGAATAAAGTTTGGAGTTCTCTCATTAAACTCAATTGTCTACTGCACCTTTTATTCACAACCCCTAAATAAGCCCAAGGTCTAGAATCAAGGGAGTGGGAGCGATTCGAACCGCTCAGAGGCCAGAGGTGAAGCTGGCACAAACCACCACCACCCCCTACATGGTTCATGTATCGGACACTCCTGTTTGCAGAAGCACATAGCTCTTTTGGAAATCCTGACATTTGGAAAAATCTTAATGCTCTCTCTTGATGTTCTCTGCAGCCCACATGGTAAATTTTGTGATTGCTTTCTCTTGCAAGCAATGCACTGCCACCTCCTTACCCTTCTTGACCTCCCTGCAGCCTTTGAAATGGCTGACTACACTATCCTCCCCTGACTACCCTGCTCCATTGTCCAGCTGAGTGGGACTGCCCACACTTGGTTCCACTCTTACCTATCCAGTCATAGCCAGAGAATCTCCAGCAATGGCTTCTCTTTCCACCCCCGCGCCATTACCTCTGGAGTCCCCCAAGGATCTATTTTTGGCCCCCTCCTATTTCTTATCTACATACTTTGCACCGCTAACATCATCCGAAAACATGACGTCAGGTTCCACATGTACGCTGACGACACCCAGCTCTCCCTCACCACCACCTCGCTTGACCCCCCTCCACCATCTCTGTGGGGTCAGTCTGCTTGTCTGACCCCTGATGAGCCAAACATTTTCTTCACTTAAACATTGGGAAGACCTAAGCCATTGTCTTTGGCCCCCGCCACAAACTCCATTCCTCAGCCACCTGCTTCCATCACCCTCCACAGCCACTGTCTCAGACCGAAACAAAATTCACAAACTCAGTGTCCTATTTGACCCTGAGCTGAGCTTCTGACCCCCATATCTTCTCCATCACCAAGACCGCCTACTTCTACCTCCGAAACAATCGCGCGTCTCATACTCATGTTCAAACGCATCCATGCCCTCACCCCTCTCAATCTCTGTAACCTCCTCCAGCCCTACAATTCTCTGAGAACTCTGCATTCTCCCAACTCTGTCCCCCACCATTGGTGGTCGTGCCTTCAGCTGTCTGGGCCCTAAACTCTGGAATTCCCTCCCTAAATCTCTCTGCCTTTCCACCTCTCTCCTCCTCTAAGACCCTCATTAAAACCTAACTCTTTGACCAAGCTTTGAGTCATCCTCCTAATAACTCCTGGTGTCAATTTTTGTCTGATTACACTCCTCTGGAGCACCTTGGGATGTTTTCCTACATTAAAGGCACTGTAATAAATGTAAGCTCCTGTTGTTGTTGCTTTATACAATGATATACTGCAGACTGACTAATGTTACTGCAGTCCCACTTTCATCCTGGATAGAGCCGAAGGCAAAATAGTTCAAGACAGTTGTCACCACAACAGCCACTGCAAGAACTATACTTGCACTGGATTTTGGCTGGAGGTCCTTCTACAATATCTGACACAGCTCTGTCACCACCTCCCTGGTTAGTTGGAGCATTTGAAGTTATTGCTCCGCTATATTCTAATTGTTACTTCCACTCTATCTAGGTCTGGAGAAGTTGTTAGTCTGCATCTAAACATACACCATACTTTGTTTCCATTTTATGTTTCATAGTCCATAGCGTTGTCAAGCCAATAGTTCCTGTGTATTACATGTGCCTTCCACATTCCATGGCATAGTCAGCAAGATGATCAAGCCAATAGTTGTTGTGCATTATAGTACATCCAGCTGGTTATCAATATGAAAAATGTAATATCTGTGACCGAGTCATTGGGTAAATGGATTTCAGGTGATTCCCATTTACTTTAAGCATGATTTGGCAACACAAATTTTCTGCAGATTTCACATGTGTTCACCACAAGTTTTGTAAAGTCAGTTCTGAGAAAACCAGGAAGAAGATGGATATCAGAATTTCACGTATTACTATAGATTAATGAGGGGATCTGTGAAGTTGGAGATTGAAGAACATAATGGCCCGTATTTTCCAATCGCAGGACTCCCGCGGGTGGAGGCCTGCGATCTGGAAAAATCTGTGCCCTTACCTGAGGGCTCCTGGGACGTACACGCTTCCGCTCCTGGGCCTCACCAAACTTGAGGTGCGCAGGGCCCACGTATCCCAGGGGCGCATGCAGTTCGCAGCGTCCCTGGGATCACGTGGGCCATGGGGAGCCAATCACAGAAGGGAATCTCCCTTCATACATTTGACAGGAAGACCTGTCAAATATATGAATGGAGATCAATGAAAAAACATAGTAAAACTTTAAATAAATTAAAAAAACTCACATTTATAAAATGACTTGAAATTACAATAAATTAAGTATTTTAAACAAAAATTTAATTTTTTGAAAAAAATAATGAAAGTATTTTACGGGGCTAAAAATAAACTTACCTTTTTTAAAGTATTTTTAAATGATGGGCCAGAAATTCGGTTTTCCGGCTTCCTGCGGGTGCAAGCATCACGCGCGTACTTACCTACCGCGCCTGCCGTTGTGTTTTGGGCCCACGAGAACTTCGGGTCCTGGGCCTCCTCCAGCTGCCGGCGCGCAGTGCTTGCGTGTCCCAGGGGCGCAGTTAGTTCGAAGCGTCCCCTGGGATCACGTGGGCCATGGAGAGCCAATCCTAGCAGGGCATTTTCATTCATAGATTTGACAGGAAGACCTGTCAAATCTATGAATTGAAATCGGCCCCAAAACCACACTTACACTTCAAATAAAAAAAAATTTTAATCACATTTTTAAAATAACTATAAGTTAAATAAATTAACTACTTTAAACAAAAATTTTAATTTTTGAAAAAATTTAAATACTTTTTAACGGTGCTAAAAATAAACTTACCTTTCTTTAAAGTATCTAAAAAAGATAAACCTGTTGAAAAAATGTTTAAACTGTAATTAATTAACCACTTACCTTGTTAAAAACGGGTCTTGCGCCTCCTTTTTAAAAGCGCAGCTTCTTCCATACTTACCTTCCCGGAGAAACCTGAAAAAAAACCGAAGTTCGCTGCGTGCGCGCAGCCTCTCCCGCGCACGCAGTTCACCTCTGAACCCCTCCCTTCACGAGACCGGAAGTTCCGGTTTCCCGCGCATGCGCAGTGCATGCAGGAAACCGACACTTCAAGTGGCCTTACGGGTGAGTACACAGCGCGTACTCACCCGACAAGCGCCGAATTTCTGGGCCGATAAATCAGTGAAAAACATTTTTTTAAAACTTTTTTGAACTCTTAAGTGTTTTCTGCGGGTGGAGGGTCTCCAAAAAGCAGAACTCTCCGCCCGCAGAGGCCCTTCTCCAGGGCAGCTGGAGGATCTGTCAAGACCATTCTTGACAGATCGGAAATGCCGATTTTCAGCGCATGCGCTGTGCATGCCTGAAACCAGCATTTCCGATGTCCCTACGGGTGGGTACACAGCGCGTGCACACCCGTAGGGATCGGAATATCCGGCCCCATGCTCAAAGCATATAGATCCAGATATTCCTGTACAGTACACTATGCTTTATCTTTGGAAAGCAGTGAATAAGACAGGTAAAAGTCACTCTCATTCTCCAAGTACCAAATCTTAACTTCAATTGCTCACAAACTATATGAAATCTCCAACAGCACAAGCTTATATTTAGGTTTGCACATAAAGTGTTGTTTTTAAAGACAAGAACAACATTTCTCATACATGGCATTTTGCCAGTGGAGAAAACTGAACCAGATGTAGTTCAACAGAGATTAACAAAATTATTTTGAACAGTATCCACCACAGACAAAGCAAAAGCAAACATTAGATACATCTTCACAGCAGCCAGAACCTCAGACAGTCGAGTAAACTTTTCAGATCCACAGGCCTTTTGATCTTGGCCTCCTTTAACCCCCTTGTGGAATAATCATCAGTTTTGGTTTCTCCACATGAAGCCTCAACTTCATTATTTATTGAAGCCCTTTAAGTTCCGGAAAAAACTCTTTATCTTGTGTCACTTTGCAAGAAACACGCTCTGACCTCTTATTCTTTATCAAAGCAGAATTCTGCCTTTGTAACTAAGTTGTTCCTGATCCAGTCATGTTCTCTTCAACTTTCTCTTGTGGAGGATGAATGGCATCTAATTTAAGAAAAAAAAACTACTTTTGTGTGAGCCGGTGGATTTAATTGTTGATCAGAATACTTTAAGCGCAACTGTCATCACAGGACAGTGGGAGTGAGATTTGCCCCGGGCAATAGTGAATCGGCCTCCTGTTTTATGCGCTGTCCAGTTTTCATTTTGATTAAATTTAAAGGGAAAGAAAATCAGGCGGGGTGTAAAACGGGCTGCCGATTCATTATTGACCGTTTTGTTCTACCGCCCAAGATGTTTTTCACCCCCTCTATCTATTGGATTTATTTTAAGACATGAAGGTTCACTAGTTATTGAACTATGTCAATTTTTCAGTAGTTCCAATCAAATCCAAAAATCAAAAAATTCACAAATGTAAATTGTAAGCACAGGTTTAAAAACAAAAGATATAACTCTAGAAATGATGCTGTACAATATTATTGAACAAACTTTTAACATACAATCATCAAAGAGAGAATGTGAGAGAGATGTTTGAGACATCTCACTCACATTGTCTCTTTGATGACAGCACTTCAGACGCCCCAGCCTTCTCTCTTTCCACCGTTAGAAAGAAAGACTTGCATTTCTATAGCGTTTTTCTCGACCTCAGGACGTCCCAAAACGCTTTACAGCCAATGAATTACTTTTGAAGTGTAGTCACTGTTGTAATGTAGGAAACACAGTAGCCAATTTGTGCACAGCAAGCTCCCACAAACAGCACCGTGATAATAACCAGATAATTTGTTTTAGTGATGTTGTTTGAGGGATAAATAATGGCCAGGACACCAGGGAGAACTTCCCTGCTCTTCTTTGAATAGTGTCACGGGATTTTTTACGTCCACCTGAGAGGGCAGACAGTGCCTCGGTTTAACGTCTCATCTGGACAACAGGCTCCTCTGGCAGTGCAGCACTGCCTCAGTACTGTTCTGGAGTGTCAGCCTGGATTATGTACGCAAGTCTCTGGAGTGAAACTTGAACCCACAACGTTCTGACTCAGAGGCAAGAGTGCTACCCACTGAGCCATGGCTAAAAATTGAATGTCTTCTCAAAACCCATCTTTGCAACTAAGCTTTGCAACTAAGCTGTTGGTCACCCACCCTAAATCCCACAATAACTAGGCGCCCGCTCCTTTATTCTTTATTTATTTTTTCTCTGTTTACTCTGTAACGGCTTGGGATGTTTTCTACGTTAAAGGTACTACATAAATGCAAGCTGTTATTTTATGAAATGTCGTTGCCCTCTATTTCAACAGAGACATTGCCCACTTAATGCATCAGTTTAATCAATGGACAGAGAAATCTGATATATGGAGGATAATATGGGACATTTTACTTTCATGCTTCAAACACTGGATTAATATAAAGTTGAAAAATGTCCCCAAAACTATTTAAACTGTCCATCCATTTTTTTTTGTACAAAGAGACATCTCACTCGCATTTTCTTTTTGATGATAGCATGTCGCCCCTGCTCACAGCACAGAAAGGAGATGAATGTTTTTGTTATGTTTTGACACTGTATAATTAAATCCCCCTGTTGTCATATCTTGCAGCCTGTGCCACAGAAACCCATGCTTTGGAAAATGAATCTCAGCTCAGTGTTTTTACAAATACTCTGCAGTCCTAATAAAGAGCGGTCGTTAATCTTTCACACCATGAAACAATACTTCTGCTGCGTTCTTAGTTGCCTCATCAGCAACAATTCATTTACATTTAAATTTGCATGTTGCAAAAGAGAGTATAATATCTATTATCTCTCCAGTTATCAACTATCAATTGTATGTCCCCATAGCTTGCTGCTGGTGTTTATCAGCATAATTTGACATTCCTTTTATATGAATTTGAATACATCCTGAGACATATGTTAAACCAGATATGGTTGCATTGCTAAATATTGCAAATCAATGTATATCTCAAATTATGACACTCATTTTATACCATCCTTACCACCTTGGCATAATTGAGGGACTAATCTGACAAGATCGCATCTTATTTCAGCCCACAATTTCATCCTGTTCTAAAGCTGCGATTTTAATCGGCATTTCCCAGTACTGAATATGTATCCTGATTTTTTTTCGCCATGGGTCTCCTTAGCTTTTAATGGTGGAACTCGCATAGCAAGTACAAGTTCCAATTGCAAACTAGAGACAGAGGTCTTAATCTGAAATAAACTGGATTAAAGATAAAAACAAGTCACGAGTGCTGGAAATTTGAAATAAAACAGCAAATGACTGGCACTGTACATCAGTATCCAAATGAAAAAGATAAGTTAGTGGGCCAGAATTTACTGTAAAAATAATGGAGAGGCCAACAGCGCTCACCGTTATTTATGTGCAAATCCGAACGCCACTTCAGGTGAGCGCAGGTGCGCAGTTAAACGCGAAAATCCGGAAGTTGCTGTCCGAGAGGCGCTGCGACTCCGTAAGCTGCGCGAAAACAACGGGCCGTATATTCCGATCCTGACGGGTGTGTACACACCCGTAGGGACATTGGAAATGCTGGTTTCAGGCATGCCAAGCGCATGCGCTGAAAACCGGCATTTCCGATCTGTCAAGAATGCTCTTGACAGATCGGACGCCTGCCCTAGAGAAGGACCTCTGCGGGCAGATAGTTCCGCTTTCTGGAGAAACTCCGCCTGCAGAAAACCCTTAGAAATCTTACGCCTGGTAAAAGCAGGCATAATGCCTGCTTTTACCAGCATAAGATTTGAAAAAAGTTATAAAAAAAGATAAGTTTATTTTTTAGCCCCGTAAAAAACTTTAATTATTTTTTTCAAAAAATTAAATTTTTGTTTAAAATATTTAATTTATTGTAATTTCAACTCATTTTAAAATGTGATTTTTAAAAAATGTATTTAATGTTTTACAGTGTTTTTGGGGTGATCTGCATTCATATATTTGACAGGTCTATCTGTCAAGTGTTGAAGGGAGATTCCTTTCTCCTACTGGATCCCCATGGCCCACGTGATCCCAGGGACGCTTGCGAACCGCCTGCGCCTCTGGGATACGTGGGCCCTGCACATTTCGAGTTGGAGAGGCCCAGGAGCGGAAGTATACGCACCTCGGCAGCCCTCAGGTAAGTCCATAGGTTTTTTCCAGATCGGAGGCCTCCGCACGCAGGAAGCCTCAAATCGGAAAATACGGCCCAATATCTCGCCGTCTGGCTGTCCATTCAAATACATTGAATGGCGTGAAGTTCCTGTACTCACATCGTAGATACCAACTAAACTCGCCACAGGAAGTTAGGACTTGTCCATTTCAGTCCCTTTTTAACGCCGTGACAAGTCTTAATTACTGCCAAACAACCTCTCTGGCGCTGAAAATAATTCTTATAAATATGGAGTGTCATTCCTTCAGATTTTAATTATTGTTGGAGACTTAAATTTAAATAAAGTTTACTTTTTCTTTCTGTCTCTTTTTTCTTTCTGTCTCATAAGAACATAATAAATAGGAGCAGGAATAGGCCACTTGGCCCCTCGAGCCTGCTCCGCCATTCAATAAGATCATGGCTGATCTTGGGCTCAAAGCCACTTCCCAGCCCGCTCCCCATAACCCTTCACTCCCTTATCTTGCAAACATTTGTCTATCTCCACTTTAAATGTATTTAATGACCCAGCCTCCACAGCTCTCTGGGGCAGAGAATTCCACAAATTTACGACCCTCTGAGAGAAGAAGTTCCTCCTCATCTCAGTTCTAAAAGGGCGACCCTTTATTCTGAAACTGTGTCCCCGAGTTCTAGATTTCCATCCTCTCTGCATCTACCCTGTCGAACCCCCTCAGTATCTTATATGTTTCGATAAGATCACCTCTCATTCTTCTGAATTCCAATGAGTATAGGCCCAGCCTGCTCAACCTTTCCTCATAAGTCAAACCCCTCATCTCTGGAATTAACCTAGTGAATCGTCTCTGAACTGTCTCCAATGCAAGTATATCCTTCCTTAAATAAGGAGACCAAAACTGTACGCAGTACTCAAGGTGTGGTCTCACCAATACCTTGTACAGTTGTAACAGGACTTCCCTGCTTTTATACTCCAACCCCCTTGAAATAAAGGCCAACATTCCATTTGCCTTTTTGATTACTTGCTGTACCTGCATGCTAACTTTTTGTGTTTCATGCACAAGGACCCCCAGGTCCCTCTGAACTGTAACATTTTGTAATCTCTCTCCATTTAAATAATAGTTTGCTTTTTTATTTTTCCTGCCAAAGTGGATAACCTCGCACTTTCCCACTTTATACTCCATCTGCCAAATGTTTGCCCACTCACCTAGCCTGTCTATATCCCTTTGCAGATTCTTTGAGTCCTCTGCACAACTTGCTTTCCCACCCATCTTTGTATAATCCGCAAACTTGGCTACATTACACTCGATCCCTTCATCCAAGTCATTAATGTAGATTGTAAATAGTTGGGGCCCCAGCACCGATCCTTGTGGCACCCCACTAGTTACCGTTTGCCAACCAGAAAATGACCCATTTATCCCGACTCTCTGCTTTCTGTTAGTTAGCCAATTCTCTATCCATGCTAATATATTACCCCCAACTCCGTGAGCTCTTATCTTATGCAGTAACCTTTTATGTGGCACCTTATCGAATGCCTTCTGGAAATCCAAATACACCACATCCACTGGCTCACCCTTGTCCACCCTGCTTGTTACATCCTCAAAGAACTTCAGCAAATTTGTTAAACATGATTTCCCTTTCCTCAAACCATGCTGACTCTGTTTGACTGCAGTATGTTTTTCTACATGCCCTGCTATTGCTTCCTTAATGAAGGACTCCAGCATTTTCCCAACGACAGATGCTAGGCTAACTGGTCTATAGTTTCCTGCTTTCTGTCTCCCTCCTTTCTTAAATAGGGGTGTTACATTAGCGGTTTTCCAATCTCTTTTTTCGCTCTGTCTTAATCCAATCTTTCTATCCCTCTCTTTATTTCTCTTTCTGTACCTGATTTGACATTGAATTCCTTATTTTAACTTTCATTTCCTGGTTCAGACTCCGCGCTGCTCATTAACAATACTTCAATTTGGCTGGTTAAGGAGACACACAGTTGCTTGCCCTGTTCACACAGGTCCCAGATCTCCAACTTACAGCAACTTCCAGTGCAAATGGTCATAGAAATTAACTGGGCAAAGAGAAGTCTAACGAACAAGTGGCAAACGTTTGCCGGCTACAGTAAATTCTGGCCCATTGATTTAGAATTTGAAATTCGAAATTCAGAATTCTAAAGAAGGGTTGCACCCAAAGTATTAACCTACCTTTCTCTCTCAGTTACTAATTGATTACTCTGCATTTCCACCACCAGCATACCGTGGCTGCAGTGTGTACCATCTACAAGATGCACTGCAGCAACTTGCCAAGGCTTCTTTGGCAGCACCTCCCAAACCCACGACCTCTACCACCTAGAAGGACAAGGGCAGTAGGCGCATGGGGATACCAGCACCTCCAAGTTCCCCTCCAAGTCACATACCGTCCTGACTTGGAAGTGTATCGCCGTTCCTTCATCGTCGCTGGGTCAAAATCCTGGAACTCCCTCCCGAACAGCACTGTGGGAGTACCTTCACCACACGGACTGCAGCGGTTCAAGAAGGCAGCTCACCACCAGCTTCTCAAGGGCAATTAGGGATGGGCAATAAATGCTGGACTTGCCAGCGACGCCCACATCCCATAAACTAATGAATTTTTTTTTCCAGTGTTTCCTTTTTTTGTCTCAATGTCTGTTCGGAGATTCAGATTGATTATAGACACTAGGTTTAATGCTAGTGTTGTGGGTTTTGTTGATAACCTAATTAGTATATTTAAATCTAATAAAAGAGATACAGGCAACAAATTGACTGATGCAATATGCAGCCACTGACCAGGTTCCTCTAACGTCAGACCCCATCAGAGCACACAAATGTTAATCTAAGGCTTTTTAGTTGTATTTTAAAGAAGAATATTTATTTGAAGATTGTTAAACAGAAGAGGATCTCTGAATAGAAATAATACTCTTGCAATTACACGGTTGACTTTTAATTACAGAAAGGCAGTTTGATTCAATCAACCGGTCTGTCTTCAATTACAACTTTACTGCACTCCTCCGCAGCCATTATCACGTCATTATTTTCAATTATTGTTCAATATTATGACTTTTGTATTCCTCTATCATGAAACAGATTTAAATAAAAACATATTTGTTTTAAGCCCATCAAACTCTACAGATATAATCTGACACTATTTCCAATGTAACATCTACAGATTGAGCTAAAAACCCATAGGCATAAAAGATACATTTTCAGACCTTTTTTGTCTTAGATTATAATTGTGTGCCACAAAATCTTCCCTCCCCATACTCTGTGCAGCCAGTAAATAATACCTCTCAACACGATCAAAGCCAATGAATGCTTTCATCAGGGAAACTGCAGTTATTAAGCCGTCTGTTGTAATAGTGAAGATTGGGTTATTTACCCATCAGCTTCTGAGCACCAGTCCCTGCTGTGAGTAAATAACAAGTTTCACTTGGAGTGTGATGGAATGCTTACCACTTGCCTGGATGGAAGCAAGTGCAGCAACACTCAAGGAGCTCAATACCATTTAAAAAAAAGCAGTCCACTTGATGGACACCCCTACCACAGGATTCAATTTCCACTCCCTCCACCACCAGCGCACTGTGGTTGCAGTATGTACTATCTATAGGATGCACTGCAACAACTCTCCACGTTTACTTTGACAGCACCTCCCAGCCGTGCAATCTCCACCACTGAAAAGAGCAAGAGCAGCAAGATCGTGGGAAGATGGTCATCTCCAGTTTCCCCTCAAGTCACACACCATCTCAACTTAGACATATATTGCCATTCCTTCATCGTCGCTGGGTCAAAATCCTTGAATTACCTAACTAACACCATCAGCTCAATGACTGAAACAGTTCAGGAGAAAGCTCACCACTACTATCTCAGGGCAGCTAGGGTCTTGTGTCCAGTATAGTGATGTAGGGAAAGGAGGCAAAGAGACCAATGTATTCAATTGCTGATCAGGTTTAGTAAGAGTGTAGGGGAACTCGGGTCTCCAAAGATCTAAACCTAGACGTGGACACTGGGGTCAAAACAAAATCAAAGATGCATTTCTGAGAGAGAATGAGGAGAAAGACTAAGGGATTGCAATGAGTCTCCCTTGGGAACAGTAAGTAAACATAGGAACAGAAGTAGGCCATTCAGCCCCTCAAGCCTATTCCACCATTCAATTAGATCATGGCTGATCTGTATCTTAACCTTATTTATCCGCCTTGGTTCCATATCTCTTAATACCCTTGCCTAACAAAAATCTATCAATCTCAGTTTAGATAGCTTCAAATGACCTAGCCTTAACAGCTTTTTGAGGGAGAGAGTTCTAGATTTCTACTACCCTTTGTGTGAAGAATTGCTTCCTGACATCACCCCTAAGCGGCCTAGTTCTAATTTTGAGGCCGTGATTTTGCAAATGGATGCGGCTTGGGAGCGGGTCAGCTGGTTTCTGGGTTCCAGTCCTGCCCCCAACTGCATCCGGCCAACGGACGTGATTTTACATCGATTGGCCTTGTTAAGCCCGCCCTGCGGGCTTGCCGGCCAATTAGGAGGAAGATGGTCGGATGATGTCATTTGATGACACGTCATCTGCTGGTTTTCTTAAAGGGACCACGCACAATTTTTCTTTGACAGCTCATTTCTCAGTGTTTGACAGCATTGAGGTGCTGCAAACACTGACAATGACTGTTCACAGGTGAGCTCTTGCACTCAGGCTCTCCAATGACTCCCTCATAAGCTAGAACAGGTGGCAGCTGCAGGTGAGGTTACAGAAGTGATCTGTCACTGGTGAGAGAGGTTCTCCCAATGAGGTGGCACTCGACAGCCAATTCAAAACTTGTTACCTACAGAAAAGTGTAAATGCATTAAAAATAATTTTTGCAACATTGTCTTACCTCTGAAACTCATCAGTGCACCATTGGAGCCTTCACACCACTTCTGCAGCTGTCATCAATGCAGAAACACTGCAGCAGACTCAACACGCCACACTTACCTGGCATTGCGTCCGGACGTTGGGGAACCCGAGGCAGAAGCGGCAAAATTGAAAAAGAGCCTGTTAACAAGTATCAAGTACCTGTTAACAGCCAGGTAAGTGGCTATAATCCTGTTCCTGCCGCTAGGTGTCGGGTCCATGTGCAAATCGGGGACCCGACACTTGGGATGATTGATTGGAGGCGGGTTGACAGCGATCCTGCCTCCAATCCCGCACTCTGAGGACTGGCAAAATTCCGGCCAGAAAGTTCATGCTTTATGTTGTTTTGATGTCTGTTAACAAATAATTAATTTTGATGGATCTCAAAATTACTGCCAATTATGAAAATGTCTAAAATTGTAGACACAGGTGCATGTTACGAACTATAGCTTGAGCCTTTTCAACTAATAGTGATTGGTCTAAGAACCAGAAGGGGGAAGATTGCCTCTGTGTTGGACGTACAATAAAATTGCAAACCTGTTTAACAAGAATAGGTTTATGAGCACTACACATAACACACAGGAAATCTTACCCAATGTACTAACTCTGTACAAAATCAAATCGTCACACAGTGCAGGTTAAAGTTCTATAGCTGTTTGTAAAATTCATCATACTCCTCATGTTCAAACATTAATTGAAAAAAGCATTTCTTCATTTGAATCAAATTGTTTCCTTTAAAACCTGGTTTAGTGTTCAGCTGTAGAAATTACTTGCTCCTAGTAAAGGGATTCAGTCTTTACCATAAAGTCTTTGAGAACATTTTCTTTATGTTTGCCAGATGCTCTCATTAAAGGACGCAATTTCCAACAAAATGCGTCATTTCATTAAGGGTATGGAGTGGAACTGGTTCAGAAGATGGGCATGACATCATTGACAAAGGCAAAAATGCTTTGGCATGTATCTGGATGGCAGAACCATTAATAACATTCAACCCAAGGTAATGCTGTAATTATTCATAGCTGCCAATAATTTTACTGCAGAATTTTCAAAGAAGCAAATTAAATTAATTGAAGAAGCCATGGTTTGTACTGGTGATCGTCACTGAGTTGTACGTACGGGTTGACTCACTTGTGATAAAATACTGAGATGAATCTTGCCACAGGAATGATCACAGCAATCTGAAAATGCTGAATGCATTTAAATAACATGCATTTTACATTTTAATCAGTTGCCATAAAAGATTAACTTAATAATTCATTTGGTTAATAATAGATCATTTGTTCATACAGCAGAATGAACAGTAAGAGAGCAGTTGAAGGGGTGTATACATGCTTCCTCCTGTGCAGTAGTTTTCAAGGTAAGTTGGCTAAAAAGTCGTACAATGGTAAATTGAATTACTAATATTTTACAAAGCTCTCTGTACAAATGGTTGATTATGGTTTTATCGGACAAGGCACATACTATAAAAATACAGCAGTGCACACTTTATCTGAATCCCCTGTTTGCACATGCTTTACATTGCTTAAAAAGCAGTCGGCTATCTCATTACTCTCCCTGATAGAATGTCATTTAGCCAAACAGTGTATTACTCATATGGATTATTCCCCAAGATAAATATTTTGGGTAGCATAATGGATTTTCACGTGAAATAATGCACCAAAACCCAAAAGTTCAAGTCCCAGCTAGGAGATGCCTCTTATTTCTCTACACTGAATTCATTCTTTATACACAGCACGGCAGTATATACATCGAGTTTCAACATGTCCACCATTTCAATGGCCTAATCTTTGTTCATTATATTGTGTGGGAGTTGAACAATGATTGCTTCTAGAGTGCAAACAAGAAACTATTTGCAAGCTCAAGCATGAGAACTGGTGCTGTTGATAGGATCCTTGGGGAAATCTGCACCAATCAGCGTTCTGATGAAAGTAACTCACCTTTATTTATTAAAAGTGTCGAGGAACAGGCCTCAGAATGAAACTCATCACAAACATGCTGGCAGATTAATTGTGTTAAATTGAAGAATCCCTTTTTATAATGTGCTTTCTTCTTACATCTCAAATCCGGCACTGAATAACAAATCTATTGTATGAATTAACGAGTACAAGCTTCAATGGCTCGTTGTACAGAGATACCCATCTCTCGAGGGGAACATATTTCTGACTGCATGTAATAACCTTTAAAGCATTGGCTCTGGCAGTTGCTGTAATTAACTGACATTGGGCAAGCACTGGAAAAGCAAACGATTTTTGAGTTTGTATTAACCCGTAGACTGTCAGCAGGTTCAAGGAAATTCCTATCGCCCTGGGCTGACCATTTTGTTTCGCCCTCCCCACCACAAACTATGTTCTCTCACCACCGATTCCATCCCCCTCCATAGCCACTGTCGCAGGCTGTACATATGTATGTGTATGAATAACCAGGCCTCTAATTTATAACGTTCACAGGAAACTGAAAAGTCATGGGATTCAAACCCCCAAAATGCTGATAGAAATCCCAGAATACTATAGCGTGCATAGAACTAACAGCACAGAAACAGGTTATTTGGCCCAACTGGTGTTTATGCTCCACACGAGCTTCCTCCCATCCTACTTTATCTAACACTATCAGCATAACCTTCTACTCCTTTCTCCCTCATGTACTTATCGAGCTCAAACCTCAGTAAGAAGTGGAATGCATGAGCAGTAACATTAAAGAGACAGGGCAAGTTAAACACAGCTCCGACCTTAGCAAGTAAACATCACAACTGTGCTTCAGACTCCATATTACTAGCAAATATCGCCATGGAAACTCTGCTAGTAAATATTTAAAAAATATATAAACAATATGGGGTAGAATTTCCACCGAGTTCTCCCGATCTCCTGTTATAACTTTGGTAAAAACAGTTTACGCCATTTTTCTGTCACTTCTGCCAATTTTCCACCAAAGTTAAAGGCTGGATATTGGGAGAACTCCCACAGAAATTCCAGGTGTTCACCTTGCACGAAGAGTTGCACTGTGAGCTATTTGTAGTGAAATTGTAAACATGTTTATGAAGAATGTGTTTCTGATTTTGCTTCAACTAGTGAACAGAGGAAATCTTTCGCCCTGTGCCCATCTCTCATTCTTCTATGTATTAATATATGCATGGCTTTGCCTTTAGGTGTTCTGCTTTTGTATTGCTTAATTATCTTAGCACCTTCTTTTGTTCCTCATGTTTCAAAATAAATCTTTGCTATACCAGCTCTGATGTTGAGGTTTATGTAAGTGTTAATGTGGGCTGACAGCCCAAATCTTAATTGCCAACTGCTGTATTTCTGGGCACGGGTACCTGATTGGCATGTGATGTTAGGGTTTAGGTGTTATTTAAAAAGTCAGAGGCATTTGGTGTAGATTTTCAACTTGGCATTTGAGCGTAAAACTGGTGTTATAGAAACCGCCCGATTTTCATTTCTACAGATTTCTCTAGTACAAAGTGAATACCCTCTGAGGTGCAAACATCTTGCACTGTAACTATTACTATGATAAATTACTTGTAAACTAATCCCATCATCCAACTATCCCAAATCAGCATATAATTCAGTTGAACTGGCATAAACAGACATTAAATCTACGCTATTAAGACAGGAATGAAGCACCAAATTCACTCAAAATATTTTTTTCGCTTCATAAATGTGTTTAACATAAACAGACTTCTCAACTGCTGTAAATATGCAGCCAGTGAGTCAAACATCGCATCAGCTAACTAATTGAATATTTATGGTTTGATGATTGCCATTCACTTACTTTATTGCTCCCCAGTGGTCTCCATTGACCTGGATGCTCTCAAGTATATCCTAAACTTCATATTTCCCAAATCAGTATGTTGTGGCTTCTACAAAATTGGCAAACACTTCTCATTCCCCAGCAGTGATAGCTACAAGAATAAAGGGTACTCGAGACATTATTGGCGTCATTTATTCAATGAAATTAAATGATTCACAGAAGTTTTGGAAGAGCTGGCAACATAATGGAAAGAAAACAAGTTAGATTAATGCAGCACTCAGCAACTGCGGGAAAGACATGACTTCCGTGCCGCAAAGAGTTCAATGTCCTGATCAGAAGTGGCAAGGTTGAAATCAGTGATCCCTTTAATTATTTTTGGGTGCGTGGCCCCTTTAAGGGGCTGCGTGGCCCATTCAAAATACCACGCATGCACGGTTTTTTCCCATTTAAAAGCTGGTGAGTTGGCTGCGCAGGAGCTGCAGAGCGCTGCATGGCCGTGCATCTTAAAGGGAACATTGGTCAAAATGGACCTCTGATCTGCTTCATCTGATGTTTCTATGTAGAGCAAGTCATTGGATGCCAATTCAACCAAGCACCCTCACAGACACAGGAACATTATTTTGAAAGCCACCATGCCCACAATCTTCCCCCACCAACACAACCTCCCTCCCTCCCCCCATTCCCCCCCCCCCCCGACTCCACCCCCACAATCTAAGGCAGCGCTATAACACTGGTGAAGGTTCAGCCACAGTCAAAAAGATTCAAGAATAGAGGGCCATAAGCAACCAGGGCCGATACTGGAGGGGGAAGCTGGAGATGGTGAGGTAGGAGGTTTGTTAGTCTCTAGAGTCTCACCTGAATGTTCAGGACCCAAAGTGAAACAAAAATTGAAGGTTTTGTTCTTGTGAAGTAGATAGGGAATTAGAAAGGAGCGTAGTTATAGACTTTTTGTATAAATAATATAAAAGATGAGCAGGAAATATAAACAATTGGTGATTAGCATGTATATACTGGGTCATTGAAAAAAGAATTATTGAAAGACTATTAATTTTTGTCAAGTTAAACATTACTGCTCTGTGTGTAATGAAGTGTTATCAGTGTTAAACTTCATCAATATTCCCAACCATTATATCATAATTAAACAAATACAGGTGTACTATGGTGAGTGAAAGTTACATTAGTTCCCTATGCCCCGCCCCTCTGAAACTCCTTCCCTAAAAGCCTCCATCTTATCAACTCCATTCTTTCTTTCAAAAGCCTAAAACCCCTTCTCTTTGGTCTTGCCTTTGGGCACTAAGGGAATGGGATATGGGGCTAGGGCGGGAAAGTGGAGTTGAGGAAAAAGTTCAGCCATGATCTTATTGAATGGCGGAGCAGGTTCGATGGGCTGTATGGCCTACTCCTGCTCCTATTTCTTAAGTTCTTATGCCCCTCCAAGATCTTTTCTGTTTCACATTCTCCTTCCTGCTTGGTATCTACTATTTTCCTGGTTCCCAGGAACGCACTCTCATTAGTCTTTCTGTTCGGGTTGCCAAATCTGCTTGGACACATTCCTGGAGGTATGGTCACATGACCCTCCCGCCACCACGCTCCTGCCATTGGTCGACTGACACAGCCATCCTCACGGCCCACCGCCTTCCCTCGCCAAGTGGCAACTGAACAGATTCTCCTTTACCCGAATGGCTGCTTTTTGACTGTCACCTCCAATGGTTTTGTAACTAATAAATAAAGGTGCCCGTATAATTTTTTTTTCCAGGTTTGCTGGAAGCAGTGTCCAGGAGATTCATCTTTTTAATTCCTGGTGAATCCAGGACAATCCTGGAGGGTTGACAGCCCTACTCTCTATACTTGCGGAGCAGTACAGAAGTGTACAATAGCAAAATACTGCGGATGCTGGAAATCTGAAATAACAGCAGGAAATGCTGGAAACACTCAGCAGGTCAGGCAGCATCCGTGGAGAGAGAAACAGAGTTAACGTTTCAGGTCTGTGACCCTTCGTCAGAACTGGTAAAAATTGGAGATGGAACAGGTTTTAAGCAGGTGCAGATGCAGGCAAAGGGGGGGGGGGGAAGGGGTGAAAGGAACTAAAGGGATAGTCTGTGCTAGGATTAAAGGCAGAAAGATAAAATGTTGCAAATGGGGATGGCAGAATAATCAACAGCTGCCGCCTGAAAAAATGGGCGGGGGGTTTATAGTCTGAAATTGTTGAACTCAATGTTGAGTCCAGAAGGCTGTAAAGTGCCTAATCGAAAGATGAGGTGCTGTTCCTCGAGCTTACGTTGAGCTTCAGTGGAACAGTGTAAGAGGCCGAGGACAGAGAGCTCAGAGTGGGAGTGAAGGGGAGAATTAAAGTGACAAGCTACGGGTGACCCCGAGCTTCCGGTCGCTTGTCACTTTAATTCTCCCTCCACTCCCACTCTGACCTCTCTGTCCTCGGCCTCTTACACTGTTCCAATGAAGCGCAACGCAAGCTCGAGGAACAGCACCTCATCTTTCGATTAGGCACTTTACAGCCTTCTGGACTCAACATTGATTTCAACAATTTCAGACTATAACCCCCCCCATTTTTTCAGGCGGCAGCTGTTGATTATTCTGCCATCCCCATTTGCAACATTTTATCTCTCCTGCCTTTAATCCTAGCACAGACTGTACCTTTAGTTCCTTCCTCTCCTCCCCCTCCCCTTTTCCTGCCTCTGCACCTGCTTAAAACCTGTTGCATCTCCAACTTTTACCAGTTCTGACGAAGGGTCCCAGACCTGAAACGTTAACTCTGTTTCTCTCTCCACAGATGCTGACTGGCCTGCTGAATGTTTCCAGCATTTTCTGTTGTTAGTACAGAAGTGTATGCTTATCTGCATTCTCTACAAAGTAACTATTCTGGAGGCTCCTGCAATAGCCCACTGATTAAATGTACAAATGGTGTGGATACATAGATCAAAATGGCCCTAGGTTCAAACCTTGGCCTATGTTGATTGATCTCAAATAGGGGTGTGTATGGGAATATAATAATTGGAAATAGCATCCCTGGGGTAGAGAGCAGAAAAATCATCTGGCGTCTCAACCTGACTGTTATTAAGTAACCCCCTCGTGGAAGGTGTATGCATGTGGGATGCTGACAAGATTGAACCCAGCTGTACTATTCCCCAACACTTTAATAGCTTGCTAACACTCAAGCTGGGATTTGGTGTTCTTTTAACACCAGTGGTTACCCATTAAAAATAAATTGGCAGCATTCAAATAACACTAATAAGAAAATCCAGGCATCACAGTCTAGGCTGACAATGGAGAATGGTCACTTGAATGAGGTAGTGGTTGGCTGCTGGCACTATGGAAGTGGCCCAAACATAAATAACCACCTTCCAGAAAGGATTAATAAGGAGAGAGAATTTAAAAAAATGCTGATGTAGTTTCATGTCTGAAATGCTATTGGTGATAGCAAAATTACTAACATTTAAATGCCATCTATAGCCACACGAATGAACACAAGTATAGAAACAATTACTCCGTTATGAAATTTTGCTAAATATTAAAGCTATACAAAAGCCAGGCTTTGTCAAAACTGACGTGCCTCTTAACCCATGCGTTACTCCTGCAGTGGACCCATGTATTGGAAATGAATTGTTTGGTAATATGTAGACACATCCCCAGAAAGGACACACATACCCGGTCAGTTCTGTTTTATACACACACACACACACACACACACAGACCAGCTTTCCACAATTTCCTGCCTGCAGCTGTAGAAAAGTACAGATTTTTTAATATGTAAAAGATCAGAATTACTATACATACGGGAGGATAAATGTGGCTCTTAAATTTATGCTCTGTACGTTTAAAACCTGTATCTGTGTGTATGTGGCTGTTATGTCTCAAACCACATGCTGATGCTCCATCTGCAGAACATTCAATATGTGACAAGTAATGGTTTGGCTAGTGTTCATACACTTCAGTAATAATTCATGTCCCAGACATATAAATACGTCCCTGTTATATCTCACCCACAATGCTCTATCTAGAATTCTAGAGAAAATGTATGAGATTTAAAAGCAGACAGTGCATTCCTAGTGTTCTCAACATATTCACCTGATATCTGAACTCAAAGTCACCTCCGTCGATCTGGCAGCGGGTGTGTTAGATTACACATTGCGATCGGAAATGGTTTTGTACTTTAAGAAGAAAGACTTGCATTTATATAGTGACGTTCATGGCCTCAAGATGTCCCAAAGCAATGAAGTACTTTTTGAAGTATAATTACCATTGTAATGTGAGAAATGCAGCAGCCAATTTGCGCAAATCAAGGTCCCACAAATAGCAATGTGATAATCACCAGATCATCTGTTATTTTTAGTGATGTGAATTAGGGATAGCTATTGGCCAGGCGACTGGAGAGAACTCACCTGCTCTTCCTCAAAAATAGTGCCACGTGATCTTTTACGTCCACCCAAGAGGGCAGATGTGGTCTTGGTTTATCGACTCATCTGAAGGACGGCACCTCCGACAGTGCAGCACTCCCTCAGTACTGCACTGGAGTGTCAGCCTAGTTTTTGTGCTCAAGTCTCTGGAGTGGGGCTCGAACCCACAACCTTCTTTAAGTCTGTGTCACAGGCATGGATACAGGTTATGCTGCTACTCACAGATTTGAATTCTGAAGCTAGGTCCCAGTCTCCGAGTAGATATGTAGTACGGACATCAGAGTGATAATGCGCCCCCATATGTGTGCACATCATGTCACGTGCGTGCATTTAAAGTGAAAGTTTTGCTCGACGTGCAACAAACAACTTTTGCTGGGCAGTGGTTCTTGCAGTCCTCACGGCATCATTTTTGACATCATGACACAGCGCATTCATCTGATTCATCATTCATCTGAATTCCACAAAACCAAAGTTATACTGCCACCATCAAATTTCAAACCTCAACTGCTGAGGGTTTCACTGCTCCTGCTGAAGTATGCTGCAAAGCCAGATTGATGAATTGACTCCTGAGCTATATTGCCACTTTTTCCCATCACTGTAAAACATGAATTGTGCTACAGTACTGTAAAAGTGGCAGTATATCTGTGGCTTGAAAGAACTGTTTAGATCAGGCAGAAAGATTGTTAATTTATAAAACAAAGAGAACACTGAGCTGCATAATGGGTAGGATATGGGTTTGCAACCATGACTGTCCAGCAATGTCACCACATATAGTGCCACAAGTAGATTGGCCTCCTTCCCCCTCATTAACTCAAGATTTCTTTCTAGATCTCTTACTATTGCCCTGGAAAATAGTGCAAAATCTTAGTGACATTATCTACAAAATCAATCACATTTCTCACTATTGAGTCTCCAACAACATTTTTTTTGTCTCACTGCCGCCAGACCCTCCATTTCACTCCCAAGTCCATCTCCATTTGGTTCACTTGCCTTCTCCTTTGCCTTCTGGATTTTGGTCTTGCAGTGCCTTCACTTAATTCATATAAGAAACTAGTACTGTATATCTAGCAAAGGTCTCCACAGTATATCCCTCTATAGATAAATTTGCTGTTGAATCCGCTTTTATTTCTATCTTAAGTCTTCCGATCTTCCCACCATATTTTTTAAGTTCAGGCAACGAACGTTTTCAACTCTTCCAGCCACATATTCTGGGACTTTTGTGCATCAGCTGTGGCTCAGTTGGTAGCACACTCGCCTCTGAGACTTGAGCATAAAAATCTAGGCCGACGCTCCAGTGCAGTGCTGAGGGAGTGCTGCACTGTCAGAGGTGCTGTTTTTCAGATGAGACATTAAACCGAGGCCCCGTCTGCTCTCTCAGATGGACATAAAAGATCCCATGGCACTATTTCAAAGAAGAGCAGGGGAAGTTATCCCTGGTGTCCTGGCCAATATTTATCCCTCAATCAACTTCACTAAAAAAACAGATTATCTGGTCATTATTGGATTGCTGTTTGTGGGAGCTTGCAGTGTGCAATTTGGCTGCCGCGTTTCCCACATTGCAACAGTGACTACACTTCAAAAGTACTTCATTGGCTGTAAAGCGCTTTGGGACGTCTGGTGGTCGTGAAAGGTGCTATATAAATGCAAGTCTTTCTTTTCTAAGTTAATCCCCTTTTTTTTAATGCAAGTCCAGCTGTGTCCATTCTACATTCTCTGTACAGCAGTTTCTCCTTAGTTATATAGATAAAAGGAGTGTTTTACTTGACATCCCTTCTTCTTCTTCTTCTTAGGCAGTCCCTCGGAACCGAGGATGACTTGCTTCCACATTAAAAATGAATTCTTAGGTGACTGATGAGCCCAATGCGGGACCGACAGTCTCTGTCACAGGTGGGGCAGACGATGGTTGAAGGGGCGGGTGGGTGGGGTGCTTGGGTTGACGTGCGCTCCTTCTGCTGCTTGCGCTTGGCTTCCGCTTGCTCCCGGTGAAGAGACTCGAGGTGTTCAGCGCCTTCCCGGATGCTTCTCCTCCACTTTGTGCGGTCTTGGGCCAGGGATTCCCAGGTGTCGGTGGGGATGTTGCACTTTTTCAAGGAGGCTTTGAGGGTGTCCTTGAAGCATTTCCTCTGCCCACCTGGGGCTCTCTTGCCGTGTCGGAGCTCCGAGTAGTGCGCTTGTTTTGGGAGTCTCGTATCAGGCATGCAGGACGATGTGACCCGTCCATCGGAGCTGATCAAGCGTGGTCAAAGCTTCGATACTGGGCATGTTGGCCTGAGTCGAGAACACTGACGTTGGTGCATCATCTCACTTGACATCCTGTCATTAGGTGAATAAACTGGTACATTTTTCTCCACTTAATCTTGGCAAAAATACACTCGACTTGAGTAGAAAGCAGGTTTCCCTACTTTATGCCATAGGTTTTCAAACGGTTCCTACGGATCTTAGGGGAGCCCATGTAGAGGATCTCAAGGGCTTCTCTAGGTTACCAGATGTCTGTGTATCTAGGCCCAGGTAGACCATGTCCCTGCAAGCACAGTGTCTCAAGAATTAGGTGATGGATATTTTTTGCTCTAGTTGTTGACTTACTAGCACATTATTTCTGTTGCTGTACATGGATACCCAAATGCTTTCTTGAACCATAGCGTTGTTTTCTTTCGGGTAGCTAACAGAGGGCCTGATGCGTTTGTCTGCGACTGCCTTCACGCAGAAAAGTTTGGAAATCACTAGCTTTATATTTTTTTTATTCATTCACGGGATGTGGGCATCGACGACAAGGCCGGCATTTATTGTCCGTCCCTGTTTGCACTCAAGGAGGCGGTGGTGAAGCACCTTCTTGAGTAAGTGGCTTGCTGGGCCATTTCAGAGGGCAGTTAAGAGTCAACCACATTTCTGTGGGTCTGGAGTCACATATAGGCCAGACTGGGTAAGGACAGCAGATTTCCTTCCCTGAAGGAAATTAGTGAACCAGATGGGTTTTATATGACAATCTGGTAGCTTACTGAGACTAGTTTTTTTTATTCCAGGTTTATTTAAATTAATTGAATTTAAATTCCCCAGCTGCCGTGGTGGAGATTTGAACTCACATCTCTGGCATATTCGTCCAGGCCTACTTGATTACTAAACCAGTAACATAACCACTATACCCTAAACTTATATCACACTGATTTTTTTTGTCAACATTAGCAAATGTATACACCAAGGAGTGCAATATGATTGCCAGAGATAACAAAATTCATATTTTAATTCCGTTTACCCTGGAATTGACTCAATTTGTCACTTGACAAACTGTATAAAAGTTGCATATGTTCCAAGTTATGAAACACTCCCTTTGTTTAAAAAACTTGGAGTGAAAATGTATTCTATTTACTTATCCATAGTCAAGACACATTTAGGCACAGAGGGGATACGAGGTCTTTTTGTGTAACCCACTTACCAACATGGCCACCACAGCTCCAAGTGCCCAACAATAAACAGAAACCATAATGCAGCCATTTTGAAGCAAGCCCGAGACAAGAGTTTGCTTATTACATAGATGTAGCACAATGTTTGAAAGACTGGCTAATCCACTACAGGTTTGGATTCTTCACACTGGCTGCACCAGATGCTGACACCATAGTTTCAAATTAAAATTTCTTGAAGCATCCAGCCAAAACATCATAATTATTTGGCAGGCAAGCTTGGCATCATACACACAACAGCTGCAGTCAATTCAGCAATTCGGTCGGAGTGGACTCAGGAACAAGGTGCAGCCAAGCACTTCTGTTTTGTGTGATGCAGATCAGGCTGCTCACAGAATAATTGTCAGTGGCATTGTTGATGGTCTCGAGTTGTTGATCCGCCCAGGGAGCATGTGATCGTCTTGCAGAACCATCCATTCTGGTTTGTAGGTTGTCAAAGAATCTCTGGTTAACCAGAACCCCCGAGGGTGGGCAGATGGTACTTCCAACGTAGTATAAGTGATTTTGTGGCCAGTTTTGCAGGTGGGGGGAGGGGTGAAATTGGCCTTCGCTAGTAGTGCAAATGGGGCTTGTAGTGAATCGGCAGCCCGTTTTCCAATTAAAATTGGGTGCGATGTAAAATGGGCCGCCGAGTCGCTAGGAGCTTGTTTTGGACTACAGGTGTTGAAGAATTTCCCCCCCCCCCCCCCCCCGATACATCAGCATTAGTCCATTTGGTGGATGACCTTTCCAACGTGTTGACACCAATTATATGGGTGGATGGGATTGACACCACATGTCAAAGGCTATTGATTTACTGTAGTTGGATCTTAATCAGCCTCCAATTTTTGACACCATGCTACGACATTGGTCGTACGCCAGGATGGAATGTTCAAAATCTTGTTTACAGGATCACTGTTCTAGTGACCCCAGGTGTATTGACAGTTGGCTGCGACAAGCATGCAAGACTTCAGCGGTGATATTGTTACTGTGGTGGATGTTGCTTCCCGAGGCAGATCCACATCGTCAATAGTGTTATTTTCATCTGACAAACGCAGCAGATGTAGTTGGAAATGCACTGCTTTCATCCTGGGCTAATTGATTCTCATTCCAAGGCTGGCAGTTTCTATGGATAAATGATTGATAGCTTCTAACAGATGTACAAGAACTTTATCATCAGCCGCAGTCATTAATAAAAATATCCAGCTCGTCTTTAAAAAAAAATAGCAGGTGAGAAAATCAGTTTGGAAGATAGCTTTGGATGAAGAAGCCCCATCAGCCCAATTGATCACATCCTTGCAGAATATCAAGAAATTACTTCAGTTGTCTGGGAATCTAATCCGAAGTTTTTGGTGGCAAGCCAGAATTACTGAACCAGTAATGCTCATTCCCCATCCTTCCCTTTTATAGTTTTTTTAAAAATGCAGATTTTATTGGATTGCAAGCAACATATAACCTAATGGGCATTACAAGTATTTTTTTTCCTGTTTCTGCTCTACATTTTTGTTTTCCCTTGCTTTTGTCATTGTCATACCTCTCTTAAATTTGTTTTTATTCTCTCTGTGATTGTTAAGCAATTTCTTTTTCTCTGAAATATCTTTAATCTCTTGTCCTATTGATCTTGCTCATTGCAATAAATCATCTGGCAGGAATAGAAAAAAAAATAGGAGAATTATCATTGCTCTTCACCAAAATAATGAAAAATATCCAAAAGAAAGAAATTACTGCAATGCTCAATCCAACAACAAAACTTTAAAGGAAAAAAACAGATCGTTTCTACTTTACGTTAACAACTTGCATTCATACACTCAAAGCAAACTGGTTAGATTTGCAGACAGCGTCAAACTGGGTTGGGGGAATTGAATTTGAAGAGGCAGCAATTGACTTAGAGAATGAGTAAGAGAAAATGTATAAGTGTGTGAAAGAGTGGAAGATGAACTTTAATACAGACTTTAATGCAAGGTATTGTACAGAGGAAGAACAGGGGATGACACAAGTACTCCCTGAGTGGTGTTGAAATAGCTGAGACGGACGTTAAAAGAATAGTAGATAAAAGACTCTCCAATCTCTGTGGAGCAGCAATCAAGGAAGAAAATTGTATGCTGTAGTCTAAAGCTCAAGCAGTGGACTACAAGTAGCAGGAGGTCATACTTAAACTGTGCAATGCTCCAGTCAGACCACACCTTGCATACTGTTTCCAGGTCTAGTTGTCATGAGGCAAGGACAACATTCAAGCTCTGAAGGCGCTGCAGAGAAGAACTTGAGACTGATTCCTGCCATCAAAAAACGGAGTTATGAAGAAAATAGAAGCATCACATTTTAATCTCTTTATGGTCTAGATATTTTCAGCTTCTGTATTTCAGACTACAATATTCTCATAAGTCAGCCCCAGCTCTTTACATCCAAGTATTCACTTACCTGATACCTAGGTAACTTCCAGACCATGCTCAGAATAATGAACAAAGAACAAAGCGTTGGCTGCTTGTTCTATCCTCCTTTGTCTATGAAAGACAGTAGTATAACACCACAATAGACCTTGCTGTGGGGTTTAGTTGCCAAAAAACCTTGTTAAGCAGTGATAGAAAAAGTGAATAGCAGCAGTAACATAGCATATTTTTGCAGTGGTTGTTAAGTTTACTTAGCTTCTTCTTGTAATGGAAAATAAATATTATATGCTAAGCTTTATATTGTGACTAAAATTTTACCACATTGTTCTTCTGTATCTTTTCTTTCTCTCACAAACAATGGACGTATCCAATATAGCTAACAATCTTCAGGTGTTTCAGACAGACTCACTTCAAAGGTGACAGATTATCCCATTCCCCTTTGAAAGCCTAGATAAATGTATCAATTTTAAAAGGGCAGATACACCGATGGTCTGCTCAATGATATTTTTGGTGGCAGCATGGCTACCATTGTCATTCCGCTGTGCCCAGGTTCCTGACAGGAATCATGAGCCATGTCTGAAGGAAATATCCCTTGTCGTCCAATAGCCAGCCTGTAATCTGGCGGCATGGTTGGAATTAAGGCAGCACAGAGGATGACTGAATCATGACTGCTGCCAGGAAACTGGGCACAGAGTTAAACACTGGGGGAGTCTAATTTCCCAAAAGAGTCCTAAAACAATCGTAGGATGCTTATGATGAGGGTTTTTAATACTTCCAGCACACACCCTGGATGGCTACAGAGCAGCCCAATCCAAAAAGGCAGGCAGCGCACTTCCAGCGTGGGACAATCGCGCACACGCCAACCATCATGTTGAAACCCTAGACGCCCATTTTAAGCCTGTAAAATGAGCGCCGTGTGATCGAATTTCTAGGCCCCTATTTCTTACAACCTTAGCATTGCATTTTACAATATTGGCTCTTATATATTAATGCTTTCAGACAATCCAGTTTTTACATCTGCGGCAGACTAAGCTCAGGAGCCAGAAATTCAGCACAGTTCTATGACTATATCAAAGAAGGAACAATCTTCTTGTGTTGTCAAGATGCACCCATCAGATTTAATAATAGATCTGGGATGTTCAGATTCAAATGCCAATCATTTGACCACTTCAGACACTTCTAGAATGTACACGTCTATACCATGTAATAACACTGCAAATAGAAAACTTAAACCTCAACTTCAGCTCCTAAGCCATGCTTCTATTCTTCCCAATGACCTTCACCGCTGCCAATCTAATTCATCATCTTATCTCCACACTACAGTCACCTCTAGGGTTGAAGTATTAACTGGATCAGTGGATTTAATTGTAATATTGAATTTCTGATTTTTAAGGTTGATTTCAGTTTGATTTTCTTGTGATTCTTACAGCATTGCGTACACACTCTGTACCTCTGTAGTCTTTGTCACGAAAACGTTTGTGCCCCAATAAGTTCAAGTAAGGAGCAAAAATGTATCATCAGCGAATAACTGCATTTGTTGATGTACTTAATCTCCACGATTATAATTTTTCATCATGTTGGACTTGGTTAAGGTGGAAGATAAACAAGCATAGAAAATATAACCAATTATATACGAACCCAACCGCAATTTCTGACCAATTTTAATTCCATATTTATCTGTGATGTTGATCTTCCCACACTGCACATTTATTAATCAAACCAAACATTTTTCTCAGGATACCCATTTTATGTTCATCACCCACACGACTTGATGTTACATTGGGTCAAAAGCATTCACAAAGTTGATGAAAGTACTGAAACATCGTTTGTTTATCCTTCCTGCTAGATAATTCCAAACTGGATTTAGCCAGCGTGAGACATCAGTGAAATAACATGTCAATTTGAAATCTTTTTAGGTGACCTGTATTGTACATACCTTGTCCAAATTTCATGAAAATATTATATTCCTCACATTCCAGACCTTTGGCTGCAGCGGAAATAAGCCTGGAACAAAAAAGATATTGATGGTCTTAACCAGCAGCGGCAATATTACTCCACTGATCACAATTGCCACTGCATGATGTGTTAGGGAGGTGTGATCGGCAGAGAAGGGGTTGGGAAAGCCAACGCCAACGGTACCCTCCTCCTGACGAAATGCTTAGAGCATGGCCTTGTCATAACCAACACCTTGTTCCATCAGAGAGACAAGTACAAGGCTTCATGGCAACACCCTCGCTCCAAGCACTGGCATCTGCTGGACTACGTCATCGTCCGAGCAAGGGACCGCAAGGACGTCCGCATCACCCGCGTCATGACAGGAGCTGATGACTGAGGGACAGACCACCACCTAATCCGCTCTGTCATCTCCATCATCAAAACAGCGGCGGCAACAGAAACAATGCCGCAGGAAAATCAATGCTGGAGTACTCAAAGACCCTACTAAGAAAGCCCTATTCAGCCTGCACCTCACAACCAACCTGACGACTCTCAGTGATTCAGAGACACAGAGTGTCCACAGCGCCTGGTCTGCACTCAAGGCCTCCATAATCAGCACCTGTGAAGAGACGTTCGGTCACTCGACCAGGAAACACCAAGACTGGTTCGACGAGAATGACCAGGAAATCCAGGAGCTAATAAGCTGCAAGCGCAAGGCATTTTTGATCTGGAAACAGGAACAGAACTCGAGAGCAAGAAAGCAGCTCTACAGACGCCTGTAGGCCGAGGTCCAACAAAAAACTCGCAACCTAAAGAACCAATGGTGGGTGGAGAAAGCGCAGGAGATCCAGCAGCTAGCCGACAACCACGATGTGCGTGGATTCTTTAGCGCAGTCAAGACCACCTACGGCCCAAGCACCCAAGGCCCTACCCCACTATGGGCCAAGAACGGAGAGGTACTCATCAAGGACAGAGAGGCAGTCAGTACCCGCTGGAAGGAGCACTTCAAAGATCTCCTTAACCAAGACCCTGTCTTCGATGCGAGTGTCCTCAACTCCATCCCGCAGCATGCTACCCGCCACCATCTCAGCACAACCCCAGCCCGGCATGAGGTTGAAAAGGCCATCCGACAACTGAAGAACAACAAGGCCTCAGGAGCAGATGGAATCCCCGCCGAGGCGCTAAAACATGGCAGAGAAGCACTATTGACGCGAATACAGGAACTCATTTCTCTTATTTAGAAGGAGGAGAGCATGCCGGGGATCTCAGAGACGTCGTAATCGTGACCATCTTCAAGAAAGGTGACAAGTCTGATTGCGGTAATTACAGAGGAGACTCCCTGCTGTCTGCCACAGGGAAAGTCATCGCAAGAATCCTCTTCAACCGCCTTCTCCCAATGGCTGAAGAGCTCCTCCCAGAGTCGCAATGTAGATTCCGCCCACTAAGGGGCAAAGACAAGAGAAATGCAGGGAACAGCACCAACCGCTGTACATGGCCTTCTTTCACCTCACAAAGGCCTTCGACACTGTCAACCATGAGGGATTATGGAGTGTCCTCCTCAAATTCGGCTGCCCTCAAAAGTTTGTCAACATCCTCCACCTGCTTCACTGACCAACGGATCCACCACAGACCCAATTCACATACGGACCAGGGTCAAGCAAGGTTGTGTTATCACACCAACGCTCCTCTCGATCTTCCTGGCTGCAATGCTCCATCTCACCCTCAGTAAGCTCCCCGCTGGAGTGGAGCCAATCTACAGAACAAATGGGAAACTGTTCAACCTCCGTCGCCTCCAGTCCAGATCCAAGGTCGTCCCAACCTCTGTCATCGAATTACAGTATGCAGATGAAGCTTGCGTCTGCGCACACTCTGAGGTCTAACTCCAAACCATCGTCAACACCTTCACCGAAGCGTACGAGAGCATGGGCCTTACACTAAACATCCGTAAGACAAAGGTCCTCTACCAACCTGCCCCCGCTACACAGTACTGCTCCCCGATTATCAAAATCCATGATGAGGCCTTGGACAACGTGCACCACTTTCCATACCTTGGGAGCCTACCGTCAACAAGGGCAGACGTCGATGACGAAGTCCAACACCGCCTTCAGTGTGCTAGTGCAGCCTTCGGTCACCTGAGGAAGAGAGTGTTTGAAGACCAGGACCTCAAATCCAGCACCAAGCTCATGGTCTACAGAGCAGCAGAGATACCCGCCCTCCTGTATGCCTCAGAGACATGGACCATTTACAGCAGGCACCTCAACGCACTGGAGAGGTACCACCAACGCTGCCTCCACAAGATCCTGCAAATCCATTGGCAGGATAGGCGCATCAACGTCAGTGTTCTCGCTCAGGCCAACATCCCCAGCATCGAAGCTTTGACCACGCTCGATCAGCTCTGATGGATGGGCCACGTTGTCTGCATGCCCGATTCAAGACTCCCAAAACAAGCGCTCTACTCGGAGCTCCGACACGGCAAGAGAGCCCCAGGTGGGCAGAGAAAATGCTTCAAGGACACCCTCAAAGCCTCCTTAAAAAGGTGCAACATCCCCACCGACACCTGGGAATCCCTGGCCCAAGACCGCACAAAGTGGAGGAGAAGCATCCGGGAAGGCGCCGAACGCCTCGAGTCTCTTCGCCGGGAGCAAGCGGAAGCCTAGCGCAAACAGTGGAAGGAGCGCACGTCAACCCAAGAACCCCACCCACCCGTCCCTTCAACCACCATCTACCCCACCTGTGACAGAGACTGTAGGTCACGCATTGTCTCATCAGTCACCTAAGAACTCATTTTTAGTGTGGAAGCAAGTCATCCTCAGTTCCGAGGGACTGCCTAAGAAGAGAAGTCCAGCTGTACATAGGATTACATAGGATATACAGCACAGAAACAGGCCATTCGGCCCAACCAGTCTATTTATGCTCCACTCAAGCCTCCTCTCATCTTTCCTCATCTAACTCTCAGCATAACCCTCTATTTCCTTCTTCCTCCTATGCTTGTCTAGCCTCCCCTTAAATGCATCTATACTACTTGCCTCAACCACTTCCTGTGGTAGCAAATTCTACATTCTCACCACTCTCTAGGTAAAGAAGTTTCTTCTGAATTCCCTATTTCTTGATGACTATCTTATATTGATGGCCTCTAGTTATGCTCTTGCCCACAAGTGGAAACATTCTCTCTGTATCCACTCTATCAAAACCTTTCATGATTATAAAGACTTCTATTAGGTCACCCCTCAGCCTTCTCATTTCAAAAGAAAAAAGACCCAGCCTGTTTATCCTTTCCTGATAGGTATACCTGTGAAGGAATAAGCCATATTCAGAAAAATACACCATTCTATGAAATATTCTGGCCTTTGAAACATGACATACTGGGCTTGAAAATCTAAAAACCTAACAATGGAAAAGCTGTGAACAGCATACAGGCTGTTGAGATAAGATAAGTTGTTGACACTGAATCAATAACCTTAATGAAACAAAAGGTTAGAGGTTCCTGGAAGTCTGAAGCCTTGGAAAGAACACAATGGTATACCCCGTTGAAGGTGTCTTAAACCAACACGTCGGGAAGAAATACAGAAAATTAAAGAAACATATGCCTTCGTAAAAATGACATCAAATGAAACACAGAGACACGAGTCTGTGTGCAACCAACTGAGGTAACTAAGAAGACAATGGTGCATCCGGTTGAGGTGTTTTTAATTTACACGTCATAAAAAGATACAAACAGAAGACCTTGGTAAGAATGGCATCAAGTGGGGGAGGCACCAGCCGTCACATTGTTTTTGTGATAAGCTTCGAACACCTAAAGGAGAGACATGAGTCTGCTTGCTACAAGCTGAACTGACTGTAAGAATAGCAGGGGTCAACAGAAAAATGACGAGAGATAATTAACTTACATCAGCAGAAAACTTCAAAGGAAATACCACTGAGAAAGGGTATAAAAATTGGACTTTCAAATGGGAAGATAGATTCGCTGTAAAGGGGCAAAGCGATTCTCAGCTTCAGAGGCAGGCTCTGTAAGTCTACAACTCTTTGAGTCTCGGGTATCAAAGGTATTTGATTTTGGTGGATATCCTGGAATAAGACTAAGAAATGTAAAAATGTAACGAAGTTAAGATTTAAGAATAAGGATCTCTGATAATAGAATTGTAAGATTTCTGTTTTTGGAATTGTTAAAGTTGCGATTGAATCACCAACTGTAATTACATGTCGGTTCTTTAATAAATCTATATATTTTTAGAATTGTCTCACATAGTACTTCTGTATCAAACTTGCGAACTCAATCTCTGTACACTCTTTGGTGAGGAGTTGCAGAATTCTGAGGGAGTTTTCCGGACCCTCATAATATCCGGAACGTTACAGTCCAGCTAAACTTATTAAAAGTGCTTTCTGGAGGATGGTAACATCTTCAGGCTGTTCCTTTCCTTTAGGGAGAGATAGTCTGGACCTTTAGATCCAATTAAGTGTCTTTAGGATTCGGCTACCTCTAACTTTAGTTGAAGGTGAACATCTGGGGAATACGCCTGATCCGGGGTAGCCCAAAAGGGGCTAGGACTAGTAATTATCCCTTCATAACCTCACATTTCTGGTATCATCCTTGTAAATCTGTACTGCAATAATCTCTAACCTTCCCCCAATAAAATATTCATATAACATATTCTAGTAAAATCTGAGCACTCCTGCTCCATCCTGGCCTGCAAGAAAACCTATTTTTTTTTAAAAAACTTATCTGCCTGAACTTCTTCTGACCCAAGATCCAGCTTCCAGCAGATTTGTCCTGCTGGGGAAGTCGACAATTCTGCCCCGCTCAGGCCTCCAGTAAAAATTGCAGATCAGGCCCCGGTGACATCATTGGCGTCCTATCTGCATATTTAAAGAGGACCCCACCACCTTGGACCGGGTGTCCTTGCCGCTGCAATTTTAAATTGCAGTCAGATCAGGGTGCAAAAAGAGTGGGTAAATCTCCCCGCCCTCAGTCTAGTTTCCACAGGGTGGGGGGGCGGCAGAGTTTTGGGTGACCCCAAGTTTATGGAGGGCGGAAGATGGGAGGTGTAATGTATTATCATATGGTTTGTCACATGGTTTAGTATGAGCATGCTCAGTTCACTCTGGCCTAGTAAACAAGCACCTTGATTAGCAACTCATCGTGTCTCTGCCCTTCATTTGTTCTACCCACATATATTACAATTTTGGCGACGAGAATGGGATCCCAAAGCCATTTTTAGGCATCATGGAAGGACACAGTGTTCAACCTTCGAGTGGAAAAGTTTAAGGTGAATTTGTGACACCTAAACTGAATTTTTTGCGATGTTTTACTGTTAATGCTGATGCAGAATTGTCTGCTTCGCTTTCGTGTGTACGTACAGCAGCGTTGATTCTCACAGGTACACAGGTAGTGTGCTGAGTCACTCTTCAACGAGATCAGGACAATCATGGCCGCGTCTACGGGATTCATCGGAAGCCTCAGCATGTATGACCGAGCTCGCGAACCATTCAGTTCTTATATTGAGCGGGTGGAGAATTCTTTAAGGCGAATAAGATTATTGAGACCAAAGGTGCAGATGAGAATGTTCAAGCTCAAAATAAAGTAATTTGTGACCATAAAAAACAATTTTTCTAATGGAGATCGGGCCAGATGTCTACGGAGCGTTGACAAACCTACTCGCACCAGGGAAAGTGAAATGAAATGTGTTGTTTGAGGACATTGTCGAGAAACACGAGGACCATTTCAACCCAAAGCCATTAGAAACAGCAGAAAACCTATTTTTTTTAAAAACTTACCTGCCTGGACTTCTTCTGGCCCAAGGGACTGTACTCATACACCAAGCTGCCGTATGGTGTAAAGTCCTCCCCCCAAGTCTTCCAAGCTACGATGGATAAGATTTTGCAAGGAGTTCCAAATTGCTTATGCAATCAAAACGATGTGCTGATCGCAAGTAGCAGTGAGGAAGAAAATCTAGAAGTGTTAGATTTAGTGCTTCAAATGTTGAATTCCCATAATATCAAATTGAAAAGGAGCAAAAGTGCTTTTGTGTAGCCCAAGGTTGTGTACCTTGGTCTGAAAGTTGATGCAAATGGCTTGCAACCAGTTAAGGAAAAGGTTGATGCTGTCATCAATGCTCCAAAGCCACAGAACGTGTCTGAGTTAAAATCTTTCCTTGGAATGGTTCAGTACTATGCATGTTTCTTGCCTGAGTTAGCGACCATGTTAGCTCCATTGCATGAGCTCCTCAAGAAGGATGTCCAGTGAAAGTGGACAAAAGCGCAACAGGAAGCATACGATGCTTGTAAGAGAAGTCTCTCTAGTGATGCTCTACTTGTGCACTATGACAGAGCGTGAGCTTAAGTTAGCGTGTGATGCTTCTAGCTATGGTGTGGGAGCTGTCATAAGCCACGTAATGGATGACGGCCAAGAGAAACCAATCACGTTTGCATCGCGAACCCTCACAAAGAAAGAAACTACACGCAAATTGAAAAGGAAGCACTCGCCATAGTGTTTGGAACCAAGAAATTCCAACAGTTCCTGATTGGCAGAAAGTTTACCCTGATAACCGATCACAAACCGCTCCTAGCAATATTGGGGCCCAAATCTGCCATCCCTGCAATGGCCGCATCAAGAATGCAACGTTGGGCAGTGTTGTTGTCACAATATGACTACACGATTGAATATCGCACTTCAAAGCAAAACGCAATCGCAAGTGCCTTGTCCAGGTTGCCACATGAAGACTCGTGTGTTGGAAGTGAAGGTGAGATTTTCATGCTAGGTGCAGTTGACAAAGACTTTCTCGTGAATGCAACTGAGATTGCAAATGAGACTCAAAAGGACTCAGTACTTAAAAGAGTGTATGAAAGCACCTTGAATGGATGGACTGATCAGTGTCTGGACACAGAGTTGAAACCATTCCATAACCGTCGTACTGAATTGTCTTGTGAGCAAGTTTGTATCAAGTGGGGAAACAGAGTGGTGGTGCCTACTTCTTTGAGAGATAGAATTCTGGCCAAACTTCATACTGAACATCCAGGGATCGTCAGTATGAAATCAATTGCAAGAAGCATTGTTTACTGGCCTGGATTGGACAGTGATCTTGAATCACTTGTCAGCAAATGCAGCGTTTGCCAAAATTGCAGAAACAAACCACCCAAAACTCCACTACAACCCTGGTCATGGCCAAGTAGACCTTTTCAGAGAGTACCTGTAGACTTCTGTGAGAAAGCAAATGATTATTTCCTGGTGCTTGTAGATAGTCACTCAAAGTGGATTGAAGTGAAACACATGGGTTCAAATACTACAACTGAGCGTACCATAGATGAGCTGATGTCTATCTTCGCATGTCATGGCTTACTTGAAGAGCTTGTTTCTGACAATAGCCCTCAGTTCCATTCTGCTCTATTCCAAGAGTTCATGAAATGGAACAGCATCAAACACACTCTCGTTCCACTATATCATCCAGTTTCAAACAGAGCAGCCAAAAGGTCAGTCAGAATAGTAAATAAGCTCTCAAAAAGCAAGTGTTTAACGGTTGTTCAGGACTCAGCATGAAGTAACATTTGGCAAATTTCTTGCTGAAGTACAGAACTACTCCACACACTACAACTGGATATACCCCAGCAGAACTCTTTATGAAGAGGAGATTGAGAACACGATTGAGTCTTGTTCAACCAAATTTAGCCTCAAGAGTTGAACAGAAACAGTTGAGTCAGAAACGTTATTTTGACAACAATCAGAAAGAATGCAGTTTCAAACAAAATGAGTGTGTTCATGTTCTCAGTCCCCTTGGCAAGTCGAATTCACACAAGTGGGATACCTAAACCATAGTAGAGGTTGGTGGAACCAAGAGAAACTTGGTTGAAATTGGTGACAACATCCAAAGTGTTCATGTAGATCAAATGATCTCTGTTAGAGATGAACCAAGACGTGATCTTGAACCACTTGATCATGAACTCATACACGAGTTTGACTCCATTCAGACTTCAGGAACTGAAGTACCAGGTTCAAACAAATCTGAGATAGAAACAGGATCATCTTTGAGTTCGGAACCAAAACAAAACAGCCCGAAAATCGGTTCAACACCAAAACCTTCTGTAAGGAGATCAGGAAGGCTTCACAAACCTGTTATTAAACTGGATTTGTAGTTCATTTGTAGCATTTGTAGTTGAGTAAAAAGAAAAAAAGCTAGGAGTTTTGTTATGTGGTACACGTAATGCTGGGAAAGGTGGGACCATAGTTTTGTTGTATTTGAGAGGGGAATATGTACATTCTTTTAAGGGGAAAGCAGTGTAAAGTATTATCACATGCTTTGTCACATGGTTTAGTATGAGCCTGCTCAGTTCGCTCTGGCTTAGTAAACAAGTACCTTGACTAGCAACTCATCGTGTCTCTGTCCTTCATTTGTTCTGCCTGCGTATGTTACAGGAGGCTGGCCAGGAGAACATTGGAATAGTCGAGTCTAGAGGTAACAAAAGCATGGATGAGGGTTTCAGGAGCAGGTGGAATAGGATGGTCTTTTTAATGGAGAGGGTATGAGGTTGGAAGTTCAGCTCAGGGTTAGAAAGGACGCCAAGGTTGTAAACAGTCTGGTTTAGCTTGAGACAAGTGGCCAGGGAGGGGGATGTGGTGAGGTTGAAGGCAATGACTTTGGTCTTCCCAATGATTAATTGGAGGAAATTGTGACTCATCCAGGACTGGATGTCAGACAATTAAGCTAAAAATTAAGAGGCAGTAGAGGGGTCAAGAGAGGTAAACATAGAAACATAGAAACATAGAACAGTACAGCACAGTACAGGCCCTTCGGCCCTCGATGTTGTGCCGAGCATTGTCCGAGACCAAGATCAAGCTATCACACTCCCTATCACTCTGGTGTGCTCCATGTGCTTATCCAATAACCGCTTGAAAGTTCCTAAAGTGTCCGACTCCACTATCACAGCAGGCAGTCCATTCCACACCCCAACCACTCTCTGAGTAAAGAATCTACCTCAGACATCCCTTCTATATCTCCCCCCATGCACCTTATAGTTATGCCCCCTTGTAACAGCTGCCTCTACCTGAGGAAATAGTCTCTGAACATCCACTCTATCTATCCCCCTCATCATCTTATAAACCTCTATTAAGTCGCCTCTCATCCTCCTCCGCTCTAAAGAGAAAAGCCCCAACTCCCTCAATCTTTCCTCATAAGACCTCCCCCCCAAACCAGGCAGCATCCTGGTAAATCTCCTTTGCACTCTTTCCAATGCTTCCACGTCCTTCCTATAGTGAGGTGACCAGAACTGCACACAATATTCCAAATGTGGTCTCACCAAGGTCCTGTACAGTTGCAGCATAACCTCACGGTTCTTAAACTCAAACCCTCTGTTAATAAACGCCAACACACCATAGGCCTTCTTTACTGCTCTATCCACTTGAGTGGCAACCTTCAGAGATCTGTAGATATGAACCCCCAGATCCCTCTGCTCCTCCACGTTCCTCAGAACCCTGCCATTGACCCTGTAATCCTTATTCAAATTTGCCCTACCAAAATGAATCACCTCGCACTTGTCATAAATCGCAAGTAACAACTCAGGAAGTACTACTGGGCGGCCAGCTGGGGCGCCGTCCAGGGAGTATAAATACTCAGGCATGGGCCCACCTTGGGCAGAGACAATCTGGAAACAGGAAGCTAGTGACTGCTAACTAGACCTCCATGTTTTGTTACAAGTTGATTAAAGCCTTGCTTTATGTTCAAGTGCGTAGTGAGTCTTTATTACGTCAATTTAATCAACTTGATATCGTCTCCACGCTTTGGGTGATTCGGAACAACCAGCTGCAACTCGAACCACAGAAGGGAACTAGGGCAAGAAACTGATCCATCATGGAAAAACTCCTTAGACCCGCTCGTCTCGACCTGGACCCGAATGCACCTGCGGCAGCGAAGGTATGGAAGCATTGGTTTCGTACCTTTAGCAACTTTCTTGAAGAATGTGGGGCGGATGTCCCTAATAAGTTACGAATGCTTATCAACTACGTGTCTCCTCATGTGTATGATTATATTGAGGACTGTATAGACTATGACACTGCTATCGAAATCTTACAGCAGCTATATGTCAAGTCCCCAAATGAAATCTTTGCTCGACACCTACTGGCCACAACTCGGCAGCAGCCTGGGGAATCACTCGATGAATTTCTCCAGAAACTTCGCAGGCTCAGCAAGGATTGTAACCTTAAAGCAGTTACAGCTGAACAGTATCAAGAGGAACTAATCCGCGATTCCTTTATCAATGGGATCGCGTCCCCTTTTCTCCGTCAGCGCCTGCTGGAAAATAAAACCCTCAATTTACGGGCTGCTTATGACCAGGCGTGTTCCTTGGACTTGGCCAAGAAAAATGCAGACACTTATCTCCCACCACGTGCACGGGCGGCGGCTATCTCCTTTAATGAGTCTTTCGGTAGGTCTCGGGCGGATGCCCCCACTGATGTCGACTCTACTCTAACAGACGACGACCCTACCCTAGAGGCCTTCGCTGATGATGACCCCGCCCTAGCAGCATCCTGGCAATCAGGAAGAAAGTGTTTCTTTTGTGGAGGGGCGTGCCATCACAGAAAATTTTGCCCGGCTCGTAATGTGACCTGCAATCATTGCAGCAAGAAAGGACACTTTTCCAAGGTATGCCAGTCACGGGCCTTTGCTAACAAGAAAGGCCGCTCCTCTAAAGTATACCGGTCGAGAGCTCCTGTTAGCTTCACAGCTGCTATCTATGGAGCTGCTCCTCCCCCAGGAACCACTGTTAAGGCTACAGTTGCCGAAGGGAAAATTGCCCCTCCTCCCATCACGGCTGTTTTTCCCCAAAGTTTGTCCCATGCAGCCACGAAGGTTTCAGTAAATGGGCACACTCTAAGCACGCTAATCGACTCCTGCAGCTCTGACAGCTTCATTAGTAAGCGGGCTGTCAACAGGTTAAAACTGCACATTTATCCCTCGGACAGGGAGATTGCAATGGCTCTGACGACTCTGACCACCAATTCTTCTGGCTTCTGTCTTGTCAACCTCATCCTCAACGGCCGCTCGTATCTCTCCACCCGGCTCGGAGTACTCGAAAACTTATGTAGCGATGTGCTTCTGGGACAGGACTTCCAGAAGCAGCACAAGAAGATCACTTTTGAGTTTGGAGGGTCAAGGCCGGAGCTTACCATTTCTAAGGTGCCGTTTTGTGCACTATCGGCGGCCTTACTCGGTGAACCCTCCCTGTTTGCCAATCTTCCCCCCCGCTGTAAACCCATAGCCACCAAATCGCGGCGCTTTAGCCAAGACGATCGAGCGTTTATTGAGGCGGAAATCTCTCGCCTTTTAGTCGACGGTATTATCGAGCCATATTCATCTCCCTGGCGGGCTCAGGTCGTCATCATGAGGAATCCCTTAAAACAACATAAAAAACGTCTGTGTATCGATTATTCGCAGACTATTAATCAATATACCGATCTGGATGCCTACCCGCTGCCACGCATAGATGACATGGTCAACAACCTTGCCAAATACAAGGTATTCTCGACCTTCGATTTAAAAAGCGCGTACCATCAGGTGCCACTGCAAGACTCCGACAAGAAGTATACGGCCTTTGAGGCCAATGGTCGGCTTTTCCAGTTTCGCCGCCTTCCATTCGGGGTCACCAATGGGGTGGCCGTCTTCCAACGGGCCATGGATGGCCTAGTCCGGCAAGAGAACTTGACGGATACCTTTCCGTATTTAGACAATATCACTATTGCCGGCCATGATCAAAAGGAGCATGACGCCAATCTTCAGAGATTTTTTGACGTACTCCGCCGTCGTCACTTAACGTTAAACGAATCCAAATCGGTGAAGTCGGTGCCATCGGTGAACATTCTTGGCTACTGGGTGGGCAACGGTGTTATTAAACCGGACCCAGAGCGACTTCGTCCACTTCAGGAGCTCCCTCCCCCGACGAACCTCGGCTCTCTTCGTCGGGCACTTGGCATGTTTGCTTATTACGCAAAATGGATACCACACTTCTCCGATAAAATACAGCCCCTGCTCCATGCGAAGTCTTTTCCATTGGAAGCTACGGCTATTTCTGCCTTCAACCTCCTCAAACGACAGCTGGAGAAAGCCACGCTTCACTCCATTGACGAAAATCTTCCTTTTGTGGTCAAATGCGATGCATCGGAGGTGGCGATCTCCGCTACCTTGAATCAAGGTGGCCGACCCGTGGCATTCCTATCCAGAACCTTGCAGGGTAGCGAGCTCCATTACCCCCCCGTCAAGAAGAAGGCTACGGCCATCATCGAGGCTGTACGCCAATGGGGTCATTTTCTTGCTCGGCGTCATTTTACGCTTATAACTGACCAGCGCTCTGTGGCCTTCATGTTGGATAACCGGAGGCGCACGAAAATCAAAAATAATAAAATTCAACTCTGGAGGATGGAGCTGGCTGCCTTTGGATATACTATCTGTTACCGACCCGGCAAACAGAACGTGGCCCCAGATACCTTCACACGGGCATTTTGCTCCTCAATGTCAACGTCGACTCTGGCGGATTTGCATATGGACTTATGCCATCCTGGTGTGACCCGCATGTTGCACTTTGTGCGCTCTAAAAATCTACCATTTTCAACCGAGGACGTAAAGAAAACATGCTCCTCCTGTAGGATTTGTGCAGAAATGAAACCACAATTCTTTCGCCCATCAGATGGCTTACTCATACATGCAATGCAGCCTATGCAGAGGCTCAGCATAGACTTTAAAGGGCCATTGCCTTCGTCGACAAGGAACACCTACCTACTTACGATGGTGGACGAGTATTCACGCTTTCCCTTCGCCTTCCCCTGCCCTAATATGCTTACCTCTACGGTAATTAAATGCCTCGATCAGGTCTTTTCCCTTTGCAGGACGGCCAATTTTATCCACACTGATCAGGTCCCTCCTTTATGTCGAGTGAACTTAAAAGTTATCTCTCCCAACGGGGAATCGCCTCAAGTAAGACGACACCATATCACCCAATCGGTAACGGACAGGTTGAACGATACAATGCCATCATCTGGAACGCTGTCCGTCTGGCACTAAGGTCACGCAACCTGCCGGACCAGCAGTGGGAAACGGTGCTCCCCGACGCGTTACACTCTATCAGGTCTCTTCTCTCCACATCTACTAATGTCACGCCTCATGAGCGATTCTTCAAATTCCGGCGTCGCTCTACACATGGGACGTCTCTACCGTCATGGTTGGTGGCTCCAGGCCCGGTGCTACTCCGGAGGTTCGTCCGGTCTGCCAAAAACGACCCTCTCGTTGACGAGGTGGAGTTAACGGAGGTAAACCCCACGTATGCGCACGTACGGTACCCTGATGGCCGGGAGACCACCGTCTCGCTCCGAGATCTGGCTCCCTGCCCAACCGGTCACACGGGCCCGAATGATGAAGGATCCCCCGACAATGATATCAACACTCCGCACCCCTATGAAAATGACGCCCCGCCTGGGACATCGGGGGATCTGCCGGCAACGCTACCGGATCAACTCAGGGAGCTGGACGCTCCCCGTAGGATGGCCACCCGAAACCAGGACGCTGGACAATCTCCAGCCACGACCCGGGATGAGGCCAGCTCAGCACCTGTGGGGACCCGCACCCGGAGTCATGATATTCCCAGTCCTCCACAGGATGATCAAGATGACGCGGACTCTACTGACTTACCGGTACGGGCCAAGCGACCCAGGGACCAGGACACGGTCCGGGGAGACGTGCCTTCCGGTCACAAGCAGAGAGCTAAACGTCTACGGCTATTTCTGGTCCGCCTAGTCCGTTAAAGGAAGACTGGACTTCCAAACCTTTTAGGGAGGAAGAATGTCATAAATCGCAAGTAACAACTCAGGAAGTACTACTGGGCGGCCAGCTGGGGCGCCGTCCAGGGAGTATAAATACTCAGGCATGGGCCCACCTTGGGCAGAGACAATCTGGAAACAGGAAGCTAGTGACTGCTAACTAGACCTCCATGTTTTGTTACAAGTTGATTAAAGCCTTGCTTTATGTTCAAGTGCGTAGTGAGTCTTTATTACGTCAGCACTTATCAGGGTTAAATTCCATCTGCCATTTTTCGGCCCAGCTCTGCATCCTATCAATGTCTCTTTGCAGCCTACAACAGCCCTCCACCTCATCCACTGCTCCACCAATCTTGCTGTCATCAGCAAATTTACTGATCCACCCTTCAGTCCCCTCCTCCAAGTCATTGATAAAAATCACAAACAGCAGAGGACCCAGCAACGACCCCTGTGGCACACCGCTGGTAACTGGTCTCCAGTCCGAAAATGTTCCATCCACCACCACCCTCTGCCTTCTATGAGATAGCCAGTTACTTATCCAATCGGCCAAATTTCCCTCTATCCCACAACTCCTTACTTTCTTCATGAGCCGACCATGGGGAACCTTATCAAACGCCTTACTAAAATCCATGTATACGACATCAACTGCTCTACCTTCATCTACACACTTAGTTACCTCCTCAAAGAATTCAATCAAATTTGTTAGGCAAGACTTACCCTTCACGAATCCGTGTTGACTATCCCTGATTAAGTTGCCCCTTTCCAAATGGTCATAAATCCTATCCCTCAGGACTTTTTCCATTATCTTACCAACCACCGAAGTAAGACTAACCGGCCTATAATTACCAGGGTCATTCCTATTTCCTTTCTTGAAGAGAGGAACAACATTCGCCACTCTCCAGTCCTCTGGCACCATTCCCGTGGACAGTGAGGACCCAAAGATCAAAGCCAGAGGCTCTGCAATCTCCTCCCTTGCCTCCCAAAGAATCCTAGGATATATCCCATCTGGCCCAGGGGACTTATCGACCCTCAGGTTCTTCAAAATTGCTAAAACATCTTCCCTCAGAACATCTACCACCTCCAGCCTATCCACCTTTATCACACTCTCATCCTCAAGAACATGGCCCCTCTCCTCGGTGAACACTGACGAAAAGTATTCATTCATCACCTCTCCTATCTCTTCTGACTCCATGCACAAGTTCCCACTACTGTCCTTGACCGGCCCTACCCTCACCCTGGTCATTCTTTTATTTCTCACATAAGAGTAAAAGGCCTTGGGGTTTTTCTTGATCCGACCCGCCAAGGACTTCTCATGCCCCCTCCTAGCTCTCCTATGCTCTTTTTTCAGCTCATTCCTTGTTACCTTGTACCCCTCAATCGACCCAACTGAACCTTGTTTTCTCATCCTTACATACGCTTCCTTTTTCCTCTTGACTAGACATTCAACCTCTTTTGTGAACCATGGTTCTCTCACTCGGCCATTTCCTCCCTGCCTGACAGGGACATACCTATCAAGTAGTGGTAAGGTAGAGCTGGGTGTCGTCAGCGTACATGTGGAACCTGATGTCATGACTTCAAATGATGTTACTGGGGGGCAGCATGCAGATGAGAAATAGAATGGGGCCAAGGTTAGATATTTTGGGAACTCCAGAGTCTAAAGGCTAAAAATTTGGGGGCTTAACGCCACCCATTACTGTCAAAAAATGGTGAAAGAGTGGCGGCTGCTGCTCTTTCACCAGCTGGTGGCGGGTCCATTTTGGTCCTCTCTGTAGTGCTACCAGTAACTATTAGTGTCCTGCAAAAAAAAATGGCGGATTGATGTCAGTTGGCATGCAACGCCGACTTAACATCACCACGGCCATCTTAAACCGTAGCGCTGAGTTCAGCGCTGGGTCATAACCACGCCAGGGAAACCCAATGTGTAAAGAGACTGACAGAGGTGCTGTCAGCACCTCTTAAAGGGACACACACATTTTTTCAGGTAAGTTTGCGTTTAAGCTTTTGGACTTGGTTTTTTTATTTTATTGATGTAGTGGCTTGCTGTAATAGATGTTAAAAGTTTTTTAAGTGTGTAGGGAGTGCTGCTTGTCACTTTCAAGGCTTCAGATGGTAAAGGAAGGCCTCTGAGAAAGCAAAAAGTGCTGCAGATACTCAGTAGGTCAGGCAACATCAGTGGAGGGAAAAACAGAGTTCACGTCGCAGATCGAGATGCTGCCTGAGCTGCTGAGTATTTCCAGCATTTTATGGTGGCATTTCAGATTTACATCATTCGCTCATAGAGGGAAGAGGAAGACGAGGAAGAGGAAGACGCCAAGGAGGAGAAAGCCGAAGAGGAGAAAGCAGAAGAAGAGGAAGCAGACGGAAGGATGCATCCCAGACAGTCCCTTTGTGGCCGGGATCATCCGCCTGCAGTTCCAGTGACCACAACCCCAATTCCCCTTTCAACATTAGTCCCACTCCTTATCTTCCCTCTGTTACTGACCATCACAGCGTCCTCTTGGCTATGATGCTGAAATAAAAGCCACCACAAAGCAAACTTTCCAATCCATCTTTATACATCTATCCATCCAATATGACATCAAGAAATCAACTCATCACCCTGTCACCATTGTCAGCCGTGACTCAATGGGTAGCACCCTTGCCTCTGAGTCAGAAGGTTGTGGGTTCAAGACCCACTCCAGAGACTTGAGCACAAAAATCTAGGCTGACACTCCAGTGCAGTACTGAGGAAATGCTGCACTGTCGGAGGTGCCGTCTTTCAGATGAGACGATAAACCAAGGCCCAGTCTGCTCTCTCAGGTAAAAGATCCTAAGGCACAATTTTGAAGAAGAGCAGGGGAGTTATCCCTGATGTCCTGGCCAATATTTATCCCTCAATCAACATCACTAAAACAGATTATCTGATCATTATCACATTGCTGTTTATGGGAGCTTGCTGTGCGCAAATTAGCTGCCACGTTTCCTACATTACAACAGTGACTACACTTCAAAAAGTTACTTAATTGGCTGTAAAGCACTTTGGGATGTCCGGTGGTCGTGAAATACGCTATAAAAATCCAAGTCTTTATTTCTTTGTTCTTTTATGCATTCTTGTAGTGACTATCTTGTGTGTGCCTTTGCCTATCGTACTGATGTCACACAGTGCTACCCCAGTGGCTGCAGATGGCTGGTGGAAGGCTGCTGACTTTCAGTGAGGGACACTGCAAATGGCCTTGCTGATTGACCTTGAGGAGCAGGTGCCTAGGAGTATCGAATCAATCTTCTTCTTGTTCTTCTTCACTCTCCTCTCTCTCTTCTTGGTCACCCACTGGCTGGGCAGGCTGCATTTCTTGGGTGTGTGAAATGAGGAAGGCACAAGGGTGCAATTGTGGTGAGGGGAGGGCAGGAAAGCATGCGAGAAGGAGGATAACATATAAGGATACCAGCATCTTGTATCACTTCTGCCCCACCACTGGCCAAGGGCTCAACCAAGAATGGCCTGCACCATCTCTTCCAAAGGGTTGAGGTGAGGCTAGGAATGGGAGATGTGCCTCGTCATTGGTGCAGATTGTTGGTAGGTGAGTGATTGGGGTTGTTCATTGAGCAATGCGTGAGGCTAGTGATGCATTTGGTAGGAGATGGCTTTTGAAGATGCATTCACTGACTTTGACCACTGGTCTGAGGTCATGAAGCTTCTTTGGGCACTGGAGCCAGGTGGTGGGGGTGACAATGCTGGCAGTGGTCCAACATGGTTCTTTCTGGAGGGCGTCCTGGCCCCTGTGGGTAGAGGACCTGTCTTGCAGTGTTGACCTCCTGCACAAAGCTAGAGTGCTGCATGCAAGACCCCGGGTGCCCCTTCCCGGGCTTGCTGAGCCATTTATGTTAGTGCTGAAGCACTTTTACCATTTATTTAGGTATGGAAGACAATTCAGCTTTAAGAGCTGAAGACTGCCATTTGGGAATTATTTTTAATGTTTATGTTTGTTTTGAAAGGCAGTAAGAGCTGAACAATGCATTTTTTCACGTGATTTTAATTTTTATTAGTTCTGAATGCATTGCCCCTTTAAGTCATTGCCCCTTTAATTTCCCACAATGCCTTGCGAACTCCACAGCCTCGCTCCCAGAGGCGGTATGAAGCAGCAGCGCCGACTGTGGACGGGAACTTCGGGTCGGAGGCCTCCATTAACGCCACCAGGAGGGCGTTACACGGTAAGTTAGCACTGCGCTCCACATCGTCAATCCCCCAGAGCCAATTTTTCAATGGTAGCGCTGCAGCCATTTTCGGCAGCTGTTAACTCGAGTTGCTAGTGACACCGGCATTTCTGTTGGCGTGCACAAATTTTTCCCCCTAAATTCCTGTGTTGCTAGGAAGTTTGTTCAGAAAACCTTTTAAATCAAGGATTTACGATAATATAAAAGTCATGGAGCTCATCATGTGATATTAATTTGGCCAGTATGTGAGAGAAGGAATTTATCATTTATTCGAAAATTTTAATTAAATTGTCCAAGTAATTCATAGGATTTAATATTCTTATTTTTCATTATTATTTCATGCAGGTATTGATGTCTCCTCTTGGAGATATATAATTTAATCTCCAATGACAGTGAACTTTAATCCTTAATTTATTCTATTCAGCACCATAAGACTATCACAGAGAAAAAAAGAAAGAACAAGAAACAATCAACTGCCAAATGATGGTCCATTTCAACCTCTGCCTTTTCTATCTCGCTGAAGCATTTGAAAGAAAAAGTCTTCCTCTTTAGTCCCAAGATCTCTTTTATAGTCTCCTCCCATTCAAAAGCTGTTGAAACCTCAGTATGATACACTCATCAATGTACGAATGTCCATTCATGATCAGCACTACTCAATGACAATGGAAACCCATTTGGACTTCAAAGCAAAAGCAAATCAAAGTCAATACATTTTGGTGTTGTCATTTCCACTATCTGGGCCTTACCGCTACCTGCTAAATATAATGCCTGAATCAATTTGCAAAAACCCCATCACAAATCACAAATTTATGCACTATGGTCAGGAAAAATGTCCACTCTACCCCATCGAATGGTTTCTCTGCATCCAACGCAAGTGGTAGATATAGGGCATTTTCCATCCCCATTCTGAAACAGCGTCCTTACATTATCTGAGGTTAGCAACTCTTTGTACCCCCTGTAGCACATCGTGATCATATAGGGGTTAGTTATGTCCGCAGCAACCTCGGTTTGAATCCGAGTCAGGGCAGTAAAGATGGTAATTTGGTGCTTGCCTTTGGAGTTTCAAAAGGCATTCGATAAGGAGCCACACAAGAGGTTGTTACACAATATTAGGGCTCATGGGATTGGGGATAATGGATTGAGGATTGGTTAACAGACAGAAAACGGAGAGTAGGAATAAACGGGTCCTTTTCAGGTTGGCAGGTTGTAACTAGTTGGGGTGTCGCAAGGATCAGTGCTTGGGCCTCAGCTATTTACAATATATATCAATGACCTAGGTGAGGGGACCAAGTGTAAAGTATCCAAGTTTGCGGACAATACAAAGCTAGGTGAAGAAAGTAAGCTGTGAGGAGGACGCAAAGAGGCTGAAAAGGGATATAGACAGGAAGGTGGCAGATGGTGTATAATGTGGGGAAATGTAAAATTATTCACTTTGTAAGTAAGACTGGAAAAACAGAATATTTTTTAAATGGTGAGTGACTAGTAAATGTTGTTATGCAGAGGGATTCTTGTACACGAATCACAGAAAGTTAACATGCAGGTACAGCAGGCAGTTAAGAAAGCAAATGGTATGTTAACCTTTAATGTAAGGGGTTTGGCATATAAGAGTAAGGAAGTCTTGGCTGCAATTATATAGGGCTTTGGTGAGACCACACCTGGAGTACTGTGTACAGTTTTGGTCTCATTACCTAAGGAAGGATATACTTGCCTTAGAGTGGGGTGCAACAAAGGATCACTAGATTGATTCATGGGATGAGAGGGCTGGAGTTTAGAAGAATGACAGAAGATCTTAGAAAAATTCTTAGGGGGCTTGACAGGGTAGATGCAGGGAGGATGTTTCCCCTGGCTGGAGAGTCTAGAACCAGGGGTCACAGTCTCAGGATAAGGGGTTGTCCATTTAGGACTGAGATGAGAAGACATTTTGTCACTTAGAGGGTAGTGAATCTTTAGAATTCTCTACCCCAGAGGGCTGTGGATGCTCAGTTGTTTAGTGTTTTCAAGATTGAGATTGATAGATTTTTGGACACTAACGGAATCAAGGAATATGAGGATTGGGCGGGAAAGTGGAGTTGAGATAGAAGATCAACCATAATCTAACTTACCAGGTTCGCGGGGTCATATGGGCCTACTCCTATTCCTGTTCCTATTTCTTATGTTGTTATGTTCTTTCACAAATCCTATTTGATTCTCTAAGGCCACTCTTGGTAATGTCCCCCCCCCCCCCCCCCCCCCTCCCCAGTCATGTCTTCAAGGTTTTAACAGTTATTTTATAATCATTGATTCATAGCAGTACGAGATGATAACTTCCACACTCTCTGGAACGTTATCTTTTTACCTTCAGCATTGTCCAGATGGCTGATCTCAAAGTTGAATTAGTTTTACCATTAAGGAGGAAGAAGATGACACAATGATGTTTGCATAGTGCAAAAGTGCCTTGCAATGTCATTTAAATTAACTGTACTATGTTTTTGGCAAAATATTGAAGGAAGGTTTATCTTTTCATGATGTGCTCTTTCAGGAGCTTAAGTGCTTGCAGGATGTAGTGTTCTCACCAATAGGGAGTTAATAGTTTGTATAAAGTACTTTAAAAATTCCATCATAAACTTATAATTCCCAGATGACTTGCCTCTCAGTATACTTTTAATAGCCTCATATATCTCTAACAGCTTCAAGAGTTTTTCTAGTCTGTATCTATCACAAAGACATCTTGGGAAATATGTAACTTAATCAAAGAATTGTAAAATGTATTTCTGCTTTTCTACATTTCTGAAAAAGTTCCCCAGTGCCTTTGTGTTGTTCTGGGGATCTATAATCAGATCCCATTAGCTTTGTGAGTGGCAGGGCTGTTGGTTGCATTCTGCTTCTTCCAACTGATAAACTATAAACCTGCCCTCTCTGCAATAGTTTTAGCACATTCAATGGAGGCTAAGTTTCAGCTTGCTCTGGCATTATGGGGTTATGCTTCAGTGATTTCCGACAATCTTTCTAATTTTCTCCTTCCCCCTGCAACGTATAACTTTTATAGAGCTTCAATCTGCCCACCTAGGTCTTTTATATTATCTTCCTGTCTGCAGGAAAGCTTCCTAGTGCCCTACATATCACAGCATTTTAATGCTTTCTACATCAGAATCCACAGAATGGTGGTTGTTCAAGAGGAAATCCTTAATTTCTTTCTCTATACTGTTTTGTACACTTTGGGTCGAACAATAATACCCCATTCCAGTTAACCCACCATTGGCAGCTGTGCATTCATCTACCGAAGCCCCATGCTCTGGAATTCCCTCCCTTAACTCTTTTGCCTCTCTGCCTCCCTCTCCTACCTTAAGACCCTCCTTAAAACTCATCTCTTTGCCCAAGTTTCAGGTCACCCCTCCTGATACCTCCAACTTTGGCTTGGTGTCCATTTCTTTCCCCTAAGTCTTCGTGAAGCACCTTGGTATGTTTTTCCATGTTAAAGGTGTTATATAAATACAAATTTTGTGTTTGTATGTGACCCCTAACAATCTTGGGGGGAAAAATTCAGCTGCTTGCGCCTCCCGTTAGCGCCTTAAGAGGGCGCTAATGGGGCGTAAAGCAGCTAACGCCCGGGCGCAGCGCCGGCCACGCCTCCCGAAAAATTTAGTGGGAGGTTAGCGGCGGCGGCAGCCGGTAGCGCCCTGTGGCGCTGCGCCGCCGGCGATGACGTCATCGCCGTGCGCAGCACCCCGCTCGCGCCCCGGCCGTGATCTTCAGTCGCGCCCCCTGATTTACCGCCAGACGCTATGTCCGACGGGTTCAGGGAGGCGTACGTGCGGCCGGGGCAGCGATATTTAAAGGGGAGGTGGCAGGCGGCCATTTTTGTTGCTGGCCGCCTGCCAGCACCTGCCCCCGTTGCTGTCCCCGGCCCCCGTGAAGCCCCCCCACCGTGAAGTGCCGGCTGCGCTCCAAGAGCCCGGCACTTCTCTTGAGTGCCGGGCTCTTTTGCCGGCACTCCCGATCCCTGGGGGCCCAGCTGGGCCCCGGTTCGCGCTGCGCAGGGTCCCTCCCCTTTAAGAAGGGGAGGAAGGCCTGCAATACCGCGGCGCGACGTGCCGCAGCGCGTGGCGCTGCGGCACGTAGCGCCAGGATATTCACTCGCAGCGCCCCAATAGGGATGCGGGGTGCTTCCAGTGGCGCCCCGCTTCCCTCTTGGGGCGCAACCACTGAAGTTCCGGCGCGGGGCCGCTAATTTTTTCGGGGCGCTAAAAGTCACGCCCCGGCGAGGTTAGCGCCCCAAATGGGGCGCGACTCAATTTTTACCCCTTGGTCTTCCACCATTCATCACATACCCTGACTCTGATCTATCATTGTTACAGGATAAACACATTGTATAAAGAAAAAAAAGACTTGCATTATATTGCACTTTCACAATCTCAGGATGTCCCAAAGTGCTTTACAGCCAATGAAGTACTTTTGAAGTGTAGTCACTGTTGTAATGTAGGAAACGTGACAGCCAATTTGCACACAGCAAGCTCCCACAAACAGCAATGTGATAATGACCAGATAATCTGTTTTTTTGTGATGTTGAATGAGGGATAAATGTTGGCCAGGAGACCGGGGAGAACTCCCCTGTGGGCAGACGGAGCCTCATTTTAACCCCTCATCTGAAAGATTTTGCGATCTCCATCCTCTACCTGCAGCTGTGACATTTCCTCATGTACATTCAAAGACTCTTGTCTTGGTTCTCTCCTTGCGATCAAGGCTTTTTCTGACTTTATATTTTCTTTAATTCTTTTCAAACAATTTTTTTAAGTGTGTATTTTTTAATCTTTCTTTGCTTTTCTGCTTGGCTCGTGATGTACTGTGCTTGCACGGCATCACGACGTAGAAGGGTCACAGCAACACCTTTGAAATAATTTCTTCACACCACAGATTTCTGAACAAAGGTTCCAGGCTTCAGGTCATGTTGTGACACGAAGTGACTACCAGCAAGAAGAGGTGCAAGGGAAACCATCTCTTACTGCTGCAGCAGGTATTGAAAGGTGCTGACACTCTTCCTGCACACACTATAGAGTGTCTGGTGCTTAAGAAAACAGTTACTAACTTTTGTTCTACTGCTTTTCCATGTACCTGTGGTTAATACCAGAAGTGGAGGCCATCTCTGAGCCCTGAACAAACAGGCAACAACAACAACAACTTGTATTTATATAGCACCTTTAACGTAGTAAAACGTCCCAAGACCCTGCACAGGAGTATTTTAAGACAAAAAAAATTGACACCGAGCCACATAAGGATAAATTAGGGCAGGTGACCAAAAGCTTGGTCAAAGAGGTAGGTTTTAAGGAGCGTCTTAAAGGTGGAAAGAGAGGTAGCGAAGCAGAGAGCTTTAGGCAGGGAATTCCAGAGCTTAGGGTCCTAGGCAACAGAAGGCACGGCCACCAATGGTTGAGTGATTATAATCAGGGATGCTCAAGAGGTCTCACCAGCACCAGTGTAAAAATAACTGACCAGCCACAGGTTAAGACTTCACCTTTCTGTTAAGGGAACGTCAGAGAGGCAGCGATGGGCTCAAGCGACAATGCCCTAGGATTAGATTCAGGTTATGCAAAAGCACCGAACACATATTAGCCAGAGCATTTGTTATACTCTGAGGCCAAGAGAAGGGATAACTAACTCTAAGATAAGTTAGAGACCAAAGTGTCTGCACTACAGAGAGGCCCCGATCAGATCTTGTTGAACAGCTGATATTGCAAAGTTAAAACCAGGTATGAAATTAATAAAAGAATGAAAATCAAAAACACTTAGGCCTTTAGCTGATTAAATGGTAGCTTTTAATTCTTGAGAACCTGACCTTCCAATAACCTTATATAACTGCACGACAAGCCCTCCTTTAACCTGAATTAAAGTTCCTTGGTCATTGGACCATCTAGGGTTTCATATATCTCAGATTTTTTCCACAATAATACAAACCTTGTTTGATTAAACTCTTCAATAAATATCTTTCTTAGTTAAAAAAAATAATAAAGTTATCACTGAAAGAGCAAAATAAATTTATAATCAATATGGTATAGAATGATCCAGTGAAATGTCTTATAGCAAAATACTGCAGATGCTGGAAATCCAAAATAACAACAGAAAACGCTGGAAAAACTCAGCAAGTCAGGCAGCATCCGTGGAGAGAAAAACAGAGTTAACGTTTCAGGTCGAAGACCTTTCCGTCAGAACTGGAAAAAAGCAGGAAATGCTTTTTTCCAGTTCTGACGAAAGGTCTTCGACCTGAAACGTTAACTCTGTTTCTCTCTCCACGGATGCTGCCTGACTTGCTGAGTTTTTCCAGCGTTTTCTGTTGTTATTTCAGTGAAATGTCTTGTCTGGCCTAAACAAGTGAGTGAGAGAGATAGATTGTTCATGTATACAGCATCCATTTTCTTACCTTTTTCTATCAATAAGTCAGGTAGCTGCCACAATGGATCCCATATCTATCATCACTCAGTCACATCTCATTGGGTTCCACATCAGGCACTGAGTCACATCTCATTTGCTTCCACGCCAGTCCTCACCGAGTTGTGCCACATTTGGTTCTGCATCAGTTCTCCGTGATCTGTGTACCCCTCAGCACATCAGGCTTTGCCCAGCCCTTCCTCTTGCATAAAAAAAAATGAGCTTTATTTATCCATTTTGAAAAAAAAGAGGAAAATGACTACTTAACAATGATAAACTGAGATAAATAAACGTAGTCACCGAAACGTGATAAAAGAGGACCTTGAAAGAGTTAAGAGAAATAGTTTAACGTAGTTAAAGAATTGAAACAATTTAGAGTTTAAAAGGCGTATAAGACTTTAATCTTCATGATAGCTTGCATAAAATTTGCCTCTTTATGACAAAAAAATTCCAGTTAGGTTACATTTAAGAAATTTAGCTTCATGAATATGGAATTTACCCAGCTGTATAAGAAGATTAATAGCAATCTGTTTCATATAGCATTCGTTTGATCTAAAGCAGCAAATTATATCCCCAAGCTCTATTTTTTGCAGGATCTTTAAATTGGTGCAGGCAAAAGAGATTAAACTTATTCCAAAATATTTCACTATAACAGTGAGTGGAAAATAAGTGCTGAATTGTATCATTATTACGAAATGTGCGAGATGGAGAGGCTGCTCTGTGGGTTATTCATTATTGCCAACATTCTATGAATGTCTGTAAAGTAGAAGATTTCCTTCACTTTGAATCTTCAAAATACATTTTCTTTAACTAGCCATAATATGTCGCAATCTTTGCCAAGAAACTTTTCCAGACAGTTCTCCCTCTTTCCTTATATGCTTCGCCTTCCAATAAACAATTTTTAACATTAATGTTGTGGTATTTGGGGGTCTAAGGTGGTAATACCATTTAAGGCTATCAATGATAAAGAACTTTAACTGGCTTATTATACGCTTGCTGAGTGATAAATCCATTTAACTAATGCATTAAGAAATTATTGGAAAAATGATGGGAATTTGTAATTAGTTAAGGAATTCCAAGTAGTATTAAGTGTTATTATCAAGTGCAATTGGAAAGAAATTATTGGGCACCTGTTAAAGATTACAAGGAGTTCTAGTAAAAACATAAACCAGGAAAACAAGATTCAAACTGCTAGGTAAGCTCAGAGATGAAATTGCTATCTTGAAATCATTCCCATGCACCATACTGTATTTCTCTGGTGAATATCTGTCCTCATCAAGATGACGAATATCAGTGCAAGAACTCTTGAACTACTCCAGCACTAACGTAACTTTCCCTCTTTGCGCTGCCTCAGGATTCCCTGGGGCTTCCTCAACAAATATAACTGGACCTGCACTGCACCAGTTGTAATGAGGCAGAAGGGGACATTTCCAGCCTCATTTTCCTCAACTCATGATCATTGGGTGCCCCAGCAATGAAAGTTGATTCAAAGGCCTGCCCCCAGGAAAAAAAGTGAGGCAATGCTTGTGGACACAAAATGGCTGCCTTGGCCCTTTCAGCTGTAGCAGCACCGGATTTCCCTCTCTGCCCCTTCCTCCTGGGCCAGACTACCTTTAACGAGTGCTACTGACACCAGAAATTCACCATAAGTATTTAATAAAAGTGCACCAAGGAAAATCGGACTGATTTTGAGCAATTCCGGTGCACTTCAGGTGGCAAACCTGCCACAGAGGAAAATCTAGTCCTTTAATTTATAATATATTAACAGCTGGGTTTTGTTAATCCCGCTCCCACAAGGTCAGGGCAGGAATTCCACCCGCTGACGACCTCAGCCAAGTTTCCTGGGTTAAAGGACGATATGTATTTATGGAGGGCTCCCAGTGGGATTCACACCAGCAAGCAGAAATGCATCAACAAACTCCCACACAAATGAACACGTTTCTGGAAAAACATATGACGCCCATACCTTTCTCTAACATCTCTGTTGCTGTGCTTTTGTCATCAACACCCTACAACCACCACCCGCTGCTTTCTGGCCCCACCCCCTCCACGATCTGCTCACATTGCTCTCAAGTCTATTCTCCCAACAATTCCACACCCTGACAGCCCATTGCCAGTGCTCCCATACTCCAGGACTCCTTCCAGTGCTCCCATACTGTGACACTGCTTTCCCAACCCTACCGGGTGCTGGTACCTCTTTTGCAATGCTCTCAAATGTCAGGACTGCCCCTTTCCATACTTCTACATCCTGTAACCCCCTTCCAGTTCCCCAAGACCCTCACTAATGCTCCCAGCTCTATAATTCACTCTCCTAATACAACAAGACACAAGGACCACCCTCCCAAGTTGACAAGAACCCAGCTTCCAAACCCACCTCACCACTCCCGAGAACCGCTATCTACAGTGCACCTACAATATACTTTCTACCTCTCAGCAAGTTGTATATCTTCCCTCTCATCTTTCTCTGTACCCCGGACTTTAAACAAAGATGAGATGAGCTGAACTACATAGTTAAATAAACTGAATAGTAGTTAAAGTCACTGATTTACGGTTTCCACAGAAATGTGCACATAATCACGGAATTTAAGCCCAAATATATCACGAACGCTCCTACAATGGAAATAGAGGTTAATAATTATGATCTAATTGGGATTACGGAAACATGGTTGCAGGGTGAGCAGGGCTGGGAGCTTAACATACAGGGGTATTCAGTATTTAGGAAGGACCGACAAAAAAGAAAGGGAGGAGGGGTAGCATTGCTGGTAAAAGAGGGGATAAATGCAATTGAAAGGAAGGATATTAACTCAGTTAATACAGAATCTATATGGGTGGAGCTAAGAAATAGCGAGGGGCGAAAAACATTAATAGGAGTGGTATATAGGCCTCCAAATAGTAAAATAGAGGTTGGGGAGGGCATCACGAGGGAAATTAGAGAAGCGTGCAATAAGAGCACAGCTGTCATCATAGGTGACTTTAACTTACATATAGATTGGACTAGCCTAATCAGTAAAAATAATGAGGAGGAGGAATTCCTTGAGTGTTTAAGGGATGGTTATCTGGATCAATATGTCGAGGAACCAACTCGGGAACAGGCTATATTGGACTGGGTACTGTGCAATGAGAAGGGACTAATTAGTAATCTTGTTGTACGGGGACCCTTGGGTCAGAGCGATCATAACATGATCGATTTCTCACTCGAAATGGAGAGCGAAGAAATTGACTCAGAGACTCAGGTCCTGAATTTAAACAAGGGGAATTATGATGCCATTAGACGGGAACTGAGTAGGTCTGATTGGACAACGTTCCTGGGAGGACTGGAGGTAGATAAACAATGGCAAGCATTTAAAGATAGAATGACAAAATTGCAAAAATTGTTTATACCAATCTGGCATAAAAGGAAATCTAAAAAGGTGACTCAACCGTGGATAACAGGGGAAATTAGAGACAGCATAAAATCCAAAGATAGGGCGTATAAAATAGCCAAAAAACGCGCCAGAGCGGAAGATTGGGAACAGTTTAAGATAGAGCAAAGGAGGGCAAAGGGCTTAATCAAGAAGGGCAAAATAGCTTACGAAAGCAAGCTGGCGGAAAATATAAAAACTAACTCCAAAAGCTTTTATAAGTATGTCAAGAGGAAAAGACTGGTGAAAACCAAAGTTGGTCCATTGCAGTCAGATACGGGGGAATATATAATGGGAAATAAGGAAATGGCAGACCAACTAAATGCATACTTTGGGTCAGTCTTTACGAAGGAAGACACAAAAAACCTCCCTGGGATATCGGGAAAAATAGGGACATTGGCAAAGGAGGAACTGACGCAAATCAATATCTCTAAGGATATGGTGTTAAGGAAGCTAAAGGGATTGAAGGCGGACAAATCCCCAGGGCCTGATAACATGCATCCTAGGGTACTGAAGGAGGTGGCCCTAGAGATAGCGGATGCACTAAGCATGATTTTTCAGAATTCATTAGACTCGGGAACAGTGCCCATGGATTGGAGGGTAGCTAACGTTACCCCACTATTCAAAAAGGGGGGTAGGGAAAAAGCAGGTAATTACAGACCTGTAAGCCTTACATCAGTTGTGGGCAAAATGCTGGAGTCCATCATTAAGGATGAAATAGCGGAGCACTTAGCAAATGGGGACAGGATAGGACAGAGTCAACATGGATTTACAAAGGGTAAATCGTGCTTGACTAATCTATTGGAATTTTTTGAGGGAGTAACTGGTAAAATAGATGGGGGAGAGCCAGTAGATGTGGTGTACCTGGACTTCCAAAAGGCCTTCGATAAGGTCCCACATAAAAGATTAGCATGGAAAATTGAAGCTCATGGGATAAAGGGGAAAGTATTGACGTGGATAGAGAACTGGCTGTCAGATAGAAAACAGAGAGTTGGAATAAACGGCTCATTTTCTGAATGGCAGGCAGTAACAAGTGGGGTACCACAGGGATCTGTCCTGGGTCCCCAGCTGTTCACAATTTATATTAATGACCTGGATCAGGGAGTCGAATGCAGCATTTCCAAATTTGCAGACGACACTAAACTAGGAGGGGGGGTGGGCTCAGAGGAGGAGACCAGGAAGCTCCAGAGCGATTTGGACAGACTGGGTGATTGGGCGGATAAATGGCAGATGCACTATAATGTGGACAAGTGCGAAGTTATCCACCTTGGGTGCAGGAACGGGAGGGCAAATTATTATTTAAATGGCAATAAATTGGGAGAGGGGGAAGTACAGAGAGACCTGGGTGTTCTTGTACACCAGTCACTGAAGGCGAGCATGCAGGTGCAACAGGCGGTCAAGAAGGCAAACGGTATGCTGGCCTTCATAGCAAAAGGGTTGGAATACAGGAACAGGGATACCTTGCTGCAGCTGTACAGGGCACTGGTGAGACCACACCTCGAGTACTGTGTACAGTTTTGGTCGCCTCATCTGAGGAAAGATGTTCTTGCCATGGAGGGGGTGCAGCGGCGATTCACCAGGCTGATACCAGGAATGGCGGGATTGACCTATGAGGAGAGACTATGTAGTTTAGGGATGTACACACTGGAGTTTAGAAGATTGAGAGGGGACCTCATAGAAGTGTATAAAATTCTGACAGGTCTAGACAGATTAGATGCAGAAGGAATGTTTCCCTTGGCGGGTGAGAACAGAACTAGAGGACATAATTTAAGGATAAGGGCTAAACCATTTAGGACAGAAATGAGGGGGAATTTCTTCACTCAGAGAGTGGTGAACCTGTGGAACTCATTGCCACAGAGGGCAGTGTACGCCAGCTCATTAAATATATTTAAGAGGGAATTAGATATATTTCTACAGGCAAAAGGGGTTAAGGGTTACGGAGAGAAGGCGGGGACGGGATACTGAATTGAAGGATCAGCCATGATCTCATTAAATGGCGGAGCAGGCTCGAAGGGCCGGATGGCCTACTCCTGCTCCTATCTTCTATGTATCTATGTAATACTGTGAAATAAAAATGCAATTTGGCTATTCACCCAAAGTCAGTGGTCCGGATAATTCATTGTGTGTTGCATGGGATAAACAACGTTTCCTCTGACTGACCAATAGCATAACATAGATAGGACAGTTATCCTTGACTCTGCCAGTATAGATCGGTGGATATGCTCTGACTTTGGTGGGGTGGCTTTGTTCCATTTTTCTCCTTTTTTAACCAGTGCTCTAATAGCCAGGGACATTCGTGCAGCTGACGATAATGATGTCCTTGCTGAAAGGTTAATGATTGTAATTGCGTCACTGCAGGTTTGCTGAGTGCTTTATCTGCAGTTTACCACAGAGAGAGAACGATCAGTATATGCTAATTTTAGATCCGTTGTTTGAACATTATTCAATTACAACAAAATAAATTAATGATATTTAAGTAAGATGTCAAGTTTTAATATAAGTTCCAAAAATGCTGCAGATCTTTCACTGGAACAGCCATAATATCATTAGTATAGGACTTAAGATGTTACGAATAGTTACATCCCAGTGACTTCGAGTAAGTTGGTGAAATATTCATGGAATGAATTCTGCAGGAGAGAAACATCTGACTGCATTATGTATAATTTTGAAAATGCTCTTATCAAGTTTCACAGGCCTCAATTCCCAATCAGAAAGCCAGATTTCAAACAGCTTCTGCCATTTCACTGAAAGTCAGCCAGTCTCCAGGGGCACCCTCTGAGTGGGTACTCCCTGAACACTCAACAGGTGCATTCTTATCTTCACACAACAGATATACCCGTGCAACATCATTTATGCCCTTGCAACTTCTTTTGACAATTGCATCCCTATGTCCCCTATGGCCTGTGGGCCAGGAATTCGGAAGACACTCTCCTCATAGAGAGTCAACAGGTGATAGCTGTCAGTCCACATTTGGTCCCATCTGTTGTATGCGGCCTTTTTCTGTTAGCAGATAAAAAACATACTTATGTTGGAATTTGGAGGAGCAGAGACAGTGTCACCCAACGACCCATGGCTACATGGCTTCTTGTGCGATTCCATGGATACGCAGCGTGCAGGTTGCCTGCAAGATTTATGTGCGACATTACAAGCATATTTCTGTGCCAGTAACAAAGTGGGCCCTGCAGCAACACAGACATGTATGTGCAGGCGCCAACCAGCTAAGAGGGTCCCTGAGGCTTTGCGTGCTGCCTCAGCAGCAAGGTGAAAGTGAACTCTTGCTGGCAATCACCCTGAGGCCATATACTAAAAATAGGCAAGGTGTAGATACACTCACCTTGACAATCTTCCCAATCCAGATTTTTATTTATCATCTCCTTTCATAATGTAGGGACATTGGAGACTGCACTAGACTTGCTTGGCCACTTCCACCCAGGCGGTTCGAAATGTACTTCTGATCAGACGTTGCCCATTCGCTCCAGATAGGATAACCCTCAACTGTAACACCTTCTGGAGCAAGGTTTCTGGAGAAGCATCTTTAGAAAGACCAGCCCTGGTTGTATCCCTCCTTGCTGCCATCCTGAACTGCTATCAGCCAGAGGTCACACTCTATTTGTGTACTATGGTGGTTGTTACATTTTTGAATCTTTTCAAACCACCTTACCCTAGACTATTTTGGCTCTCATATCTTAGATAAGACTCATGACTGAGTGCCAACTCCCTAAACCTCAAAGAGTATCTATCCTGGCCCTGAGATCTACGTGAGCTCTTAGTAACATGTCTGGGTGAACAAACAGCATACCCTGTTGTGTCATTGCTTTTAGATATTGAATTATCTTATTGCTCCATAAGTTTCCAGTTTTCAAAAGCAGTAGATCCTTACAGCTGACTTTGTTTAAAGCTTAAACTAGGAAAAGAAATATTAAATAAATAATAAGCAAGTGAATAATCTAACAGTGATATAATAGTTATATATTTTACAGGGGAATATATTTTATCTATGTCCTCAAGTAGTTAAAATAATAAAAGATCACAATTTTAACAACTATCCTAATCTTTTATAACTGACTTTTAAATAGGTATAGTATCAATCTTGTTAGTTCTTTTCAAGCTGCCTTTTAGCTGCTTTGTATGAGATTTTCATCCTTCGCTCTTCTTTTTCCAACTGTACTCTCCAGATGGAAATAAAAATCGGGAGGGATGCAAAAATGGGCTGCGGATTCACCCGTTATACACTATCGCACAAAGTCAACATCTACCCCAAAGTGTGTTATTCCACATTCCAAAATAATTACCTTTTACTTTTAGTTCAGTGAGCATCAAGATCCAAAAGAAACAAACTCAAACATGAGTTTGGCTGGACTTTTACCCACAAGCAGTTGTTATTTTAACACTTGGCTTCACTCTTTATATTAATAAAAGGATTACTGATATGCTAAAGCTCAGGATATATGCATTCACAAACCTGCTTTAATTCTCTCTATTTGAAACACAACCTGAAATGGAATATCTGATAGCCACAGTTTAGATCTGGAGGTTCAGATTTTATTATGCTTCAGTCAATCCCAAGGTCTTTCTGAGTGGGAAAACAATCCAAATTGTTAACTTTTAGTCATAATTTCCAAGATGTTTAACAATATAGAACTGAGAGGTTATAACTATCAAAAAAGACGGAACAGACTGGGGCTCTTTTCTCGAGAAAAGAGAAGACCGAGGGGTGACCTGATAGAGGTCTTTAAGATTATGAAAGGGTTTGATAGGGTAGACGTAGAGAAAATGTTTCCACTTATGGGGGAGTCCAAGACTAGGGGCCATGAATATAAGATAGTCACTCATCAATCCTATAGGGAATTCAGGAGAAACCTCTTTTAGCAGAGAGTGGTTAGAATGTGGAACTCGCTACCACAAGGAGTAGTTGAGGTGAATAGCATAGATGCATTTAAGGGAAAGCTAGATAAACACATGAGGGAGAAAGGAATAGAAGGTATGCTGATAGGGTTAGATGAAAAGGGGTGGGAGGAAGCTCGTGTGGAGCATAAACACTGGCATGGACCAGTTGGGCTGAATGGCCTGTTTCTGTGCTGTACATTCTATGTAATATTCCAGAGTATCTGGCCTCTTGAATGGTTCAATTGGTAAGCACAGTCCGTGGTGAGGTACTGAGTCATCCACACCAGGAACTTGCCAGGTATGATTGCCGGCTCGTGCTGAGTTAGCTGGTCTTCACCAATTGGGGTGACACAATTGGCCTCAGTGTTCTGGGCTCCTTATGTAGAATTACATAGAAGTTACAACAAAGAAAGAACTTGCATTTACAAGTTTACATAGTGCCTTTCATGATCACAGGACATGCCAAAGCACTTCACATCCAAAGGCGTACTTTTGAAGTATTGTGTGTTGTAATGTAGGCAAACGTGGCACAATTTTCACACAGCAAGATCCCACAAACAGCAAAGAGATTAAGGACTAGGTAATCTGTTTTAGTGATTTTCGTTGAGGGATAAATATTGGCCTGGACACCGCGAGAAATCCCTTGCTGTTCTTTGAATAGTGTCATGCGATCTTTTATGTCCTTACAAGAGGGCAGACAGGGCCTCAGTTTAATGCCTCATCCAAAAGATGGCATTTCTGACAGTTCAGCACTCCACCAATGGTATTTATCCTCCACATGAGCAAGAGTCCTAATTCCATGTGCCTCTTTTATTCCCATATCTTTTTATTCTCCTTTCCTTCAACCACTTATCTAACCTATTCTTAAATGTTGACATGAAGGGGTGGGAGGGGGGGAATTTCAATTTCACCACCTCTGTGCGAACCTGGCAGAGCAGATCATTGAAATCAATGGGATAAAAATCAGACGGGTTTGACAACGGGCGGTCGATCCACTCGGACAGATTACCGCCCAGGTAAAAATTACCCTCCATGGTCTCTGCTTAGGAATGGAGAAACTGGAGTAGGCCATTCAGCCCCTCGAGCCTGTTCAACCATTCAATTAGATCGTGGCTGATCTGCATCTTGACTCCATCTACCCACCTTAGTTCCATAACCCTTAATACCCTTGCCTAACAAAAATCTATCAATTTCAATTTTGAAAATTTCAATTGACCTAACCTCAACAACTTTTTGGGGGAAGAGAGTACCAGATTTCCACTACACATTGTGTGAAGAAGTGCTTCCTGACATCACCCCTGAATGGCCTAGCTCTAATTTTAAGGTTATTCCCCCTTGTTCTGGACTCCCCCACCAGAGGAAATGGTTTCTCTCTATCTACTATCTTTGTTACCTCTAGACTTGTCTACTTCAACGCACTCCTGGCTGGCCTTCAACGTTCTACCCTCCATAAACTTGAGGTCATCCAAAATTCAGCTGCCCGTGTCCTAACTCGCACCAAGTCCCGTTCACCCATCACCCCTGTGCTCACTGACTTACATTGGCTCCCAGTTAAGCAACACCTCGATTTTAAAATTCTCATCCTTGTTTTCAAATCCCTCCATGGCCTCGCCCCTCCCTATCTTTGTAATCTCTTCCAGCCCCACAACCCTCCGGGATATCTGCGCTCCTCTAATTCTGGCCTCTTGAGCATCCCTGATTTTAATTGTTCCACCATTGGTGGCTGTGCCTTCATCTGACAAGGCCTTAAGCTCTGGAATTCCCTCCCTAAACCTCTCTGTCTCTCTACCTTTCTTTCCTCCTTGAAGACAATCCTTAAAACCTACCACTTTCCCTGCCCTAATATCTCCTTATGTGGCTCGGTGTCAAATTTTGTTTTATAACATTCCTGTGAAGCGCCTTGGGACGTTTTACTACGTTAAAGGCGCTATATAAATGCAAGCTGTTGTTGTTGTACTCTAGCAATTCCTTTAATCATCTTAAACACCTCAATTAGGTCAGCCCCTAATCTTCTACGCTCAAGCAAATACAAGTCTAGTTTATGCAACCTGGCCTCATAATTTAACCCTTTTAGCCCCAGTATCATGTGTAAAAATAGTTTCTCCTGCACTCTGTCCTAAGTCTCTTACATTCAATCTTATATCTATACTATCAATGGCACGATTTTATAGAAAAGTGCAGATGAGCAGAGAGACCTTATACACAAATCATCAAAGGTGGCAGGGCAAGTTGATAAGGTGATTAAAAAGCATATGGGTTACTTGGGTTTATAAATAGAAAAATATAATATAAAAGCAAAGAGATCATGCTAGAACTTTATAAATCACTGATTCGGCCTCAGCTGGGGTATTGTGGACAATTCTGGGCACCACATTTCAGGAAAGATGTAAAGGCCTTAGAAAGGGTACAGAGGAGGTTTACCAGGATGTTACCAGGGATGAGGAACTTCAGCTATGAGGAGAGGTTGGAAAAGTTAGGCCTGTTCTCCTTGGAACAGAGAAGGTAAGAGGTGACCTAATAGAGGTTTTCAAGATGATGAGAGGTTTTGATAGAGTAGATAGGGGAAAAGTATTCCCTCTGGTGAGTGGGTCAATAACCAGAGGTCATAGATTCAAAATCATTAGAAAAAGATCTAGAGGGGAGATGAGGAGAAATGTTTTCACTCAGAGAGTTGTCGGGATCTGGAATGTTCTAGCCGAAAAGGTGGTGGAAGCTGATTCCATAAATAATTTTAAAAGGGTGTTGGACAGGTACTGGAGGAGGAGGAACTTACAGGGTTACCGACAGAAGGTGAGAATGTGGGACAGAGCATGACTGCTCTTTCAAAGAGCCAGCACAGGCACGACACCCCAAATGGCCTCCTTCTGTGCTGTAAGTTTCTATGATTCAATGGCCTGTAATTTGTGGCCCCTACGGGCGCGTACAAGGTCCATACCTCCCGGACCACCAGGTTATTTGCGGATCGGAGGCATTTCCCCGCACGAAGCCTCCGACCGCAAATTCAGGGCCTATGATTCTATGTCCTTTGTCCTCGACCCAATAAGTAACCCAATAAGCCACATTCTGTTTCTATCCTGTTCTATCCCTTCATAATTTTAAACACCTCTGTCAAATCATCCTAATCTCCTCTGTTCCAATGAAAACATACCCAATATTTCATGTCTTTCTTTGTATTTGTATTTTCTCAAACCAGGCATCTATCTAATACAAAAGCAAAATACTGCGGATGCTGGAAATCTGAAATAAAAGCAGAAAATGCTGGAAAAACTCAGCAGGTCAGGCAGCATCTGTGGAGAGAGAAACAGAGTTAATGTTTCAGGTCAATGACCCTTCGTCAGAACTGGAAAAAGCTGGAGATGGAACAGGTTTTTAAGCAAGTGTAGGGGCAGGGAAAGGGGGGAGGGGAGGAAAAAACAAATGGGAAGGTCTGTGATAGGATGGAAGGCAGGAGAGATTAAGAGGCGAAAGGAATGATGGTGCAAGGCAAAAGGAGATGGTAATGGGACAAGTTAAGAAACAAAAGATGGCTCTAGATGAAGTGTAAATGGCACTGGCAGAATGAAAGACAGCTGCCATGTGAGAGAGAGAAAAAAAATAAATGGAAAAAAAGATAGGGGCAGAGGTTATGGTCTGAAATTGTTGAACTCTATGTTGAGTCCAGAAGGCTGTAAAGTGCCTAATCGAAAGATGAGGTGCTGTTCCTCGAGCTTACGTTGAGCTTCATTGGAACAGTGTAAGAGGCCGAGGACAGTGAGGTCTGAGTGGGAGTGGAGCGGAGAATTAAAGTGACAGGCGACCGGAAGCTCAGGGTCACCCTTACGGACTGAACGGAGGTGTTCCGCAAAGCGGTCACCCAATCTGCGTTCGATTTCCCCAATGTAGGGGAGACTGCATCGTGAGCAGTGAATACAGTATACTAAATTGCTAGAAGTACAAGTAAATCGCTGTTTCACCTGGAAGGAGTGTTTGGGGCCCTGGACAGTGGGAAGGGAGGAGGTAAAAGGGCATGTGTTGCATCTCCTGCGCTTGCACGGGAAGGTGCCGGGCAAAGGGAAAGGGGTGTTGGGGGTGATAGAGGAGTGGACCAGGGTGTCGCGGAGGGAGCGGTCCTTTCGAAATGCTGAAAGGGGAGGTGAGGGGAAGATATGTTTGGTGGTGGGATCATGCTGGAGGTGGCGGAAATGGCGGAGGATGATCCGTTGAATGTGAAGGCTGGTGGGGTGAAAGGTGAGGACCAGGGGAACCCTATCATGGTTCCGGGAGGGAGGGGCAGGGGTGAGAGCAGAAGTGCAGGAAATAGAGCGGACACGGCCAAGGGCCATGTCAATCACAGTAGAGGGGAATTCTCGGTTGAGGAAAAAGGAAGACATGTCGGAAGCACTAGTATGGAAGGTGGCATCGTCAGAGCAGATGCGGCGGAGACGGAGAAACTGGGAGAATGGAATAGAGTCCTTACAGGAAGCAGGGTGGGAGGAAGTGTAGTCCAGGTAGCTGTGGGAGTCAGTGGGCTTGTAGTGAATGTTTGTCAATAGCCTATCCCCAGAGATGGAGACAGAGAAGGCGAGGAAGGGAAGGGAAGAGTCAGAGATGGACCATGTGAAGGTGAGGGAAGGGTGGAAATTGGAAGCAAAGTGAATGAAATTTTCTAGTTCAGGGCGAGAGCAGGAAACAGCACCGATACAGTCATCAATGTATTGGAAAAAGAGGTGAGGGAGGGGACCTGAGTAGGACTGGAACAAAGAATGTTCCACATATCCCACGAAAAGGCAGGCATAGCTAGGACCCATGCGGGTTCCCATAGCAACACCTTTAATTTGGGGGAAGTGAGTGGCGTCAAAGGAGAAGTTGTTCAATGTGAGAACAAGTTCAGCCAGGTGGAGGAAGGTGGTGGTGGATGGGGATTGGTTGGGCAAGGAAGAAGCAGAGCGCCCTCAGGCCATCCTGGTGGAGGATGGAGGTGTAGAGGGATTGGACGCCCATAGTGAAAAGGAGACGGTTGGGGCCAGGAAACTGGAAACTGTTAAAGTGACGGAGGTTGTCGGAAGAGTTGTGGATGTAGTTGGGAAGAGACTGGACAAGGGGAGAAAAAATAGAGTCGAGATAGGAAGAGATAAGTTCCATGGGGCAAGAACAGACTGAAACGATGGGTCTACCGGGGCAGTCCTGTTTGTGGATCTTGGGAAGGAGGTAGAAGCGGGCTGTGCGGGGTTGGGGAACTATGAGGTTGGCGGCCGTGGAGGGAAGATCTCCAGAGGAGATGAGGTCAGTGATGGTCTTGGAAACGGTGGCTTGATGTTCGGTAGTTGGGTCATGGTCCAGGGAGAGGTAGGAAGAGGTATCAGAGAGTTGGCGTTTAGCCTCGCAAGGTAGAGGTCGGTTCACCAAACAACAACAGCAGGTTTAATGACAATGTTGGGGTTGGATCTGAGAGAATGGAGTGCTGCAAGTTCAGTGGGAGGTAGGTTGGAGTGAGTGAGGGGAGCAGAGAAATTGAGACGGCCGATGTCACGCCGGCAGTTTGCAATTAAAAGATCTAGAGAGGTTAAGAGGCCAGAGGGAGGGGTCCAGGTAGAACAAGAAAGGGTCAGCTGTGCGAAGGGAAGACTCCTGGTGAAATAAGTAGGCATGGAGATGAAGGCGGCGGAAAAAGAGCTCAGCATCGTGCCGAGCTCGAAATTCATTGAGATGGGGGCATAAGGGGATAAAGCTCAGGCCTTTGCTGAGGACTGATTGTTCGGGGTCAGAGAGGGGAAGGTCAGAGGGGATAGTGAAAACACGGCAGGGCGTGAGATTGGGAGAAGGGGGGTCAGAGGAAAGTGAAGGGGAAGAAATTTCCGGCGGGGTGTTGGTGTCCAAGAGTTGTTGAAGCTTGCGATCCTTGACACCTGAAAGGAAGAAAAAAAGTTTTTTGTTAAAGCGCCGGATGAGGCGAAGGATGAAATGGAACTGCAGACCAGGACAGCTTTGCGATAGAGTGAGTCGGTGCTGCTGAAGAGAGAGGTTGAGAGTGTTCATGTGGCGGCGCATGGCATTCAGCGTGGATCTCAGGATACGGCGAGAGCAGTGGTTCGAGGAACGCTGAATATCTTGCAGATATCTGTAGTCCTGGGTGGATCCAAAACACGAAGGGTGAAATTTCAGTTGGAATCCACGTGGAGTAAGTCGGAGCCGGAGACAGTTGCTGAGGAAAGATATGTGGCTGTGAAAGCGAGTCCAGGGCCCCAAACACTCCTTCCAGGTGAAACAGCGATTTACTTGTACTTCTTGCAATTTAGTATACTATATTCGCTGCTCACGATGCAGTCTCCTCTACTTTGGGGAGACCAAACGCAGATTGGGTGACCGCTTTGCGGAACACCTCCGTTCAGTCCGTAAGGGTGACCCCGAGCTTCCGGTCGCCTGTCACTTTAATTCTCCACTCCACTCCCACTCAGACCTCACCATCCTTGGTCTCTTACACTGTTCCAATGACGCTCAACGTAAGTTCGAGGAACAGCACCTCATCTTTTGATTAGGCACTTTACAGCCTTCTGGACTCAACATAGAGTTCAACAATTTCAGACCATAACCTCTGCCCCTATCTTTTTTTCCATTTATCTTTTTTCTCTCTCTCACATGGCAGCTGTCGATCATTCTGCCATTGTCATTTACACTTCATCTAGAGCCATCTTTTGTTTCTTAACTTGTCCCATTACCATCTCCTTTTGCCTTGCACCATCATTTCTTTCGTCTCTTAATCTCTCCTGCCTTCCATCCTATCACAGACCTTCCCTTTTGTTCTTTCCTCCCCTCCCCCCTTTCCCCGCCCCTACATTTGCTGAAAAACCTGTTCCATCTCCAGCTTTTTCCAGTTCTGACGAAGGGTCATCGACCTGAAACGGTAACTCTGTCTCTCTCTCCACAGATGCTGCCTGACCTGCTGAGTATTTCCAGTATTTTCTGTTTTTATTTCAGGCATCTATCTAGTTGTCTGCACTGTCTCATCTCTAAAGCCGCAAAATCCTTCCTATAGTGTGGAGCCCAGAACTGCACCCAGTACTGCATCTTTGGTCCTACTAAAGTTTTAAATAGATTCACCATTACATCCTGACATCTAGGCCGTGATTTCGCCGACCGAGGCGGGTCCGGGGCGGCCAGGGTCGGTGTCACGGTTCCAGCCCGCTACCTACTCCAGCCCGCACTCTCCAAGTGATTTTCCGTTGATTGGGCTTGTTAAGCCCGCCCAGCGAGGTTCCCGGCCAATTAATAGGAAGCGGGTCTGATGACGTCATTTGATGACACATCATCAGCTGGTTTCCTTAAAGGGGCCATGTCCACATTGATCTTGACAGTTCTGCTGCCAGTATTCTACAGCATTAAGGTGCTGCAAACACTGACAAGCACTGCACAAAGATACAGGGCTGCACCCAGGCTCTCCCACGACTCCCTCCATATGCTTATGGAGGGAGTCACAGCAGGCAGGGAGGTTTTCTTCCCTTCCCATGGGTAGAAGAGACCTCCCCAGGAGATCAACGCAGCCTGGTTGTACATTGGACAGAAAGGCATAAGCAGGGATGTCGTCAGGAGGACCAGGCTGCAGTGGCGCAAACCTTTCAATGATCTGAGTAGATCACAAAACGTTACTGCCAAGCCACACTCAACCTCATCCTGCTGTGCCACTCATCACATCCTCATCACTTTGTCTTCCCTACCCTACTCCTGCACATCCTTACTCACACCAACTTACCTTGCACCTCCACCCATCCCTCTCTACCTACATTATCACTTCCCCATCTCACTAGCCACCCTTCACACTCACCCTCATCCTCGTGCAATCATACCAACTAACAACACACAAGGGTAGGCACTTGGGTGTTTTATGCAATGTTCATGTAAATTTTCTGTTAATGTGTTGCCAAACATTGAAATCATTATTTTCAAAACTTTACCTTATTGTACAGATCTGTACTCACCTTTGGAAGTGTCTTAGTGAGTTCCAGTGAATGTTGAGACATAACTTCCTCCCCCCCACCACACACACACACAATTGTGATGAGTGTGAAAGGAATGGCTTGGACATTGTAGGGATTCTTTATGGTGCTGGTGTGGGATGTTGTCAACCTGGTGCATCATGTGGCAGCCAGGGTGTACAGCGTCAAGTGAAGTAAATCTGGCCATGGTGATGCCATCGCTGGTCTCCCGGGCAGCAATGTTGTCGGGGGCTGATGCGATGTGTCCTGTGCAGTATCAGGTGATTGTGGAGAAGGTTGGTATTGTTGTTGTTGATGTTGGTGTGCCTGGTGATGTTGGTGTTGGGGCTGATCGTGGAGGGATTCAGAGGACCGAGATGATATTTTTACAAGGGAACCGATGTTGCTGGAATAGATGGCAGCTGAAGTTGAGATGACAGAAGCGATCTGTCAATGGTGAGAGAGCATGCTCCAAGGAGGTGACAGTGGATAGAGAGTTTACTCCAAACACTTCCAAACTGCATACAGCTCAAAAGTGTCTTCCAAGTCCTGAAGGCTCAAGCTTCTGACAGTGGAAAGTGACCAGCTGTGAAATGATAGCTTTTAAACCACTTTTGCAGCTGTCACCTATTCACAGCAATGGCGAGACATAGAGAACCCGACCTACTTACCTGACGTGATCTCCGAACAACGTGAACCTCATTAAAAAAGTGGTAAAATAGAAATAGGCTGGCAAAATAGTAGTTAACAAGCACTTAACTGTCTTAAATGCCTCCCCCGCCGCTTGGTGTCAGGTCTGTTCTGAAATCGCAAACCCGACACATTGGAAACTGACATGGAGGCGGGTTCGGATCGGGCTCCCAACCCGCTGTCAATCATTTTGATTTTGACAGCAGAACCGCCTCCGAACCCATCCTCTGAGTGCCGGCAAAATCGCGACCTTATATTCTATACATCTTTCATAAAATCCAGTATTCCGTTAGCTAATTTGCTTTTAATATCTTGCGAATGTGAACCCCCAAATCCCTCTACTTTTCTACATTACCCAGCTTTCACCCATTCAATGTATAATTACTACTTTTACATTTTTTACCAAAATGTGCCACCTCACATTTACTGACATTAAATTCCATTTGCTACTTTTTTGCCCATCCCAACATCTTAGCAATATTGTCTTGCAGCTTCCTTTGGTAATGAAAATGTATTACTGTGCGTCCTATTTAAATATCACCTGTACATTTGCACACCACTCCCGTTAGCCTTGTATCCAAATCACTATCACTGTCCAGTGAATGCTTATGTTGTTGTTGTTATGCCTGTGGACATCAAGGCCGCAATTTCCCCCACCTCAGTGGGTCTGGTGCGGCTGGGGTCGGTGGCAGTTTGCGATCCCGCTGCTGGCTGCAGCCCGCTGTCCAAAGTGATCTTGCACTGATTGGGCTTGTTAAGCCCGCCCAGCGCGTTTCCCGGCAAATTGAAGGAAATGGGCCTGATGACATCATTTGATGATGCGTCATCAGCCAGTTTCCTTAAAGGGACCATGCACAAATTGATCTTGACAGTTCTGCTGTCAGTGTTCTACAGCATTGAGGTGCTGCAAACACTGACGAGCTCTGCACAGAGGTGCACGGCTGCACCCAGGAAGGTTCTCTTCCCTTCCCATGGGCAGAAGAGACCGCCCCAGGAGATCAACGCAGCCTGGTTGCACATTGCACAGGAGGACACAGGCAGGGATGTCATTAGTAGGACCAGGCTGCAGTGGCGCAAACCGTTCAATGATCTCAGTAGATCATGAAACGTTACTGCAAAGCCACGCTCAACCTCATCCTGCTGTGCCACTCATCACATCCCCATCACTCTGCCTACCCTACCCTACTCCTGCACATCCTTACTCACACCAACTTACCTTGCACCTCCACTCATCCCTCTCAATCTACATTATCACTTCCCCATCTCAGTAGCCACCCCTCACATTCACCCTCATCCTAGTCCAATCATACCAAGTAACAACACACAAGGGTAGGCACTTGGGTGCTTTAGCCAATGTTCATGTGCAGTTTCTGTTAATGTGGTGTCAAACATTGAAACCTTTATTTTCAACACTTTGCGTTCTTGGACAGATTTGTGTGCACCTTTGGAAATGGCTTAGTGAGTTGCAGTGAATGGTGAGACAGAACGGTACCCCCTGCAATGGTGATGTGTGTGAAAGGAATGGCTTAGGCATTGTAGGGATGCTTTATGGTGTTGGTGTGGGGTGGTGCCATCCTGGCGCATCATGTGGCAGCCAGGGTGTACAGCGTCAAGTGAAGTAAATCTGGCCATGGTGATGCCATCGTTGGCCTCCCGGCAGCAATGTTGTCGGGGGCTGATGCGATGTGTCCTGTGCAGTATCAGGTGATTGTGGAGAAGGTTGGTGTTGTTGTTGGTGATGTTGGTGTGCCTGGTGATGTTGGTGTTGGGGCTGATCGTGGAGGGATTCAGAGGACCGAAATGATATTTTTACAAGGGAACCGATGTTGCTGGAATAGATGGCAGCTGAAGTTGAGATGACAGAAGCGATCTGTCAATGGTGAGAGAGCATGCTCCAAGGAGGTGACAGTGGATAGAGAGTTTACTCCAAACACTTCCAAACTGCATACAACTCAAAAGTGTCTTCCAAGTCCTGAAGACTCAAGCTTCTGACAGTGGAAAGTGACCAGCTGTGAAATGATAGCTTTTAAACCACTTTTGCAGCTGTCACCTATTCACAGCAATGGCGAGACATAGAGAACCCGACCTACTTACCTGACGTGATCTCCGAACAACGTGAACCTCATTAAAAAAGTGGTAAAATAGAAATAGGCTGGCAAAATAGTAGTTAACAAGCACTTAACTGTCTTAAATGCCTCCCCCGCCGCTTGGTGTCAGGTCTGTTCTGAAATCGCAAACCCGACACTTTGGAAACTTACATGGAGGCGGGTTCGGATCGGGCTCCCAACCCGCTGTCAATCATTTTGATTTTGACAGCAGAACCGCTTCCGAACCCATCCTCTGAGTGCCGGCAAAATCGCGACCTTATATTCTATACATCTTTCATAAAATCCAGTATTCCGTTAGCTAATTTGCTTTTAATATCTTGCGAATGTGAACCCCCAAATCCCTCTACTTTTCTACATTACCCAGCTTTCACCCATTCAATGTATAATTACTACTTTTACATTTTTTACCAAAATGTGCCACCTCACATTTACTGACATTAAATTCCATTTGCTACTTTTTTGCCCATCCCAACATCTTAGCAATATTGTCTTGCAGCTTCCTTTGGTAATGAAAATGTATTACTGTGCGTCCTATTTAAATATCACCTGTACATTTGCACACCACTCCCGTTAGCCTTGTATCCAAATCACTATCACTGTCCAGTGAATGCTTATGTTGTTGTTGTTATGCCTGTGGACATCAAGGCCGCGATTTCCCCCACCTCAGTGGGTCTGGTGCGGCTGGGGTCGGTGGCAGTTTGCGATCCCGCTGCTGGCTCCAGCCCACTGTCCAAAGTGATCTTGCACTGATTGGGCTTGTTAAGCCCGCCCAGCGCGTTTCCCGGCAAATTGAAGGAAATGGGCCTGATGACATCATTTGATGATGCGTCATCAGCCAGTTTCCTTAAAGGGACCAGGCACAAATTGATCTTGACAGTTCTGCTGTCAGTGTTCTACAGCATTGAGATGCTGCAAACACTGACGAGCTCTGCACAGAGGTGCACAGCTGCACCCAGGAAGGTTCTCTTCCCTTCCCATGGGCAGAAGAGACCGCCCCAGGAGATCAACGCAGCCTGGTTGCACATTGCACAGGAGGACACAGGCAGGGATGTCATTAGTAGGACCAGGCTGCAGTGGCGCAAACCGTTCAATGATCTCAGTAGATCATGAAACGTTACTGCAAAGCCACGCTCAACCTCATCCTGCTGTGCCACTCATCACATCCCCATCACTCTGCCTACCCTACCCTACTCCTGCACATCCTTACTCACACCAACTTACCTTGCACCTCCACTCATCCCTCTCAATCTACATTATCACTTCCCCATCTCAGTAGCCACCCCTCACATTCACCCTCATCCTAGTCCAATCATACCAAGTAACAACACACAAGGGTAGGCACTTGGGTGCTTTAGCCAATGTTTATGTGAAGTTTCTGTTAATGTGGTGTCAAACATTGAAACCTTTATTTTCAACACTTTGCGTTCTTGGACAGATTTGTGTGCACCTTTGGAAATGGCTTAGTGAGTTGCAGTGAATGGTGAGACAGAACGGTACCCCCCGCAATGGTGATGTGTGTGAAAGGAATGGCTTAGGCATTGTAGGGATGCTTTATGGTGTTGGTGTGGGGTGGTGCCATCCTGGCGCATCATGTGGCAGCCAGGGTGTACAGCATCAAGTGAAGTAAATGTGGCCATGGTGAGGCCATCCCTGGCCTCCCGGGCAGCAATGTTGTCGGGTGCTGATGCCCTGAGTCCTGTGCAGCACCAGCTGATTGCCGTGAAGGTTGGTGTTGTTGTTGGTGCTGCTGGTGTACCTGGTGCTGCTGGTGTTAGGGCTGATCATGGTGGGATTCTGAGGACCAAGGTGAGATAGTTTCAAGAGCACCGATGCTGATGGAATAGATGGCAGGTGAAGTAGAGATGACAGAAGCGACCTGTCAATGGTGAGAAAGGTTGTACCAATGAGGTGACACTGGATTAAGAGTTTGCTCCAAACACCTACAAGCTGCATAAAGCTCAATCTGTCTTCCGAATGCAGTAAGCAACAGCTTCTGAGCTTGGAAAGTGAACAGCTATGAAATAGGAGCTTTTATTGACCATTTGCAGCTGTCATGTTAAGAAATGATCCCATGCTGACACAACTCCCGACCTGCTTACCTGATGTGATCCCCGAGCAGCGGGGACCCCGTGGGTGAACTCTTAAAATCTAAAGGTGAGCTTAAATTCGTTTTTAGGTGCCTGCTAAGAAGCTCTTAATCATCTAAATTGCCTCCCCACCACTTGGTGTCGGGTCTGTTCAGCGATGACAGACCTGACATCTGGGAGGCTAGCATGGTGGCGGGTTGACTGCGGATTCCCCACCCGCTGTCAAAAAATTTTTTCCCACCCAACCCACCAACAAACGCACCCGCTGACCCCCTGAAAAATTCCCCCCATGTGAGAAAAGGTTTGGGTTTAGCTCAGAACATCCCAAAGCGCTTCACAGCCAATGATGTGCTTCTGAAGTGTGGTCACTGTTGTAATATAGAGGAACACGGCAGCCAAATTGTGCACAGCAAGGTCCCAGAAACAGCAATGACCAGATAATCTATGTTTTTAAGTGATGTTGGTTATATATTGGCAAGAACTCCCCTGTTCCTCTTTGAATAGTGTTATGGGATCTTTTACATCCACCTGAGAGGGCTGACAGGGCCTCGGTTTAACGCTTCATCTGAAAGGGTGGGGAACTGCAGTTGGAAAAACACAAACCTCACATTTTTAATTATTATATCTAAAAATAAACAGACCTGTTTTAGATATTCTTTAATCAATTCAGTCCCTTTAGATATCGCAAACTATTTTGTGCACATTGTTTTTGATATGTTCAACAACAGTTTTACTGTTCAAGAATAAAAACCTGAGTCAATGTCTCCCCTGGAGTTTACAGAAAAATCACAAACGAGGGACAGCGGCTGAAGGTCAAGTTGCTGTGGCAGCATTGCCATCCAATCTTCCATGAAAGGCCCCATCACCAAGTGCGACAAAGAGAAATGATCTGAGTCTGAGGGAGAAACAATGTGTGACTCGGTGATGCCGAAACCACGTTCTGTTTGTCCTTGAAGATTTATGCACAATCCAGGGGAATGAGACTAAAAGCTGGACACAAGCTATTACGGCTTCTTATGGTTAAGAGCCTGATAACATTTTTAGCCCACTCTAGACCATTAGAGTCTCATGACAAAAAGAAATTGGGATGATAATGGAAAATATATATTTTGTATCTCCTCAGCATTTTTTGGAATCGTTCTGCAAAATACTTTGAATGTCAGCAACTTATGCCATCGGAAATAAAGCACATGGGTATAAAAACCTCAACTCTTGCTTTGTGATGAATAATGTATTCAGAACTGTCAGGACAGGTGCCTCCTTTTTCTTTCGAAATAATATAATTAAATTCCCCCACAAGGCTTCCTCTGACATATGAACACATCAAAGGGTCATAGAGGATAGGCAGAACAAATCTAACCGTTTATAATTCAAATAACAATCAGCTTCCTATTAATTTTTTTTCTGATTTATATTCCTAAGGATATTTGTCACAGCAGGGTTTTGTTACAGCTGGGCTCAGAAGAAAAAGAAAATACTTTTTGCATTGCTCGGAGGCTGATTGAAGTGCATACTGATGGACCAATTGTACATTACTCCACTGTAGTCTGATAAGCACAATCAATGCAACTGTGGCAACCTTTGATATTCATTGTAGAGTACTCACCAGAGACACTGAGCTGACATTACTTCAGATCTTAGTAAGCATTTGTGCTTCTGACAGGCATCAACAATGACGCTAATGCCTACTGCAGGTTTTACAATAACCGTCGAAAGGACTCACGTGCAATTAGGGGAAAGAAATCTCTCGGAGAGATAAAAGTCAAGGAAATAAAATTACAGGGCAATTAGAGATCATTATGGGCCCCAGGGCTGGTAGACTACATTAGCAAGTTTCACTTTTAAAAGTTTTTCCCTGTACTGGTTATAAACTATCACATTGTACTACAACTGTGATGGATGAACTAGCGAATGAAACATGAGCTTCACATTCTCTGCAGGGAGAGGTTAAAATCTGCCATACTTCTGGACATACTGTAGAGTAGAAAGCATTTGCCAGGCACCTTGTTAATCAGAGTGTTTATTTAAAGTGAGCACGCTGGACTCCACGCACTGTGCCATGTAATGGTAGACTGCGGCAGGGGGGGCGTGGGGGTTACATTTATAACTTTCCACATTCTTGATCTTGGCCTTGCTCTCAGGAGGAATTGTCAAGCATTTCCTCAATCAGAGAGATAATTGTTGGCCAACTCGCCCCAGTCAATATTCATGCACCCCATAGTGACCACCCAACCAACAAAGAAACCTGACCAGGAAACAGTATAGAACTGAAAGGTGACACCGTGTAATTCTAAGGCAAGAAGCTTCATTTATCATGGGCGCAGTCGGGCCAGGTTCACTCAAGGTACTAAATTAAAATAGTGCAAAATGGATGGCAGATGGCAGCAGTCAGATGTGGATTTTTTGATAAACAACTGAATGATATTTATTCATAACTGTAACAACAACGTGCATTTATATAGCGCCTTTGACATAGTAAAACATCCCATGGCCCTTCACAACATAAGTAACATAGGTAGCTTGATCCCAAAATACTTCAATGCGGGTACAGGACATACATAACCCATCCTGCAGCTATTAGAGAGGAGGGAAAGGCTTCTGTCTCATCAGGCCCAGTTATCAGATTGGGGCAGAAAACTGGTGGTATCGGATCAGCCGCCTGTTATACACCTCCCCAAAGGAAAGGATAATCGCGCAGGGTGTATAACGGACAGCCAATCCTATACCACCAGTATTCCACCCCCGTTGACATTGAAATGTCTCATTGGCTGTTCCTACAGTGCTAAATGATTTGGATGAAGAGGACATTTAATGAGGGCACAACATCACCAGGTCCAGCAATACTTCAGAGGGTATGTTCACTGCCAGCCTTTCCCAAGGACTCATAGATGCAGGGCATCTCCCCTCCTAACCCTACCTACTACTGCACACTGACATCACCTTCCATCTCTTCTGACTACCCCCTTATTTCCTCCCCTTCCCTTCACCCCCATCTCCTCCCTTTCCCATCTTCTCCCACCCCTCACCCCATCTCCTTTTGTCTCCCTCAACTCCAACCCCATTCCACCTATTGTCCTCTATATAAACATCCCTTGCCCCCAACACCCCCCTGTGCCTTATCCAAACCATCCCCTCCATGCCTCATTTCCCTATCCTTCCTAGCTTGCTGACAACAAAAACAGTTGCTGGGAAAATGGCAATGTATTTTTTTAAGCACATAAAGTGCTATAAATAGAATACAGCGCTATAAGAACTTAAAGCCCCAATGGGTAGGCAGATGACCCAGGCCTAAGCAAAAGGGAAATGCAGCAGGTGAGTATCTGAAGTAGGTGGCAAATCTGGTGTCGGTTTGGGGAAGGGGTGGGCATCCTGAGTTATGAGGCCCCATAACAGGAAGGATGGGGAGGCTCATTGATGGTGCCACAGCAGCTGAAATCAAGTAATTTAATTTAATTTAAAATTTCAATAAATATAAAAAAAGGGCTAGATAAACTGAAAATAATAAATTTAGATAAGCTTAAACCTAAAACTTACCTGAAAGAAAATATAAAAGTAAAGTCTATATAAAATTTAAATAAAACTTACTTGCAGTGCCACCTAGAGGAACAGACTTAGGAGACAGAGCTTTGAGGAGCAGCAGTGCCACCTAGCAGCAGGAGGAATGAAAGGTAAGTATACAACGTACCTTGCAGTTAGCAATCATGCCCAGCCATTCCACCGATGTGTGACACCCAAACATGATGGAAAAGCATGACAAAATCATGACATAGGAAGGAAGTGGTAGCAACCACAAATTGAACACTAGATGTAATATTTTGAATATATTATAGCTAAATATTATTAAACATTTAGATACTGCTTTCCCCAGAACAGTACACCTGTTTGTTTCCAGTCAGAGTTTCAGATCTTTTTGGCGGGAATTCCTTGTTCCCATATTTCTAACATTTTCATTGAAATAATTAAGGTAGAGCGAGCAAGTGATTGGTTCTGGACTGAAAAATCTGCTCCAGTCTAATCTGCTTTCCTGCATTTCTTCAATCGGTTCACAGAAGGTCTAAATCAGTCGATAGAAAAGTTCAGGCACGTTCAGTTAATTCACATTTTCTCTCTGCGTGACAGCCATTTAAAATCTTTGTCTTGCTTCATATACAAATATTACTGCAGCTACTATTTCATTTACAAACCAGACATTCATGCAGGCAATATAATTACAGGGTCTGCTGGAGCAGAAAGATGTAGAACCTATTGAGTTACAGTGACAACAAGATGCTGGGAGACTGCACCTTCAGGTTGCCTCAGATCTCGTCAAGATGGCTCAATCTAATGACAGCTGGATGGCTCTAAATATTTAATTACTTTTTTTTTTCATTATCCTGACTTAGAGTAGGTGCTTAATCCCAGTCGTTTAATATTTTCTTAAAGAAATGCACACATTCATTTCCTATTGATGCTTGCCCCAAGGGAACAATGCTTCACACAGATTCACTCGAAAGCACTGGTGCTAGAGATACCCCATCACAAGTGATTCTCGCATTCTTATTCAGAGAACATGTGCATTAGCATCTTCATAATTGATTTTGCCTCACGGATCCAGCGTGTTTCACCTTTCACTCCAGTGACCAAATGCTGCATGCATCCAGTTTTTAATTCTCCAAAGTTTGCTTTCTGCTGCTTTTCCTTCCACTTCTGACCTTATTTGTGTTTCTGCTTTTCCCTTCGACCGCACAATGCAGACCCGCTTCACGGGGGGGCTGTGCTGCTCCGTTTTCCCATTCACTATGTTGTGGGCCGTGGGAACGTAAAAAGACAGCACCAGGAAAGGGCATTTATCTCACCTAACTTGCCCTGTCCCTTAAATCCCTGCATGATTTATGAACATGTGTTGTTGACGTCCGTTTTCTTGTTGAGCTTTTAATGATCAGACTTCGGGATCAAAGTAATCAATGTCTACACTCCTGGGCTAGGGATGGGAAGCATCAGCCTAGACCTCCACACCTTCAGCCTATTATTTAGTCTATCTTCGTTATTTGTGCACAGCTCTGACTTCTGAGCGGTTCGAATCGCTCCCACTCCCTAGGTTCTAGACCTTGGACTTATTTGGGGGTTGTGATACAAAGGTGCAGCAGACAACTGAGTTTGATGAAAGAACTTCGATCTTTATTCAAGAAAGTAAAACACAACACAAACACTCTTAACACTCTAAAAGTGGGGAACACTTCGGTACAAGCGAGGGAAATAACATTAGAAGAATACTTCACCCCTCCCAATCCCACTTCACTAGCTAGGTTGGACTCTGGAGAACCAGGGATAATGCTCACCAAACGAATCCTTGACAGCTGAGAGTTAGGGTTTAGAGTCTTTTGAGTAAAAGGTTTCGTAAGGCCCTTGTTGCCGCGAGGTGTCTGATGGTCACTGGAACTGTTGCTCTGGTTTCTTCTTGCGTTTCGGCCTGCTTCTGGAGCTGTTGGTCTTCTTTGTTGAACTGCTTTCTGTTGATCTCTGCCTCTGTTTAAACTGTCTTCTTCCGAGCTGTGGAACTGCCTTCTTGCAGAACTGTAACTGTTGTGCTGGAGAACATGAGAACTCCCTTCTTACTGAACTGTCTTCTTTAACTGCCCAACTTGCTTCTCCTGAACTCTATAACTCCAGCACTGACTTCTGCTGAAAACAGGCTTTCAATTGAACTCAAAACTGCAGAACTGCCTTCTGTTGAACTTGAACTGTTGTTACTGGAGAACTGGCTTGATGGGCCTTCAATTATACTAAATTGAAGTGGCCTTATCAAAACCAAATCAAATCCTTTGTAAGATTTTGAGGCCTCGTTAACAGTAATGACTTTACTAGCGTGTTAACTGGTTTTGTAAATGTGTGAAGTGGTTTCAGGATAGCTCCATCCTGTCGATCTGTTGTTTAATCGGAGTTTGAATTGTCCTCATGTTTTGGGTTTCTTGACTGGGTCTAGGACTTCTATAGAATATTTGCTTATGCATGTCTTTAGTGGGTTCTGTAAACGGTTTTGATGGGACCTGTTGTTTTGGGTGGGACTGTCTTCTCCTAGGGTCTATTGTCAAAATGTTAATGCTTGCTGGGGCTTTGAGTGAGGTCATCCCGGTTCCCCAGACAGTGCAATTAACTGCAATACCCAAAACCTGCTTTTACAGATGTTGAGCCCACCTCTTGTTCCTTTACAGGCCCAGACATAGTTTTAAAATGCCAAAACTTGGTTTTTGGTCTTACAGTCTCTTAGGTTAGGCTCAAATGCAATATTATCACTCTGAGGTAGTTTCAAAGTCCTTTTTCCTTAGGTTTTGGGGATCTGTAAATTTTGGAAACCTTACACTCCATATTACAAAAAGTGTATGGAGACACTGGAGAAGGTGCAAAAAAAAGATTTACAGGGACGATTCCAGAACTGAGAGGTTATACTAGCAGGAAAGATTGAACAGTCTGGGGCCCTTTTCTCTAGAAAAGAGAAGGCTGAGGGGTGACCTAATAGAGGTCTTTAGAATTATGAAGGGGTTTGATAAGGTAGACATAGAGAAAATGTTTTTACTTGTGGGGAAGTTCAAAACTAGGGGCCATAAATATAAGATAGTCAATAATAAATCTAATAAGAAATTGAGGAGAGACTTCTTTACCCAGAGAGTGGTTAGAATGTGAAACTTGCTGCCACAGGGAGTGGTTGAGGCGAATAGTATTGATGTATTTGAGGGGCAGCTAGATAAACACATGAGGGAGAAAGGAACAGAAGGTTATGTTGATAGGGTTAGATGCAATAGAGTGGGAGGAGTCTCATATGGAGCAAGAACACCGGCATAGACCAGTTGGGCCGAATGGCTTTTTAAAAATTCGTTCCTGGGATGTGGGCGTCACTGGTAAGGCCAGCATTTATTGCCCATCCCTAGTTGCCTTTGAGAAGGTGGTGATGAGCCGCCTTCTTGAACCGCTGCAGTCCGTGTGGTGAAGGTACTCCCACAATGCTGTTAGGTAGGGAGTTCCAGGATTTTGACCCAGCGACAATGAAGGAACGGCGATATAGTTCCATGTCAGGATGGGGAACTTGGAGGTGATGGTGTTCCCATGCGCCTGTCGCCCTTGTCCTTCAAGGTGGTAGAAGTCACGGATTTGTGTGCTGTAAATTCTGTGTTGTAATTCTATTTTGCTACCATATGAAGCTCCTGATAGCTGAAATTTGGCTCATTTTCATGCATTGACTGTCGGTGCAAACCTGCTCACATATGTTAACAAAGGTCAAATGAGCGATTTTCAGCTGTCAAGGATCTAATTTGCATTTTACACATTACACTCCACTGGATAGCTTAACTTACTGTTGGTTGTAAATTACTATGTGAGAGCATGGAAATGCCATGCAAGTTGTTTGGAGCTAAATATACATGGCTGGTGTAACAAGAAGGACTGCAAATGCTGGACATATGACATGAAAACAGAAAGGATTTCAGATATTTCTGGGGAACTAGTGTTGTGATGAAGAATCTCCTTATGAAACGTCAGCCGGTCTCCCACCTTTCAAATGCTCACTGCAGTGCATATGGGAGGCTGAGAATTTCCTAGAGAACATGTTCCAGGAGGTGGCCACCCCTCAGCCACAGAGAGTCCAGGAGTATACTAAGTGGCTGTCTATCCGCAGGATAGGAAGAGGCAGGCAGTGCAGGAATCCTTCGGGAGTGTGGCACTTTCAAACTGGTTTTCAGAGCTGAACGTGAGGGTGACCACACCTCGGGGGAGTGCAGTCTAGAGCACATCCATCGCACTGTGAGTCAAATGACTGCACAGTGGGCACAGCAAAGTGTAGAAATGCAGTTGTCAAAGGGGATTCGATAGGCAGGGGGATAGACAGGAGTTTCTGCATCCGCTGACGTGAATCCCGCATGGTGTGTTGCCTCCCTGCTGCCAATGTGAAGGACATCGCTAAGAGGGTGCAGAACATTTTGAGGGGGGAAGGGGAACAGCCATGATGTCATGGTCCATGTGTGAACCAATAAAATAGGAAGGAAAGGGGTTGAGATCCTGCAGTCAGAGTTTCAGGAGCTTGGGAGCAAATTAAAGAGCAGGACCTCAAAGGTAGTAATGTCTGGATTACTCCAAGTGCCACGCACTAGTGAGTGTAGGAATAGTAGAATAAAACAGGTTAACGTGTGGCTGAAGAAATGGTGCAGGAGGCAGGGCTTTAGAATCCAGGGGGCATTAGAACCAGTTCTGGGGCAGGAGGGAACTGTTCAGCTCTATTCAGGGCTGCACCTGAACAGAGCTGGGACCAATGTCCTCTCGTGAAGGTTAACTAGTGCTGTGGGGGAGGGTTTAACCTAATTTGGCAAGGGGATAGGTACCTGGATGAAACATTAGAGAGGAGAAATAACGTGCACAGAGTAAAGAATAGTTCTACCAAAGAGCCGGCACAGGCACGATGAGCCAAATGGCCTCCTTCTATGCTGTATCATTCTATGATATAATTGGATGTATAAATTTAAAAGATCCAAATGAACTAGTATCTCCCATGGATGCTGTTTTGTGAGGTTCTTACTTACAGGGTATATGTGAGTTATTTCTTTTTCTTCATTTCTCCATCCTAGGGGGGTGAAATTGGTGTCTTTGCACCTCCAATTAGCGCCCCCGGGGGGCGTTAACGAGGCTCAAATGGCTTTGTAACCGGACGCGGCACTGACATCGACTTCCGCCATATTCGGCAGGAGTTTTGCGGCGGCGCTATGGCGTTGTGCCCCAATCTCCTTTGCCCGGAGATCGTGACGTCATCACTGTGCGCATCGCCCCGGTTGCGCCCCTGACCTGAAATTGACTTCCGCCCCCTTCAGCAGCGCCGATCGAAAACACCAACAGCTGAGGGAGGCGTGCAGCGGGCGACCAGCGCTTCGGGGGCGATGATTAAAGGTGGGGTGGCCGAGGTAAGTGGAAAAAAACTTACCTTTCCTGTTCTAGTTTTTTTCGCGGGTTCCTGCCCACGATCGACCAGCCCGGCACTTTGCTTGAGTGCCGGGCTGATTGCGCGGGATCACGGCTGCCTTGGTGGTCCAGGTAGGTACTTTTTAAATTGCAGAGCCTGCAGCGATGACTCTTCCCTTTAAGGGAGGGAAGGAGCTTTTGAACGCGGCAGCGCTGCACGGCCCAGTGTGCAGTGCTGCTGAAGTCTACGCCCCGCTCTCCGACGTTAGCGCCCTAAGAAGGAAGTGGAGCGCTTGATTTAGTGCTCCACTTCCCTAGTTGGGTGCTAAAACTCAATTTTGCGGTCGCCGGCGCTAAATTACCAAATTTTTCCCCCAAAGGCCCGGATTTTGTGCTCTCGATGACAGCGACCGTCCACCATCATAAGTCATCAGAAAGGCCCCACAGGTTCCGGGTTTCCGCATGCGCGGCGCACATATTCTGTAGCTATTCTGTAAATTGTATTTAGTCTGATGCTCGGTGACGTTCTCTTCACTGTTGAATTTGCATATTTCTAAGAGTTTTATCTTTGGCTTGATTACTGTGGTAAAACATTTATCACACTCAGTGAGGAGAGTCAGCCCCAGGAAGAGAGGCTTCAGCACGCAGGACACAACACTTAAACAAGATCTGTGGAAACGTCCCCTGGTGAAGCCAGCAAGAATTAAGAAACAAGCAAGAATGAAGAAACATAGAGTAACATTCTGACAAACTTTGCGACTGCCCTGTTTTAAGCAGACTGATCCAGCATCAGGCAGCACCACTAAGAAAAGCAGTAGCAGCACACAAGACTCACAAGGCCCAAATGGCAATCCGAATTAAATGCTTGGGGCTAGATATTCGTCTTGGGCGGTGGTGCGAAAGGGGCGGTATTGAATCGGCCGCCCGTTCTACTATATGTATCATTGACTGCAATAGAACTAAATATCAGGCGTTGCGTATAACGGGCAGCCAACCCGATACTGCTCGTTTGGCTCCACCACCCGAGGCGAATTTCTACCCCCAGCTGTAGTTTTAGTTTGTTTAATTTCTTCCTCCTTTTATTATTTTATAGTTCTTTTGTGGCCCCTCCAATTATTTCTCAAATGAAATGTGCAAACGTAGCTCTTTCCAGGTCCTTGCCAATGCCACCAGTTACTGCTTGGTCCACACTGATGCCTTCCAGTTCCCCCTTTTTTTTTGTGTCACTTGCTTCATTCACTTAGTCTCCTAGCAAAGGTCAGGCACTTACTGTGCAGGGGATCACTGGCACAAACCTAGACTCAACTCTGCCAATCCATGATGCTCTCCATTGATGTGCCATGTTCAGATGCCACAATCCTTCTCATTGGAGAACAACAAAGTCAAAAAGCATTGGGACCAAGATTCATTGCCCCGTCCAAGAAGGTAGTCGGAGAATATGTTGCAGTATTTCATGGGCTTGTCATTAATAAAACTTGAGCATTTCATTGACTGTTTTTCATATCAACTACAACAGGCTACGCTTAATTTCCCATTGTATGACTTTTTGTACTCTATACACTGTCACATCACAATATTTACTGGTTCATATACTGTACAATGACTGGGTAATTGGTTATATAACTGTATCAGTTCGCAAAACTGCTTCCTCAAGTATGGCCAAGTAATAAAGACTTGCCAACATACACCTATGCACACAAACACCAATGCAATCACTACTGAAAAAGAAAAAAAAAGAAAGATTTGCATTTATATAGCGCTTTTCACAATCACCGGATGCCCCAAAGTGCTTTACAGTCAATGAAGTACTTTTTGAAGTGTAATTACTGTTGTAATGTAGGAAACGCGGCAGCCAATTTGCACACAGCAAGCTCCCACAAACAGCAATGTGATAATGACCAGATAATCTGTTTTTAGTGATGTTGATTGAGGGATAAATATTGGCCAGGACACCGGGGATAACTCCCTGCTCTTCTTTAAATTAGTGCCGTGGGATCTTTTACATCCACCTGAGAGAGCAGACGGGGCCTCGGTTTAACCTCTCATCCGAAAGATGGCACCTCCGACAGCACTGCACTCCCTCAGTACTGCACTGGAGTGTCAGCCTAGAATTATGTGCTCAAGTCCCTGGAGTTGGGCTTGAACCCACAACCTTCTGACTCAGAGGCAAGGATGGTATCTGACACTGTATAAAGTATCTACTTCATTGAATAAGGATAAGCTTTATAAATTATGCTTTACTAGAAAGCTTAATGTATCGATGTGAAATTCCTTTGCCCACTAGTTTAATGGAGGCAATGACCCACTTATTTTATATGGGTTAACTTATCCATTAAAATAGCTGACAATGGAATTTTATGAGGATGAGGTCAGCATTCATATACTAATATTTGCAAAGCATCATTTCAAGCCCTCTGCTTTTCTGCAATTGATTGTGCCTTCTGTATAAATATTAGAGTTTGCTTTATATCAGATTTTATTTTAAAGTTAAACATTTCTAGAATTTCCAACCCCTAAATGCAGTAAAGTTATGTCAGAATGAATCCATTTTGCTCTGTAATGATAAACCTATACTCACTCTGCAATCTATGAACCTTACATGTGCGTGGAGTGTTGCTTAATTTATGAGCATATTTTCCAGAGCCCTCCTCAGTATATGCAACACCGTCTATAATAACAACAGAAAACGCTGGAAAAACTCAGCAGGCCAGGCAGCATCCGTGGAGAGAGAAACCGAGTGAACGTTTCAGGTCGAAGACCTTTCATCAGAACTGGAAAAAAGGCTTTTTTCTCAGTTCTGACGAAAGGTCTTCGACCTGAAACGTTAACTCTGTTTCTCTCTCCACGGATGCTGCCTGGCCTGCTGAGTTTTTCCAGCGTTTTCTGTTGTTATTTCGGATTTCCAGCATCCGCAGTATTTTGCTACCGTCTATAATAAACTCATTATCCCATAAAGCACACTTTGAAAGGCATGGCTCAATCCATACAACACTTCCTGTGACGGAACGCTCAGTCCTAGTCACAGCTTGAGTCACCTCTTTTATTCTACAAAGCAATCCCTTAACATAAATGCCAACCTTCCTTGTTTCACACTCAGTATTTTAGGCAGCTGATGAGTGCTGGGGAGGTGATTGTCAGCATGAACTGGGTTGGGGCGGGGGGGAAGAATTTCATGAAGTAGGGGAAGATGAGAGGGAAGAGTGCCAGAATGAACTGGGGCTGACTGGTTGGGAGGAAGTGAAGGATGCCAGTGTGAACTGATGGGTGGGGTGGAGCGTGAGTGGGAGAAGGATTCCAGTGTAAACTAAGGGGGAACAGTGAGAAGGGTGCCATCATGAACTGGGCAGTGAGAGGGAATAAGAGTATCTTTCAGTCATTCAAACAACCACATAAGCAATTTGATAATGAGGTTTAGCAAAAGAGAGCACCAATATCTCCCTTTCTCTGTAACCTCCTCCAGCCCTACAACCGCATGCAACAAGACCTGGATGACGTTCAGGCTTGGGCTGATAAGTGGCAGGTAACATTCGCGCCACACAAGTGCCAGGCAATGACTATCTCCAACAGGAGAGAGTCTAACCACTGCCCCTTGACATTCAACGGCATTACCAGCACCGAATCCCCCACCATCAACATCCTGGGGGTCACCATTGACCAGAAACTTAACTGGACCAGCCACATAAATACTGTGACTACAAGAGCAGGTCAGAGACTGGGTATTCTGCAGCGAGTGTCTCACCTCCTGACTCCCCAATGATCTCATTGAAACGTATAAAATTCTGACAGGGCTAGACAGACTGGATGCAGGGAGGATATTTCCCCTGGCTGGGGGTCTAGAACAAGGGGTCACAGTCTCAGGATATGAGGTAGGATATTTAGAACTGAGATGAGGAGAAATTTCTTCACTCAGAGGGTGGTGAACCTGTGGAATTCTCTACCACAGAAGGCTGTGGAGGCCAAGTCACTGAATATATTTAAGAAGGAGATAGATAGATTTCTAGACACAAAAGGCATCAAGGGGTATGGGGAGAGAGCGGGAATATGGTATTGAGATAGAGGATCAGCCATGATCATATTGAATGGTGGAACAGGCTCAAAGGGCCGAATGGCCTTCTGCTGCTCCTATTTTTCTATGTTTCTAATGGCATTTACAGATTTTTAACAGTGGGTTTTCATTATACCATTAAGTATATTTTGCAAGGAAATTGTATGAATAATCTAAAAGAATAATGATACATTATATGTGCCTCTGAAAAATTCTCATCACATACAGATGAAACTAGCTTGCTTTTAGTTGAAGTACTAATATGTTAATTCCGTACTTATAGCACTGGCTATGATTCATACTCATACAAAGCAGAAACCACAGTCTAAACTGTTTCTGTAAAACTAGCAGTTACTTTTTTCCACTGGAATGCACTTGGAATGAATCAGGGTCTGTACGAATTCTCCTTTTAAACAGATATTCTCACTAACAAAATAACAGTTTATGGTGTGTACAGCAGTTTAAAATGCTTACAGAGTGACTTTGGCCCTGATATTTATGGGGAGGTGAGGAGGATGCGGGGGAGGAGAAAAATGGCCAAAAAATCCGGCAAGGCCCAGGACGTGGAGGTCCTGCTGAATTAAAAGGCAGGACCTCATTATCATTTTTTTTGGTTTCCGTTTCCTGGCCGGCTGCCGGCCAAATGGACAGCCTGGTCGGCGGCCGGGAGTTAAAGCCAAGAGTGAGGTCAGCGATCGGAAGAAAGGGAGAGAGAGGCCATGATCTGCAGAGGGGAGACCGAAGGCTTACTTGAGCGGCTGGGGCGAGCACTCCTGCTCCTTCTGGACCAGAAGGAGTGTTGAGAAACGCGTTTGTCTTGTGGAGTCTCCATTTCACAGGCAGGTTTCCTGACCCCTGGGAAAATTTGCGCAGCAGCAGTTAATTTTAAACTGGGTTCCTAATTGCACTGTGGGAGCCCGATTAAAACATGTTAGTGAAGTCAGCTGTGGCTCAGTGGGTAGCACACTTGCCTCTGAGTCAGAAGGTTGTTGGTTCAAGTCCCACTCCAGGGACTTGAGCACATAAAGCTAGGCTGACACTCCAGTGCAGTACTGAGGGAGAGCTGCACTGTCGGAGGTGCTGTCTTTCGGATGAGACGTTAAACCGAGGCCCCGTCTGCTCTCTCAGGTGGATGTAAAAGATCCCATAGCACTAATTTGAAGAAGAGCAGGGAGTTATCTCCAGTGTCCTGGCCAATATTTATCCCTCAATCAACATCACTAAAACAGATTATCTGGTCATTATCACATTGCTGTTTGTGGGAGCTTGCTGTGTGCAAATTGGCTGCCATGTTTTCTACATTACAACAGTGACTACACTTCAAAAAGTACTTAATTGGTTGTAAAGTGCTTTGGGACATCTGGTGGTCGTGAAAGGTGCTATATAAATGCAAATCTTTCTTTTTCAGTAGTGATTGCTTGGTGTTTGTGTGCATAGGTCACAGTCATAGAGTCATAACGGCACAGAAGGAGCTTGCTGTGCACAAGTTGGCTGCCACGTTTCCCACATTACAACAGTGACTACACTTCAAAAAGTACTTCATTGGCTGTAAAGCGCTTTGAGACGTCCGGTGGTCGTGAAAGGCACTATATAAATGCAAGTCTTTCTTTCACTCTACAGCGGGACACACGGATGCCATGAAACCCACCACCATAAAAAGGGCAATGGGCACGTGCGCGACAGGTTGGGGTCGTGTTTCGCACATTTGATGATTTAACTCCCTCCCTCCCGTCATGGGGAAGGTCAATATCGAGGCCTCTGAGTCTGTGAAATTAACAGTCACGCACAGTTCACGGGTGTGAATCACATGGTGTTTGTGTATTGAGAATTCTCTGACTTTCGGTTGAGCAGGCTGAAAATACTGGGGTGCTGAGATTGCATCATGTTATGTATTGTCAGAAATAGAAGGCACAAAATGACAGTTTCACGTTCAAAATTGATATCATAAATAGAGCCGTTACAAACAGTGTTTGCTAAAAGCCTCCATCCCAACAATATGAACCTACAGATTAGGATGACATGTCATTGATAACCATTAGTTTCTTCTTTCTCTTTGCTGTTCTCACATTTTCTGCCATATCTATTACAACTCAGGAAAGAACTCAATTTTTCAACTAACAATTTGGTTAAGGCTTGCTATGGCGTACTTTCACCATAGCTACACCCCACCGGTGGCATAAATTTGTCAGGGGATCAGAATTATGAGCAGAGATCGTTTTTGTCAGATTCAGCACAGCTAGCAACGTCCGATTGGGAGGGGCATTGATGTAGAAGACTCACTGAGAACAGGCTCCACACGAGCCTCCTCCCACCCTCCTTCATCTAATCCTGTCAACATATCCTTCCATTGCTTTCTCCCTCATGTATTTATCTAGCTTCCCCTTTTGGACAGCCCTGATCTGTCAATGCATCTGGAGTGCTGCTTCAAGATGTGTTCAATAATGATTCCGGAGGCTTCATGTTTCTCGTTGATTGTGTACTCGGTAGCTTCCCGTGGGATAAGCCTGCTACTGGCTCCACCATGTCTACAACTACAGGAGCCCCAGGGTCCTGCATGCTTTCTGCCACATCAATGAAGTGGAATGTGGATGTGATGAAACTTCACCTTCATCTGTCGCTACTCCAGTCACGCCCCTGCCACTGACTGCTTCCTCATCCTGCACACTGCTCAGCGTGATAAAAGACATGATGGCACCAATGAGATCAGTGAGGCTGTGTGTGTAAGGGATCGATTAATGTAATATCTACACATCTGGCAGAGGGAGTCGACTCCATCCTGCACCCCAAGGGCTCAACAGCAGCAGAAAGAATGTTCATGAGGAATGCAATGACTGCCAGTGGGGGCTTCACTGCCAACGTCTATCCAGTTGCCACACATTCATGCAAATCCATCCATCGAGGCTGTGCAAATGCAAGGTGCTGAACTCCTCCATGCTAGCCATTAGCTCCCGCAGATTGCCCGGCACAGTCTCCAATAATTGGAGAAGACTTCAGCGTTCAGCGTTCAGCAAACATCATTCATTTAAATGAAGGACCCATGAGGTCCAGATCTTTGCGCTCAACAGATGAGAATGGACATGAGCTGGCCCTTCAGACAATTGATTCCTGCTCCTCCTCCACCTACACTGCTTTCTCCAGGACAGCTGTGCATCACCTGGTGAATCATCCTCTAAATTGCTAACTAAATCTCCCGGAATGGATGTCACTGAGCTGCTATTTGGAAGGGTTGGAGTGAGTGACTCTGGATGTTGCGAGGTGCTGGCCACGCAGGGCTGTGACTCAGATTGAGAAGCACGCACACGTCACAATGCTGTCATCAAGGCAACTCTTGAAATAAAGCTGGCAGCCCAATGAGTCACATGGTACTGTGCTTGAGTAAATGCGTTTGCAGCAGTGAGTGAATGAGTAGGTTGAGAAGAAATTTGAGAAGGAACCTACTAACCCTGAGTTGGAGGAGGCCTTTGACTTCACCTTCAGTGATTCTATCAATGTTGCCTCAGTCACTCAGCTGAAGGATGGCCTCAAGTTCAGGGGCTTACCTCATGGTCTTCTCCCTCCTGTGATGTGCTGCCTTCTCCTGTAAAAACAGAGAAGCTAAGGTGAGATGTTGAAATTGTTGGGAAGATATACATGCTCCAAAATGTTGAGATTCTGCATTTGTTGCAGAATCTTGGTCTACAGTAACACAGTTCGGAGAATCAGTTGAACTGATCCTCAATCCAGTTTTCCAATCTGTGGTCCTGTCAATTGAGACTCCATGCCATGAGCAAAGTCTCACAATACCAGGAGTACAGTCATACCCAAGTGTCCTGGTGAAGTCCATAGGGACCTTGATAAAATGTGCACTCAGAGGGAAGGATTTGATTTGGACGAATCCCTTTAAGAATGTGACTGAATGAACACCTATGGTTGTAAATTGCTGGTACAAAGTGTGCACTTCTTCACAATAGCCATGCATGGTAACTCTTTAAAAGTGCTACAATACAGTGTGAGGGGGACAAAATATATGCACCATTCACACCTTGGACAGCTAATTAATATAATGTCATGGTGGATAGTCATATCTTGGCAGTGCCAGTAAACTTCTTCCTGCTTTGCTTCCAAATCTTCTAAGTGTTAGACTCAGCACTGATATACATCATTGCCTACTCCCATGCACTCTGTGCTGTTCAGTTATGTGTCTGGTGCCCTGGTGTACCAAAAACTACAAACCTCTCTGGTGCATTGCCCAATCAACACTATGGCAGAAGCATCAATGAATTTGATAGCTCTCAGTGCATAGAAACATAGGAATGTACAACACCTTTGCAGTCCATCAGACCAGTCCTAGGCCTAGATGTTAATTGGCGCCACACCTATTTTACAGGCGTAAAACAGGTGACAAAGTGTCCAATATGGTGGGCAGTGGGCGGTGGGTGGCAGGTGGCATGCGCCTGCAAATTGTGCACCCAAGTGGTAGCCATATAGGGAAAGGCTCCTGTATAGGCGTGCAGGACCTGTGCCTGAAACAAGCATATTGCCCTTTGCATATGCAAATAGGTGGCTTAACACCTATTAGAGGTCCCCTTTCCGAAATTCATTTGCGACCGACAGCACCGTGCGTGCGGTCCCCTTAAAGGGACCGCTGGAGGTTGCCTCCGAAAGGCAAGTTTTTATTGTTTTACTCACCTTATTGTGGAGCTGGGAGGGGCAGGAGTGCGCCACCCTGGCTGCACATTAAATTTGTGAGCCGCTGACGGCCGCCACTGGCCCCCCTCATGGTTGCCTCCCTTCCAGACTCTGCTTATCGCTGTGCCAGTCAGTCTTCATCCTTCCCGGGACTGGTGAGCTGCCTCTGGACCCGTGACTGATGCCCATCAGTAGTGAACAAATGAGGCCGGCAAACAATGCTCCCTCTCATTTTTTTTTGGGTGCGCAGCCCCTTTAACGAGCTGCGCGGCCCATCCTGACTTAGAAACATATCGTCGATCCTTCATCGTCGCTGGGGCAAAATCCTGGAACTCCCTCCCTAACAGCACTGTGGGAGTACCTTCACCACATGGACTGCAGCGGTTCAAGAAGGCAGCTCACCACCACCTTCTCAAGGGCAACTAGGGGATGGGCAATAAATGCTGGCCTTGCCAGCGACACCCACATCCCAGGAACGAATTAAAAAAAACATGCGCAGTTTTTCTAATTAAAAGCCGGTGAGCCGGCCTGTACGGGACCTCCAGACTGCTGTGCGGCCATGCGACTGTGCGGCTTAACAGGAACATTGCCGGCAGACCAATTTCACGTGGTTGTGCCACCGGCCTCAGCAGGATCGTGCTACGTGCACTGCACCGGGATCGTGCCCCAGTTCAATTTCTAGGCCCTAGTTTACTGCTCCTCTTGAAGATGACATTTTGGGAGTAATTTTAACCTCCCCTGCCCATCGGGAAACTGACAGAATCGGGCGGAACACCGGTTTTACAACCCCGGCCTATATTGCTCTCCACGGACTTCAATGGAGAGTAATATTTGTCGCGGTGTAAAACCAGCGTTCAAGCCCATCTCTTTATCCAGTTTGTCTGTCAAAATATGGCTTCGCCTCTGAGGTGATACTGCAGGCCTTTAATTCCTGCGCCACCACTGGATTTCCTGCTCTCCAAATGGCGAGCTTCCATTCAGTGGCATTTGTCATGCCCAGAGCTCACTGAAATTAGAGCAACTAGCATAACAAAAACAGATTATCTGCTCATTATCACATTGCTGTTTGTGGGTGCTTGCTGCGCGCAATTTGGCTGCCGCGTTTCCCACATTGCAACAGTGACTACACTCCAAATAGTACTTCATTGGCTGTAAAGCGCTTTGAGACATCCGGTGGTCGTGAACGGCGCTATATAAATGCAAGTCTTTCTTTCTTTCAATGAAGTTGCCTCTCTGCTCCTCATGATCAGCGCACATCTAATCAGACGGCCATGCACGCCTCCCACTGAGTCCACCAACAGAACCAAAAATCAGCACTGCCAATTTGGCTAAATTAGAGACTAAAACCTTAGGGCTCAGTTTAGCCTAGGAGGGCCTAATTTCCGTGATTATCTACAATTTTTATGTGTATGTTGTGGTTCCTTACTGTGTTAATACTGGAGTCCCAATTTCCTGCTAATTTTGCCATTGAGTAAGAGGTGAGTGGTGGTTTCAGTTCAGTTCACAGTGGATGTACTTAATTTGAAATGGTCCTTTTGGACTTGGCTATCTGTAGCCATTGATTGAACAAAGTACAGCATAATTGAATTCCTGAAAACCTTCAGCACTTCAAGGATCCTGTATTGGTCAAGGAAAATTGCTTAATGCAACTATTTGTTTTGCCCTGACCTAAAATTCATACTCTAAACTGAATTTTGCAGACTTGACATACCTATTCTTCATTGGTAAATTCCAAACAGCATCGAATTTAACACCAAACAAACAGTATTGTGCAGACAGACTCCAAGACCTTCCAGTTGTCAAGGCAACCGCTACATGAAAGCAGACGCTCTGTTGAATTCACAATGGATTCCTTTAAAGATTGGGGAATATCATTATTTCTCAATCACAGAGCTGTTGGTCTTTTCCTTGAGGATCTGAATGGGCTTTGCCAAGGACAAAGCTGGCAAAGCAAAGCAACAACTGGAGATAATTCAAGAAATTTGCAGATGGTCAGATTTTTCATGCACAACAGATCAGAAAATTAATTCCTTACATGATGTAAAAGATTCACCTGGAGATCTGTGTAATAGGGGTCTCATATCCCCAACTAGGCTCTATCGCTGAAGTAAAACACAATATAAGGAAGAATTATGGTTAAGTCGCTCATGCTGGATGTTTCATTTTTATTTCTGGAAATTTTGAATTAAGTAGCAATAGCTACAATAAGTGAAGAAAAATAAAAGCCGGGCAAGATTACAAATGAAGAAAAATAAGGAAAACAGATTTACATAGAATAGAATCATAGAATCATAGAATGGTTACATTCGGCCCATCGAGCCCGTGCCGACCCTCAGCTAGTCCCACTCCCCCGCCCTTTCCCTGTAGCCCTGCAATTTTTTTCCTTCAGATACTTATCTTGAACACTTCTATCAAATCTCCTCTCAATCTTCTCTGCTCTAAGGAGAACAACCCCAGCTTCTCCAGTATATCAATCTAACTGAAGTCCCTCATTCATGGAATCATACTCGGAAATCTTTTCTGCACCCTCTCTAAGGCCTTCACATCCTTCCTAAAGTGTGGTGCTCAGAATTGGACACAGTACTCCAGTTGGGGCCGAACCAGTGTTTTATACAGATTCATCATAATTTCCACACTTTTGTACTCTATACCTCTATTTATGAAGCCCAGGATCCCGTAAGCCTTTTTAACTGCTTTCTCAATCTGCCCTGCCATTTGAACGATTTGTGCACATCTACCTCAAGGTCTCTCTGTTCATGCACCCCCTTTAGGATTGTACCATTTAGTTTACATGTCCTCTCTACTCATTCTTTCTACCAAAATGTATCACTTCGCACTTTTCTGCATTAAATTTCATCTACCACGTGTCCGCCCATTTCACCAGCCTGTCTATGTCTTCCTGAAGTCTATCACTCTCCTCCTCACTGTTCAATATACTTCCAAGTTTTGTGTCATCTGAAATTTTGAAATTGTGCCCTGTACACCCAAGTCCAAGTCATTGATATATATCAAGAAAAGCAGTGGTCCGAGAACCGACCCCTGGGGAACACCACTGTATACCTTCCTCCAGTCCGAAAAACAACCGTTCACAACTACTCTGTTTCCTATCACTTAGCCAATTTCGTATCAATGCTGCCACTGTCCCTTTTATTCCATGGGCTTCAACTTTGCTGGCAAGCCTATTATGTGGCACTTTATGAAATGCCTTTTGGAAATCCATGTACATAACGTCAACCGCATTACCTTCATCAACCCTCTCTGTTAGCTCATCAAAAAACTCGATCAAGTTGGTTAAACACGATTTGCCTTTAACAAATACAAGCTGGCTTTCCTTGATTAATCCACCTATCCAAGTGACTGTTAATTTTGTCCCTGATTACTGTTTCTAAAAGCTTCCCCACTACCGAGGTTAAACTGACTGGCCTATAGTTGTTGGGTTTATCTTTACACCCTTTTTTGAACAATGGTGTAACATTCGCAATTCTCCAGTCCTCTGGCACCACCCCCGTATCTATGGCGGATTGAAATATTATGGCCAGTACCTCCGCGATTTCCGCCCTCAATTCTCTCAGCATCCTAGGATGCATCCCATCCACTCCTGATTACTTATCTACTTTAAGTACAGCCAGCCTTTCTAATAACTCTTCTTATCAATTTTTATCCTATCAAGTGTCTCCACTACCTCCTCCTTCACTATGTCTATGGCAGCATCCTCTTCCTTGGTGAAGACAGATGCAAAGTACTCGTTTAGTGCCTCAGCCATACCCTCTGCCTCCATGCATAGATCTCCTTTTTGATCCCTAATCGGCCCCACCCCTCCTCTTACTACCCTTTTACTATTTATATGCCTATAGAAGACTTTTGGATTACTTTTTATGTTGGCTGCCATTCAATTCTCATGCCCTCTCTTTGCCCCTCTTTTTCACTTCTCCTCTGAACTTTTTATATATAACCTGATCTCAGATGTATTTGCAACCTGACATCTGTCATATGCGCTCTTTTTCTGCTTCATCATATTCTCTATCTCTTTTGTCATCCAGGGAGCCCTGACTTTAGTTGCCCTGCCTTTCCCCCTAGTGGGAATGTACCTCAACTGTACCTGAACTATTTCCTCTTTAAAGGCAGCCCCTTGTTCAATTACAGTTTTGCCTGCCAGTCTTTGATTCCAGTTTACCCGGGCCAGATCCGTTCTCATCCCACTGAAATTGGCTTTCCCCCAGTTAAACATTTTTACTCTAGATTGCTCCCTGTCCTTTTCCATAGCTAATCTAAACCTTATGATACTATGATCACTGTTCCCTAAATTTTCACCTGCTGACACTTGCTCCACTTGACCTATCTCATTCTCCAGAACCAGATCCAGCAATGTCTCCTCCCTCGTCGGGCCGGAAACATGCTGATCAAGAAAGTTCTCCTGAACACACTTCAGAAATTCTTCCCCTTCTCTGCCATTTACACTATTATGATCCCAGTCTATATTAGGATAGTTGATGTCCCCAATTATTACTACTCTATAGTTCTTGCACCTCTCTGTAATTTCTCTGCAAATTTGCTCCTCCATATCTTTCCCACTATTTGTTGGTCTATAGAATACACCTAGTAGTGTAATGGCCCTCTATTATTTCTTAACTCTAGCCATATAGATTCTGTCCTTGACCCCACCAGGACATCCTCCCTCTCCAGCACTATAACATTCTCCTAAACCAATATTGCCACACCACCTCCTATCTTTCCTGAACACCTTATAACCAAAAGTGAGAAGTCGCACAACACCAGGTTATAGTCCAACAGCTTTATTTGAAATCACAAGCTTTCGGAGCGGCTGCTCCTTCGTCAGGTGAAGTCACCTGCTCCAAAAGCTTGTGATTTCAAGTAAAGCTGTTGGACTATAACCTGGTGTTGTGCAACTTCTCACTTTTGTCCACCCCAGTCCAACACCGGCATCTCCGCATCATGACCTTATAACCAGGAATATTTAATACCTAATCATATTCCCATGTGGCTATTTGTGCCTGCAGTTCACTTACCTTGTAACATCACACTATATGTAGTGGAACAGCACTATTACAAAATGTAACAAAGAGGCAAGATTAACAGTAGTGTATTGTACTGAGAGTCCTAAGCTGAGGAAAACCATAAGAAGTTTATTACAATCTATTGGTAGTGGTGGTTTGGACCAAGAAAGCAAATCATAGAAGTTCCACTAAGAAAGGTCTTAGGCATGATTCTATGAGCACCAAAGGATCAGTCCAACAACAGGAACGAGTATTTGGGTTAGATGTGTGCACATCACAACTATAGAAACATAGAAACATAGAAGATAGGAGCAGGAGTAGGCAATTCGGCCCCTCGAGCCTGCTCCGCCATTCGATGAGATCATGGCTGATCATCCAAACTCAATACCCTGTACCTACCTTCTCCCCATATCCCTTGATACCTTTAGCTTTAAGAAATATATCTACCTCATTCTTGAATATATTTAATGACTTGGCCTCAACTACCTTCTGTGGTAGAGAATTCCACAGGTTCACCACTCTCTGGGTGAAGAAATTCTTCCTCATTTCTGTCCTAAATGGCTTACCCCTTATCCTTAGATTATGACCCCTGGTTCTGGACTCTCCGACCATCGGGAACATTCTTCCTGCATCTAGTTTGTCCAAATTAGGGCAAAATCGCACTTTTTCCCACTTCACATCGGAGTCGGGTTCCTGACACGAAAACCACCTGACACTCCCCAGCCCACCCCAATGGCAAAATTGAGCCCACAATATCTTTTCCATCGCTGTCCTTCTTCTGTCTCTTTTTTCATCTTTTATATAATTCCAAAATCTGCCTTCGCTCCATTTCTATGTTCTCTCTCCAGCACCAACCATCCACGCATCTCTCTCCTGCAATTCTTTTGCATCTTCTCTCACCTTGTGGCTCTTTCCCCCTGTAGCTCCCTGTCCCTTGCTTTCCACTTTACATTTGTACCCACCTCTCTCCTTTCTCACTATTACGGTTGTCTTGCTTATTTTATTTTCCTTATCTAGCGCAGCTCCAAATTTGTCCCCGTTAGCCTCTCCTTCTCAATATATCTCCCCCTCTATTCTCTTCCCTCAACACTTCTTTAATTTTGTTTTTTTGTCCCCATGCCTTTTTCAACCTAAAACATAGCAGTCTCTTACCAAATCAGGAACGATATATTGGCCTTGGAAGGGGTACAGCACATATTCATCAGAATGATATCAGGGCTTAAAGGGATAAATTATGAGGACTCGTTGCATAAACATGGCTTTTATTCCCTTGAGTGCAGAAGGTTGAGTAGTGATTTACTTAAGGTATTTATATTAATTAAAGCTTTTGATAGGGTAGATACTCATAAACAATTTCCTCTGACTATTTAGGAGTGAAATCAGGAAGCACTTTTTCATGCAAAGGGTTGTAGAAATCTGGAACTTGCTCCCCCAAAAGGTTGTGGATGCTGGATCAATTGAAATTTTCGAGACTGATATTGATAGACTTTTATTAGGTAAGGTTATATAGGGATATGGAACAAAGGTGGGCAAATGGAGATGAGGCACAGATCAGCCATGATTTAATTAAATGGTGGAACAGGCTTGAGGGGCTGAATGACCTACTCCTGATCCTATGTTCCTAAATATTGCAACTTTACCTTCAGCCAGTTGCACTCTTCTTTTGCACTCTAATTCCACTTATGACCTGAACCCCATATTAATTGGCACCTATCCTATCACAAGTAATTTCCTGAAACTGATACAGGGCTGTGGTTGGCTACATGCTGTATTGGTTTCAAGAAATGAATGGTCCTGGTGCCTGCGCTTACAAACTTCTTACGGTCTATTCTTCCTCAATTCTTTATTTAACCTGTTAGTGGCTATCTTAAATTTATGCCCCCTTGTTCTAGACTCACCCACAAGTGCAAACATTTTTACCACATCCACCCTATCGAAACACTTCATAATTTTAAAGACCTCTATTAGGTCTCTTATTAGTCTTCACTTTTCCAGAGAAAAGACTCCCCAGCCTGCTCAATCTGTTTTGGTAGTTGCTAGAACGAGACAGCTAAACTCATAATTCACATCCCAAGGACTTGAGACAATCTGCCTGTTCCCAGAATGCGCGACTAGGATGGCCCTGCTAATTCTTTAGAGTATGGACCAATAAACAACCAAATTTCTCCCTGTACACATAGAAACAAGCAGCAGTAGGCCAAATTAACCACATAATATTAGAGTTCAGGAGAGACTCCAATTCTTTTTGGGCCTCCTGAAGAGCAAAATAGTGTCCAAATCATCTGGTGGGCCGAGTCCAAGGGGGGAATTTTGCCAGCCCCGGGGAGGCGGGTATGGAGGCGGGACTGCCGGGAAAATGGCAGAAACTGGGAGCGGGTACCAACCCTGCTCCCAACCCGCCTCCGTGCCATCTTCCTGGGAGGCGGGTCCCCGACTCGCGCTGGGACCCGTCTCCTCGAGGCGGGAAGTAGATTACAGCCAATTAACTGCCTGTTAACAGGTAGTTAACAGGCAGTTAAGAGGCTTATCCCCATTTTACCCCAGCAAGTGCGGGCTTCTCGACGGCTGCGAACCTCGCCAGGGTCAGCGAGGGTGAGAGGGGTCGAAAAGTGCGCTGTGGAGGTGAGTGATGGGTGCAAGTGTGGAGAGGTAAGTATGGGAGGTGAGTGTAAAGTGTTAGAAAAAGTTTACTTACCTTTGCTTCTTCCTGCAGGCTTCAGCCCTTGGGGATCCGGAGGCTCCTCATCTCCACGGCAGAGATGACAGAATAGCTGCTGCATTCTCCGATGCAACAGCCATCTGATTTCTGCTCAGGAAAGAGGTTTGGTGAGTGTTCAGTACAAGGACTCACCTTAGAACAGAGATTGTCAGTGTTTGACAGCTTCTCAAAGCTGTCAAATTATAACAATTAATCTGTTAAAAAATTTTGACAGATGAGAGGTCATACACTGACGATCTCTGTCACCGGCTTTCCCTTAATTGGCCTGCTAAGCCCACAGGGTGGGCTTAACAAGGTCAATCAAGGGAAAATAGCATGGGTTGACCGGACGTCATTGGGGGCGGGACTGAAACCCGGCAACCAGCAGTCCCGCCCCCAACGCATCACCATTGATAAAATCCAGCCCCACTCTTCTAGTCAACGTTGGGAAGCCTATACTTCACTGTTTTTCTCAAGAATTTTTTAATGATATAAAGTATTATTACAGCTGGTAGATGGGAGTGGGCCAACTGATCATCCCATTGTGTCATTATGATGTCACTAGGTTAGAAATATGATACTTGCTGTCAGAATAACAGATCAGATAAGTGCCCTGACAAAGTGGATTATTAGTCCATTAACATAACTACTACACTACCGTACCACAGTAGATTTATATTTCCATCAGCCAGTCGCTGCAGGGATTGAAATCAAAAGTTGATGACAATTTGTGTAGTTGCCTCAAAAGACCTGCAGTGTAATGTTAGGCATCCTCTTAGTGGCAGATTCACTGGTTTCTGCATAAATGCCCACAGTGTAAAGTATTAATCACATTTATTTAAGTCCGAAAGGTTCTACACAACATCTGGATAAAAGTTTCATTGCATAGTACTGTGCCGGTCACTACCCACTATCCATGATTATTACAGTGTATTTTAGAAGGCCTGTAAGGACTCAATACTAAAGCTACAATTCTTGTCTGCATTATCACTACGTATATAATGCCATCAAATAATATACATAATAAGAGAGAATTGGTTTGAAAACATGCTGCAGTGCAGCAAAACAAAAGTCTCGTGTTTATTCTGGTAGTTTTTAGTAATTTCTGTAAAGTTTCCAAACTGGAAAGTTTTGATTCTACATAAAACAGTCTTGCAGTCACGATGGAATGAGGATCAGCTTCTGACGTGACAATGCAAAAGTGGCAGCAATTGAGTTAATGCCCACGCGTTGTTCAGATCTGTCGTTAGCAGGTGTATGGCAGCTGCTGCGTGATTTTTGTTCCAATCTTCCCACCTTTCCTGTGAGGCAGCTCCTGGCCTCTGAGATCAAGAACTTACATTGTGGGGAATTACAGGTGTGAACCTTTCCCCTACTATTCAGTTGCATATTGTGTTGCTGCGCCAATGAACTTTGCTTTTTGTCACCGTTTGCTGATTTATATCGTTATCTGCTTTGACTTAAGGAATTTAACAGTTTCATATTGCATTCCAGAATTCATCGCTGGTAAAATTATTAGTCATATATAATCTGAAGGGAGCCATGATACTAAAACTGACCTCTATGCGACTATGTTGGATTACTACACTTTCACTTCAGTACCTCGGGCTTCATTCCAACATAGACAAATGATGTAAAGATCTTCTATATCTCCAGGTTGTTAAGACTTGCCAACAAAATGAGCTTGGGCAGTCTCCAGTTCTCAGCAGACACATCACAAATCTGCTATGTATTAAGGTTTAATTGGCACTAACTTGTCAATCTCACTCTGAGAAGCTGCAGCAGTGTATATAGGGGATGGAAGTGCCATACCGATGGTTTTCAGGGCTTTTCCTGAAGGCACAAACAAAAGATTGAGAAGAAAGTGTGAATTTTGTCTGGCTCTTAAAGTATCTGAACTGATATTGATTCATGTTATCACTTTGTACATAGTGTGATGTATATTTATTCATTGATTGATCGATTCCTGATTTTGACTTCAGCCGTGGATGCAATTCAGATGGCTGGATGCAAATATTTTGTTTTACAGTACATGACATAAACTTTAGCTTTGAAGAGCTGAAGAAAAAAATTATGTTCAAATTTAGATTTGAATTGTTGAAAAGCCAATCTCTGGCTGCTTGCCTGCGGTGTTTAATATATTTTTTAAATTATTCTTTTTATTACTAGTGAGTGTACAAAGTATAAGAAAAAATGGTTGCAAATTCACATTTTACCCAGAGTTGTTATTGATCAGATTATTTTAATACCTCCTCAGGGCAACAGATATTTTTTTTAAAGGTGTAAACATAGACACACACGGCTCATGCATCATTTAGGATTAGACAGAATCTTTTAGAGTCAATGGGAGAGGGATTCAATATGGTTGCTCAATGACAAAAAGATCATGTGATGGCCTGCACCTACTTTCAGGAGACTGCTAAATTCATCAGGTTTTTTTTTTAGGCAGCTGCTAGGGACACCTAAAACAGGCATTAAGCCCTTTCAATCTGTTAATGAGGGGCCTAAGGCCTGCTTAAGGACCCCTTGGAGAAATATGTCAGCGCTCAGATTTTCAGGAGTTTGCTGCGGCCTAACCAGCAGACGCCAACGAACAGGTAATTTTCTTTTTAAAAACTTACTTCAATGTGGATCAGGAATGCTGTTACAGCACTGCCGACCTATGACCTTCCCCAACACCTGCCACCAACCCCTCACCCCCCCCCCTCCCCCGTTCTCTCCTTTCCTTCCCAGGACTTACCTGAGGGTTGCTGCTGGCAGGCAAGTGGCCCAAATTCCATCTGGTCATACCGATCAAGCTGCCTCTGGAGATGCCGGCAGCTCGCGCCATTGATTACAATGAGGCCTGAGGCCCAAGTTCTGTTAAGCCTCGGGCCTCCCAGTTTCATTTTGGTACCAAAGCGTGTTTTGGACGCTGAGATGCTGATGGCATATGTGTGGTTAATCTGCATTTAAATCCAGTACTTCGTTAGTGAAGAGGTCACCATCATAGCTTTCTGAGTTCTTGGGATACCAGAAGTATCTGCATATCACTTCAAATACACCACTTGACCCAATTCATCTTCGCAGCTTCACTAACTTGAACTTGGAGGTCTAGTTGTTGGAAGGTATTGTAAATATATGGAATCTGCAGATAGAGAGTCAGCAGGGTAAGAGCAGTTCATTATAGCGCCCTTGGATTTTATTAATTACTACATTCAGCAACACTATTTTGTTTATTCTCCAATATCGAAGGCAAACTCGGACCCAAAAGGTAATCTTTCCACGTCTGAATTAAGAAAATCCATAATTGAGCAGAATTTCAGTGAGAATTTGGTTTAGTTTTCATCTATTTTTGAATAGAATTTTGGCATATTTAATAACTAAATAGATTAAGTCTTTCTATCTTGGAGTGTTAAAAAACACATCAGGGTGAACGTGGGATCAGTGCAGTGGTGAGAAGTGATATTGGCTCAGAAGATCAAGATGTAGAATCGGTTTGGGTGGAGATAAAAAATAATATGGGGAAGAAGTCTCTGGTAGGCGTAGTCTACAGGCCCCCGAACAGTAGCAATGCTGTTGGACAGAGTATAAATCAACAAATAATGGAGGCTTCTAAAAAAGGTACGGTAATAATCATGGGTGATTTTAATCTCCATATTGATTGGACAAATCAAATTGGCCATGGTAGCCTGGAGGAGGAGTTCAGAGAGTGCATCCGGAATGTTTTCCGAGAACAGTATGTAATGGAACCAACCAGGGAGCAGGCTATCTAGGATCTGGTACTATGTAATGAGACAGAATTAATAAATGATCTCATAGTAAAGGATCCTCTAGGGAAGAGTGATCATAGCATGTTTGAATTTCAAATTCAGTTGGAGGGTGAGAAAGTTGTATCCCAAACCAGTGTCCTGATCTTAAACAAAGGCAATTATAATGACATGAGGGCAGAACTGGCTAAAGTGCACTGGAAAAACAAATTAAAGGGTAAGAAAGTTGAAATGCAGTGGCGGACATTTCAGGAGATATTTCATAACTCTCAACAAAAATATATTCCAGTGAGAAAGAAAGATTTTAAGAGAAGGGAGCACCATCCGTGGCTAACTAAGGAAGTAAAAGATGGTAACAAATTGAAAACTAAGGCATACAATGTTGCCAAGATTGGTGGGAGACCAGAGGATTGGGAAATTTTTAAAAACCAGCAAAGGATGACTAAAAAAATAATAAAGAGAGAGAAGATGCATTATGCAAGTAAGCTGGCAAGAAACATTAAAACAGATAGTAAGAGCTTCTACAGGTATATAAAAAGGAAGAGGTTAGCTAAAGTAACCATTGGTCCCTTAGAGGATGAGACTGTGGAATTAATAATGGGGAACGGGGAAATGGTAGAGACTCTGAACAAATATTTTGCATCTGTTTTCTCTATAGAAGACACTAACACCATCCCAATAATGGAAAATCAAGGGGCCACAGGGAGTAGGGAACTAAAGACAATCACTATCACTAAGGAAATAGTACTCGGTAAAATAATGGGACTAATAGATGACAAGTCCCCTGGACTAGATGGCCTGCATCCCAGGGTCTTAAAAGAAGTGGCTGCAGAGATAGTGGATGCATTGGTTGCAATATACCAAAATTCCCTGGACTCTGGAGAGGTCTCAGCGGATTGGAAAACCGCTAATGTAACACCCCTATTTAAGAAAGGAGGGAGACAGAGAGCAGGAAACTATAGACCAGTTAGCCTAACATCTCCTCATTTAAGGAAGGATATACTTGCATTGGAGGCAGTTCAGAGACGATTCACTAGGTTAATTCCAGAGATGAGGGGTTTGACTTATGAGGAAAGGTTGAGCAGGCTGGGCCTATACGCATTGGAATTTAGAAGAATGAGAGGTGATCTTATCGAAACATATAAGATACTGAGGGGGCTCAACACGGTAGATGCAGAGAGGATGTTTCCCCTCATGGGGAAATCTAGAACTCGGGGGCACAGTCTCAGAATAAAGGTTCGCCCTTTTAGAACTGAGATGAGGAGGAACTTTTTCTCTCAGAGGGTCATAAATTTGTGGAATTCTCTGCCCCAGAGAGCCATGGAGGCTGGGTCATTAAATACATTTAAAGTGGAGATAGATACATTTTTGCAAGATAAGGGAGTGAAGGGTTATGGGGAGCGGGCTGGGAAGTGGCTTTGAGCCCAAGATCAGCCATGATCTTACTGAATGGCGGAGCAGGCTCGAGGGGCCAAAGGGCCTATTCCTGCTCCTATTTCTTATGTTCTGATGTTCTTATGACAGCAGCCCTCAGGAGTACTGTGGAGTTTGGAGGAGCACACCTGCAACTCCAGGCTCCAAATGAAGGTAAAGTCATTTTTTAAAATGTACCTTTTTGCTGTCGCTGCTTCAGCCCCTACAATCGGTGGAAAACCTGAACGGAGCATGCCTGGCTCAGCGCTGACCAATTTTGCAAGGGGTCCTTAAACAGATATTAGGCCCCTTATCATCATATGCAAGAGACCTAACCCCTGTTTAAGGTGGCTGCCCAGTATGCCTGAATATCGTCCAAACCAACATGGTCAACAAGTCACAAGTATTCCAGACATCCTTGGGGTTCAGGACATAGCCCAGCGAAATTGGTAAATTTTGACCCCGTTTTATGCCTGAAAAACAGGCAAAATGAGATACAATTTCTAGGCCACAGATGTTCTTCAGTTATCGTCTGTAGTTAAATGATAAATAGCACTATAATCTTTAAACGGTAGCATCATAATGTATTAGTCAAATAATTGAATAATAATTGTATTGAATAAGTCTTCAGGGAAGATTCCTTAGTTTAAAAAATGACATATTAAGAAACTGTGCTACTGGATTTTTGCCAACAATAAAAAGGATTTTCTGTATATTATACCTGAGATAGAATCGGTGATGGGCGTGTGAATGGAACAGTGCCAGGCAAGTTGAACTATGCAAATTAGTGCTGTCACACAGTGACATAAAACTTCAGAAGAAGTTATTTATATCGGTTAATTTATCGCTTAGAAAGTAATTTGAGTATTCTCTAGTTCTAAAAGTGACAGTACATCAGAACAGAGCAAATTTCGACTTTCCCTGAAATGACTGAGTAACCTTATATGAGAAATACTATGGGCCAGGTGTTACGCAAGGCTTCATTATCTTGATCATGCATATCAGTGGGAACCACATTAATGCCCCTCCCCAGAAAAATAAATTCTTACTGTCCTCTAGAAATATTACTGCTCTCAGTTTTCAATGAGGTAACACCCTCAAAATGTACCCTCATTTCACTTAGAATCCTACAATATCACCAACACAAACTCCACACTCACCCGATTTCATCTTTACTTATTACAGACTTAGGGCTGGATTTTGATACTGGGGACGTGATGGAGGCGGGACTTTTTGGGTTGTAGTCCCGCCTCCATCGACTTGTGGCCAACCCCACTGTATTTTCACTTGATTGACCTTGTTGAGCCCGCCCAGCGAGCTCAGCAGGCCAATTAAGGGCCACCCGGCAACAGGTGACGTCACAGATTGACATTTCATCTGTCAAGAGCTTTTGACAGATGAAATATCAACGTTTGACAGCTCTGTGAAGCTGTCAAACACTGACAATCTGTCTTCTAACTTGAGTCCTTCCTCTCAGGCTGAGTTAGAAATCATTCCAGCACAGAAAACAGAGGCTGCAGTTTTTGATAGCACCACGGCCATTCTGTTTTCTGTGCTGGTGAGATTTTTGACTCCCGAGACCTGAAGGGCTGTCACCTGCAGGAGGAAGTTAAGGTAAGTAAAACTTTTTCCCACACTTTACACTTACCTTACACACTTACCTCTGCACACATGCACTCACCACTCACCTGCCCACCGGACATCTCGACCCCTCCAACCCCTGCAGACCCACGGTCCGCCTCGCTAACTTGGCGTGGTTGGGACCTGTCGGGAAGCCCACATTTCACGAATCAAAATAGGGATTAGGCAAAAAACTGCCTGTTAACTACCTGTTAACAGGTAGTTTATTGCCACTAATCCCCTTCCCGCCTCGGGGAGGCGGATCCCAGCACAGGTCGGGGACCCGCCTCCAGCGAAACTGGCATGGAGGCGGGTTGGGGGCGGGATAGGTTCGGGACCCCCGAATCTGCAACTTTAACCCCCCACACACCTCCAAACCCGCCTCCACGGGTCAATGAAAATCCAGCCCGTAGAGATTTTTTAACAACAATTTGCATTTATATAGCGCCTTTATCGTACTAAAACATTCCAAGGCGCTTCACAGTAGCGTTATCAAACAAAATTTGAAACCGAGCCACATAAGAAGATATTAGGACAGGTGACCAAAAGCTTGGTACAAGAGGTAGGTTTTAAGGAGTGTCTCAAAGGAGGAGAGAGTGGTAGAGCGGCAGAGAGGTTTAGGGAGGGAATTCCAGAGCTTAGGGCCTTGGCAGCGGAAGGCACAGCCGCCAATGGCGATGCGATTAAAATCAGGGATGTGCAAGAGGTCAGAATTAAATCCAAATAGAGTAGACCCACAAGCAATGTTTGCCGACAAAACCATTATGAATTAACAAAATCAATCAGTGATACTTCTGATGACCCAGGAAGGTTTCTATCTGATCCACGGCATTCAAAGATAATTACTCTGCCTAAACCAGGACTATATTGAGATAACCAGGGTTTCAGTGAACTTCTGAAAAAAACAGAAAGAAAATCATTATGAAACTCCAGAAATCTCAATTACAACGACTTTGATCTAAAGTTTTTGGCACAGATCTACATTTGCAAAAATCCAGGAAACTCGCTTGAGCTGGTGTTTTGCATGTGGGGCGAAGCTACGTAAATGAGCGGCACAGGCTTTCGACGGACGTATCTCGGAAGTGGCGCAAACGATCGTTGAAATTCACGTTAGCGATGTTTCAGCGTAAATCAGTTACCCGCGAATTTCCTCAGGAAAAACCCAGCACAACGCCACTCTTACACCGTAGTTACGTCGAAATTTTCCAGGATATTCTGGAATTATCTTTGAAACCATCCGGGTATTTCATTTTGTTTGTAAAACCAACTCATTGCAAAATGGCTTCACTGTGCGATGAATGTTTCTCCTGCTCGTTACCAACTCTGCTCTTTCTAACTTTATTCATAGCTGTAAAAATAGAGGAAAACAAAAAGGAGGGCATGAAGAAAGTGTTGTAAACTGGTTGTATTGAGTGAAGGTCATTTATGCTGAAACTTAATTATTTTCTGTCATGTTCCGTCAATAGACAAAATCTCTACTGGGATCAGCTTTGTCCTGTTCAATCTGCCAAAGCCTCTTTTCAATTACTGACGCTGCCATACAGGGACGTTCAGTCACGAAAACCATTGTCGAATCACTCATTTGTTTTGTTTGTTGTATTTTTCCACATTGACCTATTAAATGCTACCAAGTCGTGCCCGCTCAATCGGCTCTAAGGGCTCTTCAATCAGACTGAGCAGCAGCTATTGACTTATGCTGCTTCATAATTGCCTGGTGAATCTCGAACAATTTAATTGGTACCTTTTGATCTGGGCCTGGCTTTCATTAAAACGCCTTATGAGGGGCAGATTGAAAACAAGTGTTAGATATGTGCTTAAGATTTCCAATTATTTCCCTTGATATGACGCACTATGGTAATTAACTGTTTGAGAATTTTGAACATACTATAGCTTAACGCATCCAAAGCAGTCGCAAACAAAAAATAAATAAAAGGTGCCTTGTAGCAGCACGCAAAGTCCTAATTAAATATTAGCATTACAAATTTCTATTGATTTCTTTCAATGCATAAGTTTAAATAATTGGCTCAAAATTCAGAATGGAATTATGTTCCCAAGTCAAGCAGGGATTCATTCCCAGGCAACAATTCATGAAGCTAAGAGATGCTTTCTACTCAGACAGGTCACCAAACTTGGGTGAGTATCAAAACTTCTTGCTGTCAGGGAGACAAGCCTATATTTTCCACTGCTGCCTGCCCATTGTAGCAGTGTAAATCGGACAGCAGGCAGCCAAAAGTGTTTATCCCGCTGGAGCACCACTCACTTTGTACTGCAGCATAGCTTTTGGGGACATGTGGACCAACCTTACAGTTTACTTTGACAAAGCTTTCCTTTATGGTCTACAATACAATATACAATGGGTTAGAAATATCAGGCATAAGACGGACGGAAAGCATACCAATTTGGCAGTTTAACAGCCCGCGCCAGATCTGTGCAGGCATTGACCCCACTGCTAAATTCATCGGGCCCTTTAGGCAGACACCTAAAACAGGCGTTAGGCCCTTTAACTATATAAATTAGGGGCCTAATGTCTGTTGAAGGACCCCGTCCAGAAATTAGTCGGCGATGAGCGGGGCAGGCATCGGGTTAGCTGTTTTTTTTTCTCTTTAATAAAATGTTTCTGTGGAACCAGGAGGAGCAGGAGGGACTCCTATTGGATGTACATGCGTGGGATAATCGGGTTTGGCTACCATGCCTCCTACACAATTGAGTAGCTGGCTGAAACTCACTGTCTCGCCTCACACATAAAGAATGGTCACTTCGGTGAGCTTCCATACAGAGAGCTGGCAGGCATGGAACTGTGTTCCAGCATGAATCAGCACCTTCAGGAGTAGAGGGGAGAATATAGAGGGGAAATGTCATCTTGTCACTTGTATGTTTCATCGTTGTGTGTCAATACGCATCACCCTCACCCAACCAAACAGTAGCATTCTTCCTTTTAAAAAGGCCATGCTTATGGCATTAAGTTCATTTAAATTTCCCAACAACCACAATTAACATTATTGCTACTGTGAGTTGAAGTGGTTTCGATAAAACTTCTCACCTAAAAGCCACAGCTCTGGTGTGGGCTTCCACTGTGATTGAATGATTACGACACACAGCAACGAAGACAGAACATAAGGAAGGGGACCGTAAAATATCACAAATATTATCTTAAAGCCTTTGTTACTTGTCACAGAAACAAGACAATAAGTAAGTCTGCTGCTGCTGCTGGCCTGAGATTTTGTTTTATTTTTCTCTCTCTTTCCCTTTCATAAGTATTACAACAAATGCATGAGTTGCTGAATCTTCTGAAAGATGGACGGCCTTTTCAATTGTGCATTCAGCTACCACTAGATTGACTGACAAGCCTGTCTCGGCAGCTAGTCGGAGATGTACACTATATCACCGTACCCTTCAGGCACTAATTTATTGCTCTCACACAGCTTTTAACAGGCTCAGATTTAACTTTGAAATTGTGGCTTTGACAGATATATTTAGAAATATTCACTCATAATTCTATTTAGCGCACTAGGTGGAACATTTGTTTAATGTTGCAGCATATTTAAATTCCTGGGCCTCCTACAGGCCAATAATTATAGGGTAGATTTTATGAATTTGCACTCCCAGTGTGCAGCTTCATGTGCTACATATTGGAAAATCAGGCAGGGGTCCGCGGGCCCTATAGCACTTTCCATTCATAGCATTAATGGGCAGAATATCCTGCAGAGCCGAGGACCTCCATGCTCAAATTTCCAATATGCACTCTGACACGCAAAGCTTCATGCAGCTTGAATTGATAGAAACTACCCTTATAATTGCTCTATTTCCTTGCCTTTCTAGTTGACAAACACCCTGTTCACTGAGCAGACAAAAGAATCAAAAATAGAAAATGCCAGGTTGGGTCAAAGTTGGAAATTGAACCCTGGGCAGCACGCGCAGTGTGATGGCTGCCGAGTGTGAAGGATGAGAGAGTTGGGAGCTGTCGCAGTGATGGATGCCACAATGGGCATGGCAGAAAGTACCTCAGGAGGATCGGGGGAGCCATGGGCTCATTCAAGAGAGATTCAATTCTGGGATAGTGTCAGAGAGAACTTACACTGGTAAGTAGTGTCAAGTGGGGACAAGGATCAAAGTGATCATGATGGTGAAGAAGGGGGTGATGGAAGAGGCATGGCTGAAGAAGTGAAAAGAGCAGATCAGGACCAAAGGACAAATGGGAAGGCCTTGGGAATGGTAAGCAATACACACATACGAATGGACTGTATCTTTCGCTAGCCAGCAAAAAAATTGTTAAATGTGTTGCTGAATAAAACGTAGATGGGTGACCAATGTCGCAGAACATGCCTTCTATCTAGATGCAACATTGGCGGTGCTTTCACAGGAAGTGCAGGAAAGGAGGATTACCCTGTTTGAATCTCCAGGACACCTACCCCCTTCCTCCTCTCTGCATCTTACTTGGGAGGAGATGGCTTAATGAGTTAATGCTGCATTCAACAGCCAAAGTACAAGGGTGCAGATGAGGAAAAATTGTAATAGTCTCAAAAATCTGCCAAGGAAAGGCAAAATATGCATGCCCCAAGGGCTTTCTCTCCAACTATTATACCATGACTAAGGTTGCATTCTAAGCCCACATAAAACATTACAGGTCTTTCAAAGCTTCATATTTATGTCCATTCTGCAACAGGGCATGGTTTATTAATAGCACTTAAAGCTTGAAATATTGTCACATTAGCACTTGGCTATGCGAATACACAAAGCAAGCTTCCAGCAGTTGTATGATGCACATTCATTTACCTACACACAAGCCCAGATATAGGATGGACACTTGGGTGTAATATATGAGATTTCAGACTTCCAATATCTCATCACATTGTCCAGACATTGAAAGTGATGAGTTTATTACTATTCTCAAATCCCTTTCTACATCTTCCTGTGCTAATTGAATTTAATTAATGATATGATTATGCCACATATTTTCACCCAATGTGCAATCCTTTACTTTTGTCAGTATTAATTGTAATTTGTCATTTGTCTGTCCTATTGCATAACTGATCTAAATGCTTCTGTAAATCTTTAACTGTATCTTCTGTGTCTACTGCACTCCCTATTTAGTGCCATCAGCAAATTTAACAACATTACAATTGATTTTGAGAGCTAAACACTGCAGTCATCAGCAAACAGCCCCAATCATGACCTTGTAACAGAGGGAAGGTCATTGATGAAACAGCTGAAGATGGTGGGGTCAAATACACTGCCATGAGGAACTCTAGCAGCGATTTCCAGGGGTTCTGATGATTGGCCAACACCCACAACCATCTGCTTGTGTGTCATGTATGACTCCAGCCACTGAAGGGTTTTCTCTGTTGCCCTCATTGACCTCGGTTTTGCTAGGGCTCCTTGGTGCCATAAGTAGTTGAATGCTGCCTTGATGTTGAGGGCAGCTACTCTCACCTCTTCTCTGGGTTTCATCTCTTGTGTCTGTGTCTGTATCAAGGCTGTGATGAGGTCTGAAGCCAAATGATTCTGGCAGAACCCAAACTGAGCATCCAGTGAGCAGGTTATTGGTGAGTAGATGCCATTTGATGGCACTATTGATGACTACTTCCATCGCTTCACTGATTATTGGGAAGAGGCTCTTAGAGTGGTAGTTGGATGGGTTAGACTTATCCTGGGGTTTTTCTTGAGGATAAGACATACCTGGGCAATTTTACACATTGTCCGGTAAATCATATGTTGTTGTCTTGCAGTTTGAAGAATTCTGAGGTATTGGGTTTTGGTTGAGCAGTAAGTTGGAATGTTGTCTGGAAAAGAACAATATAGCCTGGCAATGCTTTGGACCATAAAAAAGTGAATTTGTTTGTTCACTTTGCATGAAAATAATAGCAATACACTTTCATGGAAGCAGTAGAAGGTGGGTGAAGGCTCACTTACCCAGTGAGATAAGGAAAATTCTCTGACCTGTTGCTCAGACTTCAGGATAATCTGCACAAACTGGCCTGCAGTCAAGAGAGAAATCTGTACTGAGGCAAGGGTGGAAATAAATTAGAGCTACCATCATGTTATTAACTAAATCAATTCAGTTCTGAGTTATGAAGCTGGAAGCAGGCTGGTAGTTTGACAAATTCATGAGGAGATGCCAGGAAGAGAAAAGTAATAAAAAATTACTGAAATCTCCCTGTTAGTAACAAATTTGCTCATACATCTGTATGAAATTCCTTTGACCTTTTAATTTAATGAAAAGGGTAATGCTTTTGTTAAACTAGTGTAGAATGGAATTTTATTTCATAGGGTCATGCGTTGATATGACATTTCTTTTGATCCCTATTTTAACTAATATTTTTACTAATATCGCACAGCATAATTTTGTGAGAGAAATGTTTCTTTTAAAGTTCGCGGAACTAATTGTGAAACCGTAAGGAGTATTTCTTTGCATGCTGCTGTTTATTTCATGCCTCATTGAATACTATTTTCACAAGTCAATGAGCGCATCATCTATAGATATTGGATTCCTTTTGTCGGAACAATTACCAGTGCCTATTTCTGATGTTCTCATATTTGAGGAGGCAGTATTTTAGTGGCGGTTAATTGCCAAAGTACATAAAGTACAGAGAGAGTATGTAACAAAAAAATGCTTCTCCCAGTAACATATGTACAACATATTACTTTAGTACAAGACTATCTAAACCAGACAAAGATACTGGGCTCAATTTTGCCAGGCCCGAGGAAGCGGAATTGGAGGCGTGTGAGGTGTTAAAATCGCAAAAACTGGTGGGCGGGCCCGATCCCGCCTCCATCCCGCCTCCGAGCAATTTTCCCACATGCGAGTTTTCTGACACCGTCTCCATCCCGCCTTCAAGAGGCGGGATAGGCCCTTAAGGCCCTTAACAACCAGTTAAGTGCTACTATAATCCAATTTTGAGAGGCCTTTCTGATTTTAACAGTTTTCCCACGTGCTGCATGCCTCCTCTGAAACACGCCAGTGAAACCTGGCGGCAGCACAAGTGGATTGCTTACTAACAGCTGCAGCTCCACCATTAAAAAGGAGTATTCAGCAATCATCATTTGCAGGTGGCAGAACTTTGCTGTCTCAGGTCTGGGGGAACTTTTTACAGGCCTACTCATTGTTGTGGAAGTTTGGAGCCTAACACCCATCTCCAGTGTGACCTCCTGGGAAACCCCTCTCCCCACCTTGAATGAGTGCTTCCTCAACTGAGGTATATACCAGAAGAATGGGAACCATTTATTTCCTTTCCTCCTGGACATCAGATTCGGACGAAGACCAGTCACGGCAGCAGCAGAACCCTGAACAACAGCAGCACCAACTGCAGGAGCAACAGCAGGAGCTCCAAGCTGCTGCTCACCCACCTGAAGCTGCACAGGCCAGAAGACGCCAGCGCGCTACCACGTTGCTGCCCGGGCTGCAAGGGACGCACTCATCTTGGCCAGATTTGCTTAGCCTGCACAATCAAACACTTTTGCCTCGCACATTCTTATCAGACCATCGACAATGGCCAAGAACCTGCGGATTCCTATCACTCTGACCACCATACTGACAATTGCAATTCGCCCTAAGCCCTCAATGTGGAAGTCCCATTAGCGAAATGACACACGCCACAACTGCAAGTTTGCCATCAGAATTTTTTATGACAATAAGCAACTGATGGCTTTTCCAAATTAAACACAACATTACACCCAAGTGACTACGGTAGCCAGCCTTACCATGGAGGTAGCCAGCCTTACCATGGAGGTAGCGAGCCTTACCATGGAGGTTGCCATCCTTTCCAAGGAGGTTGCCATCCTTTCCGTGGTGATGCGTTCATGCGCCAACGCCTCAACAAAGGCTCTGCTCATGTTAGCGATGGACTCCTCCATTCGCTCCACACTCGCAGCAACCCTGGAGACAAAACCTGCCAGAGACACCTGCACCTGTTCCTGGAGTTCCAGCACCGCTCTCCTTCTGGACGGACCCGGAGACACAGGGTCGACATGCAGCGGAGCCGAGCTGGGAGCGTCCTCTGCACTGCGACGAGGACTCTCCACTGCTGTCCCTGTCTCCACCATCTGCTGATGCTCACTTGTGAGCTGTGATACACCAGGTGACAACACTACTCTATGTCCCGAAGGTCCCACCGAGGTGTGAGTGTCTGCGCTGGTGCAGGGTACACTTAATTCTGCTGATGGAGCGCCCTCAGAGGTTGCAGCTTCCTCTGAGGAGTCTGGAAGCTCAGGCTCTTCCTCCTGGACAGTGGGGATGGGGGCTCTCGATGGTGATGTGTGGGAGTAAAGGAAAGAGTTAGAGATGTGAGGTAAAGACTGCATGCACATTGAATTGTGCAGATGATCATAAGTCAATCTGTTAGAGCATCAGAATCATTATCAGTCACTCATGCAATGTCAATGAGAGAGATGCTAAACTATTCTGTCACCAGCTTGCTGTGATGTGCCTGCCTGTCCGTCCACCACTTGGGATTCCTCCTCGATCCCGGCAATTCCCAGGGCCGCCTCCTCTGAGGTGGTGAGCTGGGCTACTGAGGGTGGCCCTCCTCCTGTCCTCGCTCTTTCCCTCTTATTGTGGGCTCTCTTTTGCTGCAATGAGGGACACAAGTGGAGTTTGAGTGAGAATGAAGGAGTGAGTGTAGAGAATCCATAGCATAGATGCTTAGAAGGAGACAAAGGGTCCTCCCTGTGTGTTGTAAGTTGTTGTCATTGCGTCACAGTGATAGGGAGTGTGAGGGCTGCATGTTCGAATAGTTAAGTGAATGTGACCATAGAGAGAGAGGGAATGGGTAAAGGTGCAGGGAAATCAGTGTCAAGTGGGATGTGGAGGAAGAGGTTGGCAAAGCAGAGTGCTGATGAGGAGAGGCGATGGGGATGAGATTGAGGGTGATGAGAAAGTCATACTTACTTTTCCTGTGCAGCGAAGGTCATGAAACCTCTTCCTGCACTGCAGCCAGGTTCTGCAGCACATAGAGATGGCATTGACCTCCTGGGCCACTTGGAGCCACACAGCTTTAGTCTGTTGTGGTGGCTTTTTTCTCCCTGAGGAAGGGAAGAGCACCTCCTTATTAGATCTTGCTCCCTGCACCAGAGCTTGGAGGGAGGGCTCATCAAAGCGAGGTGCACACTTTTGCTTGCTGGTGGACATGGTCGGTAAATGAAGTCCTTCATACAATGTCCAAAGCGTTTCCAGTCTCCAGAAGAAGCAAGGCTGCTTGCAGGCCCTAAATCCAGCAGCACTGATGACGTCATCGGAGGCGACTTTCAGGATGGAAAGACTAATTGGGCCAGGGGTTCCCACACGCTGGAAATCAAGTGCCCAATTAGGGGAAAATCGCTTATTTTTCCCATATCAAATTGGAGTCGGGTGGCTAACACGAAAAGCGGCTGACACGCCCCCAGCCCGCCCCATGGCAAAAGCAAGCCCACTTTGTTTTGCTTTTGGGTGCATTAATGTGTTGTAAATTAAATAAAACAAACTCTGCCTCTGTAGAATAGCAGAACACATCACAAAGTAAAGCATGATCTATAAACTAAAAGATAATTGTCAAAATTTTAATGAATAAAGTCAGTAAATTATTTACTTATGAATAAGGGGGAGATAAAAACAGGCAGTTCTGAGGAAGGGTCAGACCAAACATTAGCCTATCTTTCTCTTTTGGACACTGACCAACCTCCTATGTCTTTATATAAAACTAAAAGAAACGGCTTATACAAATGCAAAGAACGATAGAGATTCCGCGGACTGAGAGAGATATAAAAAACAACAACTAAGAAAGTAGTAAGAGCTGCAAAAAGGCAATATGAGAAAAAACTTGCAAGTGATATCCAGGACAACATTAAGGATTTTACAAATATATTAAGAGAAAGAGGGTGCCTAAAGAGTAATGTGAACCCCTTAAAGACAGGTGATACAGAAATTGAAGATCAGGAAATGGTAGACTTGTTAAATAATTACTTTGTATCAGTCTTCACAGTAGAGGATGAGGATAAAGTACTAGACATACGAGGTAAAGTAAAAATAAATCAAGGGGAGGAATTTACTAGATTTAATATAAGTAAAAACATAGTAATGGAGAAAATAATGAGACTAAAGATAGACTAATCTCCAGGACCTGATGGTTTCCATCCCAGGATATTAAAAGAAGTAGATGAGGAAATTGTAGATGCTCTAGTCATGATCTTCCAAAACTCTCTTGATTCAGGAATTGTCCCCTTGGATTGGAAAATTGCCAATGTCACTCCACTATTTAAGAAGGGTAAGAGAGATAAACTAGGAAATTATAAGCGTATTAGTCTAAAATCTGCTGTGGGGAAGTTACTAGAATCTATTATTAGGGACTGAGTGACTGAGCACTTGGACAAACATGAACTGATCAGAGAGAGCCAGCATGGATTTGTAAAGGGTAAGACATGTCTAACGAACCTAGTTGAATTGTTTGAGGCAGTAACTAACGTGGTAGATAAGGGAGAGTCTATGCATGTTGTTTATATGGGCTTTCAGAAGACATTCGATAAGGTCCCGCAGAAGTTGCCTCCAATTCTATGAGAGCACATGGAATTGGAGGCAACCTATTGACATGGGTAGGGAATTGGTGAGGAGGTAGGGACAGAGAGTAGGGATAATGAGTGTGTACTCTAATTGGCAGGATGTGACTAATGGTGTCCTCCAGAGATCTGTACTGGGGCCTCAACTTTTCACTATATTTATAAATGACTTAGATGAATGAATAGAGAGCTATATATACAAGTTTGCTGATGACACCAAGTTAAGAGGCACAGTAAATAGTGCAGGTGGGAGCAGGAAGTTGCAAAGGGACGTTGATAGATTAAGTGTTGGGCAAAACTGTGGCAAATGGAGTTCAATGTGCGGAAATGTGAGGTCACCCACTTTGAACCTCAGAAAGATAGATCAGAGTAAGTTCTAAATGGCGAGAAGCTCGGAACTGCGGAGGAGCCGAGAGATTTAGGGGTCCAAGTACAGAAATCACTAAAAGCCAGTGGACAGATACAAAAGATAATTAAAAAGGCTAATGGAATGTTGGCCTTTATCTCAGGGGGGCTGGAATACAAAGGGGTGGAAGTTATGATACCGTTATATAAAGCTCTGTTTGACCCCATTTAAAGTATTGTGTTCAGTTCTGGGCAGCGCACCTCAGGAAGGGTATATTGGCCTTGGAGGGGGCCACAGCGCAGATTCACCCGGGGCTGAAAAGGGTTAAATTATGCGGGCAGGTTGCATAGACAAGGATTCTATTCTCTTGAATTTAAAAGGTTATGGGGTGAGCTGATTGAGGTGTTTAAGATAATTGAAGGAGTTGATAGGGTAGATAGAGAGAAACTACTTCCTCTGGTGCTAAATTGGGAATTTGGAGAGAGTGGGAATTCGGAGCAGAGGGGGAAGGAGGAGAGAGCGAGAGGAGCGGCCAGAGATCAAGGTTGGCCCGAGAGCCCAGAGGGAGTGCGAGTGGCAGGGAGCGAGGAAAGTGACGTCAGCACAAGGGAAGGAGCTGAAGAGAAGAACAACAAATTGGTGAGTAGCTGGTGATTGTTCTCTTTTAAGTCTTGAGTTTATTTCTGTTAAGTTAGTTAATAATCTATTAAGTAGAGGAATGGCAGGGCACCTCAGTCCCGTGGAATGTACATCTTGTGCTATGTGGGAACTCCAGGACGCTTCCCGTGTCCTGGACAACCACGTGTGCAGGAAGTGTCATCAGCTGGAGGAGCTCAAGCTCCAGGTTTTGGAGCTTGAACAGCAGCTGGCGTCACTGCAGTGCGTCCGCGAGGCTGAGAGCTACGTGGATAGCACATTTCAGGAGGTGGTCACCCAGCAGTGTAAGGGTCTGCAGGCAGAGAGGAAATGGGTGACCGCCAGACAGACAAGGAGGACCAGATAGGTAGTGCAGGAGTCCCCTGAGTGCATCTCGCTCTCCAACCAGTATTCATTGTGAGGGCGATGGTTCCTCTGGGGAGTATAGCCAGAGCCAAGTCCACGGGCACCACTGGTGGCTCAGCTGTACTGGGGTGGGGGGGAGAAGGAAGATCCGGAAAGCAATAGTGGTAGGGGATTCGATAGTTAGGGGAACAGACAGGCGTTTCTGTGGCCGCGGACGTGATTTCAGGATGGTATGTTGCCTCCCTGGTGCCAGGGTCAAGGATGTCACTGAGCGGCTGCAGAACATTCTGAGGGGGGAAGGTGAACAACCAGAGGTCATGGTCCATATTGGTGCCAACGACATAGGTAAAAAAAGGGATGAAGTTCTGTAGGCAGATTTTAGGGAGCTAGGAAAGAGATTAAAAAGCAGGACCTCAAAAGGTAGTAATCTCTGGATTACTCCCGGTGCCACGAGCTAGTGAGTATAGAAATAGGAAGATAGAGCAGATGAATGTGTTGTTGGAGAGATGGTGCAGGATGGAGGGCTACAGATTCCTGGGACATTGGGACCAGTTCTGGGGAGGTGGAACCTGTACAGGCCGGACAGGTTGCACCTCAACAGGGCCGGAACCAATATCTTCGCGGGAGGGTTTGCTAGTGCTGCTGGGGAGGGTTTAAACTAATCTGGCAGGGGGATGGGCACCAGGAAGTACCATTATAAAGGAGAAACAAACTGCACAAAGGATTGGGCGAGACAGATAGTGCTAGAGTAAGAAATAGTAAGGTATTAGGTGGGGTCAGACTAAGAGAGAAGACAAGAAAGTTTAAGATAGGTTTACAGTGCATGTGTGTAAATGCACAAAGTGTGGTAAATAAGGTGGGTGAGCTGCAGGCGCAAATAGCCACATGGGATTATGATGTTGTGGCGATAACAGAGACCTGGCTCGAAAAAGGGCAGGATTGGGTTTTAAATATTCCTGGATATAAGGGGGGTGAAATTGGGTATCGCCCCGTTTGGGGCGCTAACTTTTGAAATTTTGAAAATTTAGCGCCAGGCGCTAATGATACTGAACTTCTCCTAAATTGGGTGTTAGCGCTCCAGGAAGGAAGTAGGGTGCTAAATCAGGTGCTAATGACTTCAGTGGGGCACTACAGGGGCACTACCAGCAGAGCGCTACTGAATTTCAGGTGCAACGCATTCAGCATTGATCCTTCACACTGGTTCCTTCCAGCTCTTAAAGGGGAGGTTGCATCATTGTGCAGATGCTCACTTTCAGCATTGCTGGCTTTGAGGCGACCTGCGAGCAACTGAATCCCCTGATGGCTATGGCTGTTCCCACTCCCAGGAACAGAGCTGGTCGAGGGCTTCCTGCAAGGCCATCTGTAGTCCGTGGCACCGATACTCAGCAGCCTTCCACCAGCCCTGCTGCAGCCACTGGGGAGACACTATGTAGGAGCACTAGATTAGGAAAGGGGAATGTAAAGAGGGGAGGCAAGGGTTTGCACAAGGGTGATTAGTCAATATTGTTCTTGTATATAATTGGTTAATGGTTTTTGAATAAACTTATTACTGGAATGTTGCAGATTTGGTGCTGTGTCTCATTTCAGTTCTGGGGTGTGGTGTGGAATCACAAAGTGCTGGAATGATGGTGACGTGCTCAGCAACCGGAGCGAGGACTCGAAGTCACTGGAAACGAAGTCTGATGAGGCGGTCACGGACCGACCTTGCAGAACGCCAATTGAGTGGCTGCCTCCTCCATCGCTGCTGTTCGTCCTTCTGTTCCTCCTGCTCCTCATCTTCCTCCTCCTCCTTCTCCTCGTCCTTGTCCTCATCCTCCTGAGGTGGTGCGGCTATGCCTGGTGACAATGGCTGCGCCCTCATAATGGCCAAGTTATGCAGCATGCAGCAGACAGCAACAAAAAGTGATACCCGCTCAGCCGAGTACTGGAGGGCTCCTCCCGAGTGGTCAAGGCAGTGGAATTGTTGCTTGAGCACTCCGATGGTCTGCTGAATGCTGTTCCTGGTGGCAGCATGGCTCTCATTGTATGAGTGCTGGGCAGGAGTGTTGGGGTTGCGGAGGGGAGTCATGAGCCAGGTGGAGAGCGGATAGCCCTTGTCTCCCAGCAGCCAGCCGCAAGCTTCGTGTGGTGGCTGGAATAGAGCTGGCACACCAGTCTGGCGCAGGATGAAGGCATCATGGCGGTTGCCAGGATAGCGAGCGTTGATGGTCAGGATTCGCTGTGTGTGGTCGCACACCAACTGCACATTAAGTGAGTGGTAGCCTTTGCGGTTATGGAATACCTCAGGATTGTTATGAGGTGTCCGCAAAGCGACGTGGGTGCAGTCAATGGCGCCCTGCACCATAGAGAAGCCCGCTATACTGGCAAAGCCACATGCATGCTCGCGCTGCTTCTCTCTGGTCATGGGGAAGGAAATGTAGTCCCTTCTCCTTCTGTACAGAGCATCTGTGACCTGGCGGATGGAGCAATGGACGGAAAACTGGGAGATGTTGGAGACATCGCCTGTCGCACACTGGAATGATCCCCTGGCGTAGAAATTGAGGGCGACGGTGACCTTGACCGCCACTGAGAGAGTCGTGGTGGTCCTGATCTGAGGCTCGAGGTCTGGCTGTAGGAGATGGCAGAGCTCTGTGACCATGTCCTTGCTGAAGCGGAGCCTTCTAACACACTGGTCCTCAGTGAAATTCATGTAGGAGAACTGCTGCCGAAATACCCTGGGAGGGTAAGGCCTCCTGTTGAGAACCCTGTTGGCCCTCCAACCTCTGGCCACATTTTGCACTCTTTCTCTGTGCCTCAGTTGCCTCTGACGTTGATGCTGGAGGGTGAGGTCCAGTGCCAGTACAGCCCCCAAGAAAGGATACAAATATTGCACTCTCAAATCTCCACCCAATGAAACTCAAAAATCTTTATGTGCCACAACACTCGGTAAAACGCAAAATGCTCAAATTGGTCAAAAGGCCACTTTGCCAATGTGAAATTAACAATGCAGCATTGGCCAACGAAAACTACACCGAAGTGGATGCCTTTAAATAGCGCTCCTCCAGGGGCCACCTGACTGAAATCTGCCTTGTATACCTGTCGTTATTAATGGCAGGTGCACAAGCAGGAGGCGAGAGGGAATTTTTCATCCAGGGCGCAACCAGGGTACGGTGATGATGCTAACGGGAGGCACAAAGGAACCCAATTTCTAGCCCATGGTGTTCAAGAAAGATAGGAAAGGAAAGAAAGGAGGTGGGATGGCAGTATTGGTTAAGGAGAATGTTAAAGTGCTGGAGAGAGAGGATGTGCTGGAGGGGTCAAGGACAGAATCTATTTGGTTAGAGTTAAGAAACAATAGAGGTGCCATTATACTACTGGGTGTATTCTGGCCCAGGTAAATTGGAATCAAAGATTGGCAGGCAAAACTGTAATCAAACTTTACAGAGGAGATGGTTCGGGTACAGTCGAGGTACTTTCCCATGAGGGGGAAAGGTAGGGCAACTAAAGCCAGAGCTCCCTGAATGACAAAAGAGATAGAGAGTAAGATGAAGCAGAAAAAGAGTGTGTATGACAGATGTCAGGTTGAGAATACAAGTGAGAATCAGGCTGAATATAGAAAGTTCAGAGAGGAAGTGAAAAAGGAAATAAGAGGGGCAAAGAGAGAATATGAGAATAAATTGGCAGCTAACATAAAAGGGAATTCAGAAGTCATTTAGAGGCATATAACTAAGAAACAGGTAGTAAGAGGAGGGGTGGGGCCGATTAGGGACCAAAATGGAGACCTACGCATGGAGGCAGAGGGCATGGCTGAGGTGCTAAATGAGTACTTTGCATCTGTCTTCATCAAGGAAGAAGATGCTGCCAAAGTCATAGTGAAAGAGGAGGTAGTGGAGATACTGGATGAGATAATAATTGATGAAGAGGAGTTACTAGAAATTCTCTCCCCACAAAAAGCTGTTGAGGCTACGTCAATTGGAATGGCAGAACAGGTTCGAGGGGCTGAATGTCCTACTCCTGATCCTATGTTCCTCTATATAGCATTTTCAGTTCCATGTGCAATATTGATACAAATTAGCTGCAAAGTCTTGTTATGTAAAAGCTGGCTTCTTACATGGTTAACAATTAGTCAGGCCTATTATATAATGGTCTGCTTATACATAGGGGTAAATATTCACTTGGTTGCGCCTCCCGTTAGCGCCTTAGGAGGGCGCTAATGGGGCACAAAGCTGCTAACGCCCGGGCGCAGCGATGTTTGCGCCGCTCGAGAACTTAACTTGAGATTGTGCGGCGGCGCTAAAACTTACCGCTGCGACCACCTGCGCGCGCAGATTGTGACGTCATTCCATGGTGCAACGCCCTTGGGGCGCCCCGTAGCGGAAATTGGGTGGCGCCCCCTGCCTTACCGCCTGGCGCTTCCAACGACCAGAAGACTGGAACGCTATCAATCGCTGTGGGGCTGGGGGGGGGGCGCTATTTAAAGGGGGCCTCTTCCTGTCTTTTATTGTTGGTGGCATTTTTGAACTACGCATTCTGAGAGAGAGAGGGAGAGACTTCTGGAGAGATTCAACGTTGTGTGAAGGAGTTTTGGGTACTGAGCAGCACTTTGCAGGTTCATTTTGATTTGCCATTCCTTGTATCGATTTAGCAGAGACTGTGGGAGCTGCACTCTGAGCTCTTTGCCTGGTACTTTCCATTGTTCTTTCCAGCACATTTGATGTGCAAGTCTCTCCAGGCCGAGATTCAAGGCAGCAATGAACAGGATGTGGATGGAAAGCAAGATTAACCATCCCCTTTAAGAACTGCCCCGTGCCATTGTGTGTGTGTTCCATTGCTGACTGACATTGCATGAGCTTCGCCAGCGCTCCGAGTTAGCGCCTCACTGCTCGGCCTTTGCGCCTTAAGAGAGGTGTGCAGCGCCTGCTTTAGCGCTCCACTCACCTCCCGGGGTGGTAAAAGTGAAGTTTCCTGTCAGCGCCGATAATTAGCGCCAGGCGCTAATATTTGCGTCCGGACGATATTTGCGCCCCAAATGGGGCGCGACCTAATTTTTACCCCATAACGTTTTCTGGTCCTCTCGGTCTGGAGTCCACTCTGTTTAAATACTGAGTAAAGCCAAATCATTCTAACTTAGAAATATGAAATGGCAACAACAACTTGTATTTATCTAGTGCCTTTCATGTAGTAAAACATCCAAGGTGCTTCACAGGAGTATTATAAGACAAAAAAATTTGACACCGAGCCACTTAAGGAGAAATTAGGGCAGATGACCAAAAGCTTGGTCAAAGAGGTAGGTTTTAAAGAGCATCTTAAAGGCGGAAAGAGAGGTAGCGAGTCGGAGAGGTTTAGGCAGGGAATTCTACAGCTTTGGGTCTAGGTAGCTGAAGACACAGCCACCAATGGTTGAACGATTATAATCAGAATGCTCAAGAGGGCAGAATTAGAGGAGCGCAGATATCTCAGGGGGGTTGTGGGGCTGAAGGAGATTACAGAGATAGGGAGGGGCGAGGCCATGGAGGGGTTTGAAAACAAGGATGAGAATTTTGAAATCAAGGCATTGCTTAACTGGGATCCGATGTAGGTCAGCGAGCACAGAGGTGATGGGCGAACGGGACTTGGTGCGAGTTAGGACACGGGCAGCCGAGTTTTGGATCACCTCAAGTTTATGTAGGGTAGAATGTGGGAGGCCAGCCAGGAGTGCCTTGGAATAATCAAGTCTAGAGGTAACAAAGACATGGATGAGGGTTTCAGCAGCGGATGAGCTGAGGCAAGGGCGGATATGGGCGATGTTATGGAGGTGGAAATAGGCGGTCTTATTTATGCTGCGGATATGTGGTCAGAAGCTCATTTTAGGGTCAAATATGACACCAAGGTTGCGAACAGTGTGGTTCAGCCTCAGACAGATGTTAGGGAGAGGGATGGAGTCAGTGGCTACGGAACGGAGTTTGTGGCGGGGACCGAAAACAATGGCTTTGGACTTGCTAATATTTAATTGGAGAAAATTTCTGCTCATCCAGAACTGAGTGTCGGACAAGCAGTCTGACAATTTGGAGACCGTGGAGGGGTCGAGAGAAGAGGTAGTGAGGTAGAGCTGGGTGGAAACTGATGCTGTGTTTTCGGATGATGTCACCAAGGGGCAACATGTAGATGAGAAATAGGAGGGGGCCAAGGATAGATCCTTGGGGGACACCAGAGGTAACGATACAGGAACAGGAAGAGAAGCCATTGCAGATGATTCTCTGGCTACGATTAGATAGATAAGAATGGAACCAGGCGAGCGCAGTCTCACCCAGCTGGACGACGGTGGAGAGGCGTTGGAGAAGGATGGAGTGGTCAACCGTGTCAAAGGCTGCAGACAAGTCAAGAAGGACCAGGAGGGATAGTTTACCTTTGTCACAGTCACAAAGGATGTCATTTGTGACTTTGATGAGAGCTGTTTTGGTACTGTGGCAAGGGCGGAAACCTGATTGGAGGGATTTAAACATGGAATTGCGGGAAAGATGGGCACGGATTTGGGAGGCGATAACACATTCAAGGACTTTGGAGCGGAAAGGGAGGTTGGAGATGAGGCGGTAGTTTGCAAGGACGGAGAGGCAAGGGTTGTTTTTTTGAGGAGAGGGGTGATGATGGCAGATTTGAGGGAGAACGGGACAGTACCTGAGGAGAGAGAACTATTAACAATGTCATCTAACATGGGAGCCAGAAAAGGAAGTTGGGTGGTCAGCAGTTTGGTGGGAATTGGGTCGAGGGAGCAGGAAGTGGGTCTCATGGACAAGATGAGTGTGGAGAGGTCATGAGGGGAGATTGGAGATAAACTGGAGAAAGATGTGAGTTCAGGGCTAGGGCAGGGGGGCAACCTTAGAGGAAGTTTGGCCCGTTGGGCTAGGGGAAGGAAGGGAAGTGGATGAGGCAGCTGAACGGATGGTCTCAATCTTAGAGACAAAGAAGTCCATAAGCTCCTTACACTTGTCGGAGGTGAGGGTGGAGGAGACAGGGGAGAGGGGTTTAAGAAGATGGTTAGCAGTGGAGAATAGAAGCCAGGGTTTATCTTAGTGAGCAATTTTGGCAGACAAGAGCAGGACCCTATAATGCTTTATGTGGTCCAGCCAGATCTGACAGTGAATGGTTAAACCAGTTGTCCGCCATATCCGTTCAAGTCTGCGTCCCTTGGACTTAAGGGAACGAAGATGAAGGCTGTACCAGGGGGAACGGCCAGGGTGAGAGAGAATAATTGTTTTAATCGGGACTAGGGCATCAAAGGTCGTGGTGAGGGTGTGGTTGAGCAGATCGGTAGCTGCAGAAATATCATGGTGAATGGAGGGCCAAAGGCTGGACAGTTGGGATTTCATAAGTGCAGTTGTAAGAGAGTTGGGAGAGAGTTGTTTTCCAGGGGCAGACACAGAAGTAAGTAGGGTTGGGGTGGTGTGGATGGGGGATGTGGGTGGAGAACGATACGAGGAAGTGGTCAGAGATGGCCTTATCTGTAATTGACACGATGGGAGTAGCGAGGCCACAAGAGATGGTAAGGTCGAGGGGCTGGTCATGAATATGGGTTGGGGAGTTTACATTGAGGGAGAGATTAAGGGAGGATAGGAGGCTAGTGAACTCAGAGGAGAGAGAGCATGATGAATTGAGATGGAGGTTGAAATCACAGAGGATGAGAAGTCGTTCGGTGCAGAGGCTGAGGGAGGAAAGCAGTGAAGATATCTCGGTAATAAAATTTATATGGTACTTCGGTGGGCGGTCGAGAACGAGAATTTTAAATGAGAGGTGAGAGGGGTGGAATAAGGTGAGATGCTCAAAGGAGGAGAGAGTGCCGGAGGAGTAGGGGGACAGACCAAGGTGTGATTTGGGGATGAGAGCCACAACGCCACCAAGCCGGTCTGATTGAGGCAAGTGGTGGAAGGTATAGCCAGGCGGGGAGGCTTCATTTAAGGATAAGGTGTCATCACCCCTCAACCAAGTTTCCGTCAGGGCCATGATGTCGATGCAATCATCCACTATAAGCTCATGGATGCCAAGGGCCTTGTTCACAAGTGAACGGACATTCTGGAGGGAGATGCAGAGAGAGTCGGTGATGGCTGCCCCACTGCCAGCATTCACAGGGTCAGCACTGGGGGGGATGAGTTGGATGGGGAGGAGATTGGCAAGATTTGCCCCCAGTAGGCGCCCTGGGTGGGAAAGTCGGCGAGAGAGTAGGATGGGATAGTTGGGGTTGCTGCTCGTAAGGAGGCAGTGACGAGTGCCTCGATGGGCACTTCATAGGATGCCAAGAGAGGCACAGAGGGAAGCTGTAGGCTTATCTAAGAGGGAGTCAAGCCTGGGATGGCGGCAGGAGAGCAGGAAGGTTGAAGAGTAATGAAGAATTGGGGTAGGGAAGTGGGAGGAGAGAGAGGAGAGATGAAAGGAGGCATGATGACAGGAGAGAGTGGTCAGGGAGGGATAGAGAGAAAAGGAAAAGAGGGGAAAAAAGTGGAAAAGTATTGAATAGCTTGGGTCCGGAACGGCAGCCAAAGTGCACACGTGAATGTAATGTAATGCTGAGGTTGGGGATGGCATTAAACGGGAAATTAGAGACGCGTGCAATAAGGGCACAGCAGTTATCATGGGTGACTTTAATCTACATATAGATTGGACTAACCAAATTAGTAACAATACTGTGGAGGAGGAATTCCTAGAGTGTATACGGGATGGTTTCCTGGACCAATATGTCAAGGAACCAACTAGAGATCAGGTCATCTTAGACTGGGTATTATGTAATGAGAAAGGAATAATTAGCAATCTTGTTGTGCGAGGCCCCTTGAGGCGGAGCGATCATAATATGATAGAATTCTTCATTAAGATGGAGAGTGAAGTATTTGACTCAGAGACTAGGGTCCTGAATTTAAATAAAGGAAACTATGATGGTATGAGGCACGAATTGGATAGGATTGATTGGGGAATGTTACTCAAAGGGTTGACGGTGGATAGGCAATGGCAAACATTTAAAGATCGCATGGATGAACTACAGAATTTGTTCATCCCTGTTTGGCATAAAAATAAAACAAAAAATGTGAATCAACCGTGGCTAACAAGGGAAATTAGGGATAGCATAAGATCCAAGGAGAGGACATATAAATTGGCCAGAAAAAGCAGTAAACCTGAGGATTGGGAGCAGTTTAGGATTCAGCAAAGGAGAACAAAGGGATTAATTAAGAGGGGGGAAATAGAGTATGAGAGTAAGCTTTCAGGGAACATAAAAACTGAATGTAAAAGCTTCTATAGATATGTAAAGAGAAAAAGATTGGTGAAGTCAAGCGTAGGTCCCTTGCAGTCAGAATCAGGGGAATTTATAATGGGGAACAAAGAAATGGCAGACCAATTAAATCCATACTTTGGTTCTGTCTTCACAAAGGAGGACACAAATAACCTTCCAGAAATGTCGGGGAACATAGGGTCTAATGAGAGGGAGGAACTGAAAGAAATCAGTATTTGTAGGGAAATGGTGTTAGGGAAATTGACGGGATTGAAGGCCGATAAATCCCCAGGGCCTGATAATCGACATCCTAGGGTACTTAAGGAAGTGGCCCTAGAAATAGTAGATGCATTGCTGGTCATCTTCCAACATTCAATGGAATCTGGAACAATACCCATGGATTGGAGGATAGCTAATGTAACCCCACTATTTAAAAAAGGTGGTAGAGACAAAACGGGGAATTATAGACCGGTAAGCCTGACATCGGTAGTGGGGAAAATGCTAGAGTCCATTATAAAAGATGTAATAGCAGAGCACTTGGAAAACAGTGACAGGATCGGTCAAAGTCAACATGGATTTACAAAAGGTAAATCATGCTTGACTAATCTACTGGAATTTTTTGAGGATGTAACTGGTAAAATAGATAAGGGAGAACCAGTGGATGTGGTGTATTTGGACTTTCAGAAGGCTTTCGATAAGGTCCCGCATAAGAGATTAGCATGTAAAGTTAAGGCACATGGGATTGGGGACAGGGTACTGACTTGGATAGAGAACTGGTTTGCAGACAGGAAGCAAAGAGTTGGAATAAACGGGTCTTTTTGCGAGTGGCAGGCAGTGACTAGTGGGGTACCGCAGGGATCGGTTCTAGGAGCCCAGCTATTCACAATATATATTAATGATCTAGACGAGGGAACTAGATGTAATATTTCCAAGTTTGCAGACGGCACAAAGCTGGGTGGGCGTGTGTGCTGTGAGGAGGATGCCGAGAAACTCCAGTATGATTTGGATAGGTTGGGTGATTGGGCAGATGCATGGCAAATGCAGTACAATGTAGATAAATGCGAGGTTATCCACTTTGGTGGCAAAAACAGGAAGGCAGATTATTATCTGAATGGCAATAGATTCGGAGAAGGGGAAGTGCAACGAGACCAGGGTGTCTTTGTGCACCAGTCGCTGAAGGTAAGCATGCAGGTGTAGCAGGCGGTTAAGAAGGTAAATGGTATGTTGGCCTTCGTAGCGAGAGGGTTCGAGTGCTGGAACAAGGATGTCTTGCTGCAGCTGTACAGAGCCTTGGTGAGACCACATCTTGAGTATTGTGTGCAGTTTTGATCGCCTTATCTGAGGAAGGATGTTCTTGCCATGGAGGGAGTGCAGCGAAGATTCACCAGACTGATACCTGAGATGGCAGGAATGACGTATGAGGAGAGATTGGGTTGATTGGGCTTATACTCGCTGGAGTTTAGAAGAATGAGAGGGGATCTCATTGAAACTTATAAAATTCTAACAGGACTAGACAGACTAGATGCAGGAAGGATGTGACCCATGGCCGGGGAGTCCAGAACCAGGCGTCACAGTCTAAGGATAAGGGGTAAGCCATTTAGGACAGAGATGAGGAGGAATTTCTTCACCCAAAGAGTGGCGAACCTGTGGAATTCTCTACCACAGAAGGCAGTTGAGGCCAACTCATTAAATATATTCAAGAAGGAGTTAGATATATTTCTTAAGGCTAAAGGGATCAAGGGATATGGGGAGAAGGCAGAGACAGGGTACTGAATTTGGATGATCAGCCATGATCTCATTAAATGGCGGAGCAGGCTCGAGGGGCCGAATGGCCTACTCCTGCTCCTATCTTCTATGATTCTATGATTCACTCTCTCCACCACCGGCGTACCGTGGCTGCAGTGTGTACCATCTGCAGTGTGTAGCACTTCCCAAACCCGCGACCTCTTCCACCTAGAAGGACAAGGGCAGCAGGCGCATGGGAACACCACCACCTCCAAGTTCCCCTCCAAGTCACACACCACCCTGACTTAGAAGTATATCGCTGATCCTTCATCGTCGCTGGGTCAAAATCCTGGAACTCCCTTTCTAACAGCACTGTGGGAGTACCTTCACCACACGGACTGCAGCGGTTCAAGAAGGCGGCTCACCACCACCTTCTCAAGGGCACCTAGGGATGGGCAATAAATGCTGGCCTTGCCAGCGACACCCAGATCCCATAAGCGAATAAAAACAAAATAGGCCTGTTTAAATGTAGTAATTAATGGAATACATATTTCCTGGTAGCAGGGAATAGGTTGGAGACAATAGTAGGGAGACCAGGGTCAAAGTCAGAGGTCCCATGGAAACACAAAGCCGACGTAAGCAGGATGGGGCCGGTATGGAGCTTCGACAAACCGCTGTCTAAAGTAGGTGAGTGAAGTCCAGAAGCTATTTGAAGGGTAGAGAGTTCAAGGATGGAGGTTGTTGCCATAGGAATGAGAGTCAGTTGCGGTGCAGAAAGATGATGGCTAAATTGACGCAAGTTGGAGGTCATCATAGATCAAAGCGGCCGGGAAAAAGTAAAACCACAAGCCAGCGACCAGCAAAGCAGAAAACCAGTAGAACAAGTCACCGGACAGCAAGTGAAGCAGCAGCTGTTAGCTCGGAGCCAGCAGAGCTGAAAAACCAGTAGAACCAGTTCAGCAGAGACACAGCCACAGTTTAAAAGGTAAAAATCTTTTTGCAGCAAAGTTAGAGACACAGCAGGGAAGTCTTACAGTGTAATTCAGTGCAGAAACGTAGGGCAGAATTTTCATTGACCCGTGGAGGTGGGTTTGGAGGCGTGTGGGGGGTTAAAATTGCGAAAACTGGACGGCGGGCACAAGTCCACCTCCATCCCGCCTCCACACAATTTTCATTAAATCGTGTCTGCTGGTCCCGACTCCGTCCCACCTCCAAGAGGCGGGATAGGCCGTTAAGGCCCTTAACAAGCACTAAATTGCCTCTATAATGCCATTTTGAAAGGCCTTTGTGATTTTAACCCTTTTTCCACGTGAAGCACGCCTGTTCTGAACCACGAATGTGAAACCTGGCGGTAGCACATTTGGATTGCTGACTATCAGCTGCAGCTCAACCATGAAATAGGAGATGTGATCAGCCATCATTTGCAATTGGCAGGACTTTGTTGTCTGAGGTCTGGGGGACCTTTTATATGGCATAACCACAGCTGTGGAAGTTTGGAGCCTGACACCCATCTCCAGTGTGACCTCCTGGGAAACCCCTCTCGCCACCTTGACTGAGCGCTTCCTCAACTGAGGCATATACCAGAAGCATGGGAACCATTTATTTCCTTTCCTCCTGGACATCAGATTCGGACGAAGACCAGCCGTGGCAGCAGCAGAACCATGAACAACAGCACCACCAGCAGCAGCAGCATCAACAGGAGTGCCAAGCTGCTCCTCACCCACCTGAAGCTGCACAGGCCAGAAGGCGCCAGCGCGTGACCACATTGCTGCCCGAGATGCAAGGGACGCACTTGACCAGATTTGCTTAGCCTGCACACTTTTGCCTCGCACCTTCTTATCAGACCATCGACAATGGCCAGGAACCTGCGGATTCCTATCACTCTGACCACCATACTGACAATTGCCAGTCATCCGAAGCCCTCAATGTGGAAGTCCCATTTGCGAAATGACAGACGCCACAACTTCAGCAGTTTGCCAGCAGAATTTTTAATCACACCAAGCAAGTGCTGGCATTTCAAGATTAAACACAACATTACACCCAAGTGACTACCCTTGTGACTACTTGTGCATTATTTTTCTTTTACGCGTGCTCCTACGTGGTGCTTCCCCTGTGGCTTCAGCAGATGTGGAGGCCCCTTGCTCACTTTCTTGCTGCTCCTGCCTCGACACCTTTGGCAGGCGTCCTCTGGGGTTGCGAGCCTTTGAGGGCTCGGCAACAGTCTGCTGCTCCTGCGGCTGTGCAGGGGTTGAGACAGCCGATATCAGTTGGGTGAGGACTCTGGTGGGGCTCTGACCGAGGGCTTTGCAGTGGCATGGTCGTGTGAGCGCTTGGAGAGGAGCCCCCACTTCCTTGTTGTCTGCCACCAACATCCCTGTCATGGGTCAGCCCCACCTCAGCGCTTGCAAGTGGATTGAGAGCACCTTGCTGCACATCAGGGGAGCCATGGGGACCTGTATCTGCACTGGAAGTCCGACTCAGAAGGACTTCCATGAAGGTCTGGTTTCTGTGTTCAATAGATGACCATCGCTCCTCAAGAGATACCAGTCTATTCTGAACAATGACCATGTTTTCTACACTCTGGCGACTTATCTCCTCCATAGCCGTAGTCATCCTCTCCTCTACTGTAGCCATCCTTTCCACGGAGGTTGCCATCCTTTCCGTGGTGATGCGTTCATGCGCCAATGAATCCACAAAGGCTCTGCTCATGTTCGCTATGGACTCCTCCATTCGCTCCACACTCGCAGCAACCCTGGAGACAAAACCTGCCAGAGACTCCTGCATTCGTTCTTGGAGTTCCAGCACCGCTGATCTTATGGATGGACCCAGAGGCAGAGGGTCGACATGCAGCTGAGCCGAGCTAAGAGAGTCCTGCGCCCTCTGACGAGGACTCTCCACTGCTGTCCCTGTCTCCACTATCTGCTGATGCTCACTTGTGAGCTGTGATACACCAGGTGACAACACTACTCTATCTCGCGATGTTCCCTCCGAGGTGTGAGTGTCTGCGTTGGTGCTGGGTGCACTGAATTCTGCTGACGCAGCACCCTCAGAGGTTGCAGCTTCCTCTGAGGAGTCGTGAGGCTCATGCTCTTTCTCCTGGACGGTGGGGACGGGTGCTTGCGATGGTCCTGGGGGGGAGTAAAGGAAAGAGTCAGAGATGTGAGTCCAAGGTTACATGCACATTGCATATTGCAGATGATCATAAGTCAGTCTGCTGGAGCATCAGAATCATTATCAGTGACTCATGCAATGTCAATGAGAGAGATGATAAACTATTCTCTCACCAGCTTGCTCTTGATGCACCCATCTGTCCGCCCCCCACTTGCGCATCCTCCTCCACTCCCATGATCGCCTCCTCCCAGGTGGTGAGCTGGGCTACTGAGGGTGGCCCTCCTCCTGTCCTCGCTCTTTCCCTCTTATTGTGAGCTCTCTTTTCCTGCAATGAGGGAGACAAGTGGAGTTTGAGTGAGAATGGAGGAGTGAGTGTAGAGAATCTATATCATTGATGGTTAGAAGGAGACAAATTCGGAGTGAGGTGGCAAGACCATGGGCCCACCTTGGGTGTTGTAAGTTGTTTTCATAGCATCACAGCGATAGGGAGTGTGAGGGCTGCATCGTCGAATAGTTAGGTGAATGTGACCATACAGAGAGAGGGAATGGGTAAGGGTGCAGGGATGTTAGTGTCAAGTGGGATGTGGAGGAAGAGGTTGTCAAAGCTGAGTGCTGGTGAGGAGAGGCAATGGGGATCAGAATGAGGGTGATGGGAAATTCATACTCACTTTTCCAGTGCGCAGCAGGTCATGAAACCTCTTCCTGCACTGAAGCCAGGTTCTGCGGGTTATGGACAACGAGTTGACCTCCTCTGCCACCTGGATCCACACAGCCTTGGTTTGATGGGAAGGCTTCTTCCTCCCTGAAGAAGGGAAGAGCACCTCCTTATTAGCTCTGGCTTCCTCAATTAAAGCTTGCAGGGCGACATCATCAAATCGAGGTGCAGACCTAGGTCTCTGGCTGGCCATTCTTCCTGCAGGTGCCTCTAACATGCAAAGGTAGAAGCTTGGCAGTCTGCAGAGGAAGCAAGGCTTGTTGCAGACCTTAAATGCTGCAGCAATGATGACGTCATCGGAAGCGACTTTCAGACTGGAAAAACTCACTGGCCATGGGTTCCCACATGTTGGAACTCAATTGGCCAATTATGCTAAAATCGCATCAATCTCCCACATCGATTTAGATTCGGGTGGCTAACACGAAATGCGGATTACATGACCCCAGCCCGCCCCTGAATCAAAGTCCAGCCCGTAGTGTTGTAATCCAGTGTAGTTCAAAGCAGAAATGTAGTCCAGATGTCCAGAGAAGTCCAGGAGATCGGAAACCAATTTGACAAAAGAATTCAGCAGCTTAAGACTTGAAGTGACTGAAAAGCAGAGCAGCGCCACAGCCGCCGAGTCAAACCGTGTAGTTAGCGAAGTCCTGTCCGCGAGGAATCCAGTGATGGAGGTCAAGTTTCAGCAGAGTTCCAGCAGTTGAAAGATCTCAGTGAGAACAAAAGACGTTGGGGGATGGGCAGCGGACTCTGCAGGGGTAGCTTTAAACTTGTAGTTTGAACTTGTAGTTTGGGCTGAAATGTCTTCACTATCAGAGGCAGGGTATCTTAAGCAATGGAAGAAAGGAGATTGGGGGAAGAAAAGGCAAAAGATGGCAATGGATGACCATGGATACAGTGGAAGCGAAGAGCAGCTCAGAAAGGAGCTGCCAGCCCACGAGCCATCTTGAATACCTTGAAGGACCGCATTTCAGCATTTATAGAATCATAGAAAAATAGGAGTAGGCCATTCGGCCCTTCGAGCCTGCTCCGCCATTCAATATGATCATGGCTGATCCACTATCTCAATACCATACTCCCGCTCTCTCCCCATACCCCTTGATGCCTTTTGTATCTAGAAATCTATCTATCTCCTTCTTAAATATATTCAGTGACTTGGCCTCCACAGCCTTCTGTGGTAGGGAATTCCACAGGTTCACCACCCTCTGAGTGAAGAAATTTCTCCTCATGTCAGTCCTAAATGTCCTACCCCGTATCCTGAGACTGTGACCCCTCGTTCTAGACCCCCGCAGCCAGGGGAAACATCCTCCCTGCTTCCAGTCTGTCTAGCCCTGTCAGAATTTTATACGTTTCAATGAGATCCCCTCTCATTCTTCTAAACTTTAGTGAATACAGACCTAGTCGACCCAATCTCTCCTCATACGATAGTCCTGCCATCCCAGGAATCAGTCTGGTGAACCTTCGCTGCACTCCCTCTATGACAAGTATATCCTTTCTCAGGTAAGGAGACCAAAACTGCACACAGTACTCCAGTGTGGTCTCACCAAGGCCCTGTATAACTGGAGTAAGACATCCTTGCTCCTGTACTCAAATCCTCTTGCAATGAACGCCAACATACCATTTGCCTTCCTAACTGCTTGCTTCACCTGCATGTTTGCTTTCAGTGACTGGTGTACAAGGACACCCAGGTCCCTCTGTACATCAACATTTCCCAATCTATCACCATTTAAATAATACTCTGCCTTTCTGTTTTTCCTACCGAAGTGGATAACTTCACATTTATCGACGTTATACTGCATCTACCATGTATTTACCCACTCACTCAACTTGTCTAAATCGCCTTGAATTTATAGTTGAACCTGCTTGTATACAGCTGTCTCTGTTTGATGCGTGTTAACTTCAGTTGAGTCATGTCCTCACACAACATGATTCCTTCAATACAAATATTTTCCTCCTCTTCTTCCCTCCCCTCCTAAAGGCAGTGACTCACACCAGGAGATGGATTCCATGGAGTCGATTTTGAGTGCCTTCACCCGGAATTAAGAAGATGATAACAGCCTCAAAATAGGATCTGTGGGGTCTCCTGCCATTACCCCAGTGAGAGATCAGTGGGGCCAATGATTGTTAATGCTAATGGCTCCTCGGTTACTACATCCAATGAGTCAATTATTGATATAAATGCAGGTTCTTTCTTTCAATCAGTTTTCTCTATGGATCTTTTCAAAGTACATTATTAATCAGTTAATCAATTTGGCCGCTGTTTATTAATATTGGAAGTTGAAGCCATTAACACAAGTGTTTATAGATAATAATATGGAAAACTGAAATCAAGTACAAATGATGTCTCAGACATGACTTCCAATGCTGCAAAACAAATGAAAGCAATCAATTATAAATGTAATTGTCGGAGAGACATAGTAAATGTCTCCTAACTATTACTGTTATCAATCTGCAGGTATTATGAATCACTTTTCCACATATAACTATTGGGACATAGAGATCAGAAAACAGGGCTTAGTCAAACTTTGTACAAATTTATAACTGAATCTGATTCATTTCTCCTTGCCTTTAGACATACCAACTTTGATGCAATTCAGCTCATGTGGACTATTATTTCTGACTTTGTAAGGCCTCGTGCATGTTTTGGACTTGTGTTAGCCAACCAAATAAAAATATATGGCTAATTATTTAGAGAAGCAGGTGTAAAACCATGAGTAGTACAAAGGCAAACATCATCACCAGGGAACAAGTATTTAAGTACAATAGAATCTCGAAGAATAGCCAGGGAGGTCTGTCCGACTGTTAATCATCCTGTGAATCCTTCCACTACTTCATGCTCCAAGAAAAGAGTGCGAAAGTATAAGAACTACAACTAAAGTAAAAGTCAGAGGTGGACGTAAAAGATTCCATGGCATTATTTCAAAGAAGAGATGGGGAATTATCCCCAGTGTGCTGGCCAATATTGATCCCTCAACCAACATCACTAAAAACAGATTATCTGGTCATTATCTCATTGCTGTTTGTGGGAGCTTGCTGTGCGCAATTTGGCTGCCGCGTTTCCTACACTCCAACAGTGACTACACTTCAAAAGTACCTCATTGGCTGTAAAGTGCTTTGGGATGTCCTGAAAGTCGCTATATAACTGCAAGTCTTTCTTTTTCTTTGTGACAAGGGAAATACAGTGGCCCCACACCACCATGATACTTTTCTTGAACACTGCATTTTTGCCTTTTATTCCCCTTATCATTTTCCCAGTATATTTTCTCTGAGATTGAAGACAAAAAAAACTATTTCCATACAGTTTTGAACCGGTCTTCTTTCAAATAATACCATGAGAGCTTTTATATCCACCTGAGCAGGCAAGACAGGACTTCAGTTTAATATCTCGGCTGAAAGACAACACTTCCAACAATGCAGCGCTCCCTCAAGTAGTTTACATACTCAAGTGGATCTGCGAAGCTATAGGGCCAAAAATTCGGCCCTTCCCGGGTGAGTACGCACTCCGTACTCACCCGTAATGCGTCCCGAAGTGCCGATTTCCTGCATGCACTGCGCATGCGCGGGAAACCGGAACTTCTGGTCTGGTGAAGGGGGCGGTGCATAGGTGAACCGCATGCGTGGGAGAGGCTGCGTGCACGCAGCACACTTAGATTTTTTTTCAGGTTTCTACGCGAGGGTAAGTATTGAAGAAACTACGCTATTAAAAAGGAGGCGTAGGACCCGTTTTCAACAAGGTAAGTGGTTAATTAAGTATAATTTGAAAAAAATTTCAACAGGTTTATCTTTTTTAGATACTTTAAAGAAAGGTAAGTTTATTTTTATCACTTTTAAAAAGTATTTTAATTTTTTCAAACATTTAAATTTTTGTTTAAAGTGGTTAATTTATTTAACTATAGTTATTTTATAAATGTGCTGGGTTTTTAAAAAAAATTATTTTAAGTTTAGCTGTTCTTTTGGGGCCGATTTCAATTCACAGATTTGACAGGTCTCCTGTCAAATCTATGAATGAAAGATGGTCTGCTAGCATTGGCTCTCCATGGCCCACGTGATCCCAGGGGACGCATCGCACTAACTGCGCCCCTGGGACACGCAAGCACTGCGCGCCGGCACTTGGAGCAGGACCAGGAGCTGAAGTTCCCGTGGGCCCAAAACACAACGGCAGGCACGGTAGGTAAGAGCGCGCGCGATCCTTACCCCCGCGGCAAGCCGTAAAGGCGAATTTCTGGTCTGAGTCAGAGACAACAGTGCTAACACTGAACCAAGCTAACACAGACACTAGTCCAAAACCTACAGGTGCCCCCACACACCTTGGTGGTTAGCCAAACAGCAGCATGGGCAGAGGTGTGGGATAAGGTCTCCTGTCCTTTCATTTGTGGCGACAGGAATTTGGGGGAGAATATGGGATTGGAGGAAGGGAAGAAAGAAAATGACAAAGTAAATGGCAAAAGGAAAACGAGGTATAGATATTCCAGGAGGTTCAAGGTACAGTCACGTCACCAGAATCTCCAAAATGAATTCTGCAAAGAAACAAATCAAATGAAGCACTAGAGCAAGATCCCAAGGCAATAAATAGAAAGTTTAACAACTTGTAAACACCAATCGGTGAAGTACTGTGTGGTATTCGTGTATGAACAAATGCATCCTGATATCACACAGTGCAATTTTGACTCCACAAAATGCACAAATTAGGGATGAGAGAAATGTAGCAAGAGTGGAGTCAAAAAAGGCCATTTGAATGTTGCTAGAAATATCATTATTGTCTATTGTGAATCTTTTTAATACATAGGAAAAAATAACCTGTAACAATTACATGGAAAAACCTTATAACCATTATAACAATCCAAACAGAAAATGCTGGAAATACCCAGCAGGTCAGGCAGCATCCATGGAGAGAGAAACAGAGTTAACGGGGGCGATTTTGCCAGCCCTGGGGAGGCGAGTATGGAGGCGGGACTGCCGGGAAAATGGCAGATTCCGGGGGTGGGTAACCATCCCGCTCCCAACCCGCCTCCGTGCCATCTTCCCAGGAGGCGGGTACCCAACCTCGAGGCGGGAAGGGGATTATTGCCAATTAACTGCCTGTTAACAGGTAGTTAACAGGCAGTTTTTTGGCTAATCCCTATTTTGCCATCTAAAGTGTGGGCTTCCCGACGGCTCCGAACCTCGCCAGGGTCAGCGAGCCGAACCGTGGGTCTGCGGGGGTCGGAGGGGCCGAAATGTCCGGTGTGCAGGTGAGTGATGGGTGCATGTGTGGAGAGGTAAGTGTGTGAGGTGAGTCTTAAGTGTTTTAAAAGCTTTACTTACCTTTGCTTCTTCCTCCAGGTTTCAACCCTTCAGGTCTCGGGAGTCCCTCATCTCACCGGCAGAGAAAGCAGAATGGTCGCTGCATTCTCAAATGCATCAGCCTTCTGCTTTCTGCTCAGGAGAGATCTCTAACTGAGCCTGTGTCCCAGGTCTCAACTTAGAAGACAGATTGTCAGTGTTTGACAGCTTCACAGTGCTGTCAAACGATGACAAATTCATCTGTCAAAAGCTCTTGACAGATGAAACGTCACTCGCTGACGTCACCAGTAACCGGCTTTCCCTTAATTGGCCTGCTAAGCCAGCTGGGCGAGCCTAATAAGGTCAATCAAGGGAAAATAGCGTGGGTTGGCTGGACATCGATGGAGGCGGGACTAAAACCCGACAAGCAGCAGTCCCGCCTCCAACGCGCCCCCATTGGCAAAATCACCCCCAACGTTTCAGGTCGGTGGCCTTTCATCAGAACTGAGGAAAAGAGAAATGGCTCCTTTGTGCTTATATGGTGGCCCCATACTTCCCTGAAATAAGAGAGAAAATCATTTCAGCCTATGGCAGCACCACGTTCTTTTATATCGTTCTTTGCCTGCAGCACATGCACAGTATTGTACCACAAGAAATACAATTGTGAAATCACATTTTATATCACTTGTGTAAAGTTTACCCCGATTGTTCCAGCATTATTAATCTTAGAATCATAGAATCATAGAAAGTTACAGCATGGAAGGAGGTCATTTCAGCCCATCCTGTCCGCGCTGGCCAACAAAGAGCTATCCAGCCTAATCCCACTTCCCATCTCTTGGTCCGTAGCCCTGCAGGTTACAGCATCCCAATGCACATCCAAGTACTTTTTAAATGTGGTTAGGGTTTCTGCCTCTACCACCCTTTCAGGCATTGAGTTCCAGACCCCACAACCCTCTGGGTGAAGAAATTTCCCCTCAAATCCCCTCTAAACTCTCCACCAGTTACTTTAAATCTGTGCCCCCTGGTTTTTGACACATCTGCTAAGGGAAATAGGTTCTTTCTATCCACTTTATCTAGGCCCCTCATAATTTTATACACCTCAATAAGGTCTCCCCTCAGCCTCCTCTGTTCCAAGGAAAACAAACCCAGCCTATCCAGTCTTTCCTCATAGCTAAGATTCTCTACTCCCGGCATCATCCTTGTAAATCTCCTCTGTACCCTCTCTAGTGCAATCACATCTTTCCTGTAATGTGGTGACCAGAACTGCACGCAGTACTCTAGCTGAGGCCTAACTAGTGTTTTATACAGTTGAAGCATAACCCCCCTGCTCTTGTATTCTATGCCACAGCTAATAAAGGCAAGCACTCCGTATGCCTTCTTAACCACCTTATCTACCTTCAGGGATCTGTGGACATGCACTCCAAGGTCCCTTTGTTCCTCTACACTACTCAGTGTCCTACCATTTAATGTGTATTCCCTTTCCTTGTTAGCCCTCCCCAAATGCATTACCTCACACTTCTCCGGATTGAATTCCATTTGTCACTGTTCTGTCCACCTGACCAATTTATTGATATCTTCCTGCAGTCTACAGCTTCCTTCTTCAGTATCAACCACACAGCCGATTTTAGTATCATCTGCAAACTTCTTAATCATACCCCCTATATTCAAGTCTAGATCATTGATATATACCACAAAAAGCAACGGACCTAGTACTGAGCCCTGCGGAACCCCACTGGAAACAGCCTTCCAGTCACAAAAACACCCATCAACCATTACCCTCTGCTTCCTGCCTCCGAGCCAGTTTTGAATCCAACTTGACACTTTGCCCTGGATCCCATGGGCTTTTAACTTTGTGACCAGTCTGCCATGTGGAACCTTATCAAAAGCCTTGCTAAAGTCCATATACACTACATCAAACACACTACCCTCATCTACCCTCCTTGTTACCTCCTCAAAAAATTCAATCAAGTTTGTCAGACACGACCTTCCCTTAACAAATCCATGCTGACTATCCTTGATTAATCGGTGTCTTTCTAAATGAAGATTTATCCTGTCCTTCAGAATTCTTTCCAATAATTTTCCTACCACCGAAGTTAGGCTAACTGGCCTGTAATTACTCAGTCTATCCTTTTCTCCCTTTTTAAACAAGAGTACTACATTAGCAGTCCTCCAGTCCTCCGGCACCACACCTGAAGCCAGAGAGGATTGGAATATGATGGTCAGGGCCTCTGCTATTTCCTTTTTTGCTTCGCTTAACAGCCTGGGATACATTTCATCCGGGCCTGGGGATTTATCCACTTTTAAAGATGCTGAACCCTTTAATACTTCCTCTCTCACTCTGTTTATTTCATCTAATATTTCACACTCCTCCTCCCTGATAGCAATGTCTGCTTCACCCCTCTCCTTTGTAAAGACAGACACAAAGTATTCATTAAGAACCCTACCGACGTCTCCCGCCTCCACACACAGATTACCCTCATAATCTCTAATAGGCCCTACCCTTTCTTTAGTTATCCTCTAACTCTTAATATATTTATAAAACATCTTTGGGATTTCCTTGATTTTACTTGCCAAGAATTTTTCATGCTCTCTCTTTGCTTTCCTAATAATCCTTTTTAATTGCACCCCTGCATTTTCTGTACTCCTCTAAAGATTCTGGAGTATTTAGCCCTCAGTATCTGTCATACGCCTCCCATTTTGGAAATGAGAGTGTGGAGCTGCCATCTCTTGTTTACTATTGGTGCTGCTATGAATGTTTCAGAGCCTCCTGAAAGAAATGTATTTGTGTAACTATTGCTCTGTGACTGATTGGAATTTGAGGTTTGGGTGACCGACTGGTTGAGTGCGCTGACCAGTCACCCAATCCCAAAGTAAAGAAGCGGCAGTGATTGTAATCCGCGGTCTCATTAACATCAGGCCGGCGAGCTGCGAGATGCCAAATGGGAATCCCGATGCCACTCGCCCGGATTGAGGCCTACCAATATCGTGCTGCCCCGGCCCGCAGAAAGGCAAGTGCAGACTGGAGGGGGAGGGGGGTTGCAATCATGTGGCGGTGGGGGGGGGTGGGTGAATTCCCAGGGCAGCAGCAGCACAGACAATTTTTGTGAGGCCCAGAGCAGCATTTCTGCTCCATAAAAATAATATCGAACTTACTCTGGCTGGGCTTCTTCTCCTCCAGCGTCCGTGGAAATGATTGGATTGTGCACAGCGCACGCTTGGACCATTTCCAACCTAAAATGGCAATTGCTGGCCTAGGCCCTCGCTTTGCATATTGAAATGGGCCTGCCGCCTGAAACAGGCAGGTGCTTTGGGCGCCCACCATTAGGCCCCTTTCAAAATGTCGCAGGCCGCATCGTCGAGGTTAAGGGGCACGAAGGCTCCCGATCCCATTTTGAGGTCGTTACCGCCCCGTTAACACCAGGTAATACAAATTAAAATCAAAGCCCATTCAGTCATCAAAATGTCATGGTTTCTACAGAGAAATCGATAATGCAAAGCAAATTATATTTTTAAATCTAATTTCGTGGATAAAATTTAGAAAAATGAACTAAACAACTCATGGCTTGTATTATTATTCTGAGAGTGATTAACTTTCTAAATGGATGGTGTCCGTGTGCTTTGTAAACTCTGTTCCATACAGGCCAACCTACACAACTTGGAAAAGCTGATGAACAGCTTCAAAAAAGCTAACATAGCCCCTAAAATGCTAACAAGTCAAAAAGCAGCATGCAACTGAAAAATAGGTCTGAATAAAGGCCTGCTGCTTCAAGGCAACTGAATAAAGTTGAATTCCTTTTTAACCCTTTCTAGATTTCAGGGTTTTTAATTGCTGTTCCTAGATCACATTCCACAATTTAGTTTGCTTTTCTGTGAAAACTAAATCAAAAAGGGACCTGCGAAAAGAAATAGCTACAACAGGAGTGCAGTGGGACACGGACGCGTCATGGCTTACGCTGCAGCTATACCCAATATTCCGTCTGTTGTATTATAGTAAAAATTAAAGAATACAGAAGTACAATTTTTGTAGTGTTGGATTTAAGAATTTTTGAATGGAATTGAACTCTGCTGGTGCCAAATTCTGACTTTTGGCACGTTTTTGGTGCAGTTTCCAACATTTTGAAGTGTACTGTGATTGTTCTCTTTTTATTTACTTTCTATTTTACTTCTAAATTTCTGATTCATTTTTGCCCTGCTGTTGAAATGCACCTAAATTGTGACTCTTTCTACCTTCCATGCACATCTGTTTATATAATCCTATTCTGACAATCCACAAGCAATGCCATTGGACTTAAATTAGTTAAATTCAAAAACTCAGTGGGTGTGCCTGAGGGAAACAAACACATAAATACAACGTAATGTGCGGTGTTAAGAGAAGAAAGCCATTGAATAATCTGTAAATGTTCTGTAACCATTAGGCTAATCTGTGGTTTGACGTAGATTGGAATCAAATAACCTGGGAGCGTTTATATACAGTATTAATAACATTTTACTGAGGCCGAGGCCCTGATTCACTCGGCTATCATCTTTCCTTCCCTTGGGTAAGAAATTGGTTTTTCGTTTACATTGACAGTTGTAATTGGGGGGGGGAGGTGAAGAATGATCATGGAGTATAGTGAGACCCAACAAGTCCGTACACAGGATGCCATGGGCCAGTTTAAAGGAGCAGTCATCAGTGAAGCTAAATACAAGGATAAAAGATCTGCGTAATGTATGAAACCAAACGACAGTATCAGGAATCATACTGCTAGTTCTTGTATTAACACTGATTAAAGTTAGGCCAGTGATACCGACAATGAAATAAGGAATCTACAACACCCATAGTAAGCTGTCAAATAAAGTATATATATATGTATATATAGGCCCAAACCTACAAGAGGCATAGGCACTTTTCAACTTCCTGACACTAAAATGTGGGATGTTGTTCCCCAACTCCCTCAGATTATGGGACATGATGTGGGATAGCACCTTTTGCACTCTCCCCATCATTTTTAATTTACCCACCAAATTCTCATTTACCCACCGAATTCTCATTTACTCCCTCTTACAGCCCCTTATTTTTAGCCACTTTTTCTCCCATCACTCTTACTTGCTTTCACTCTCCCCCATCTCCGTCCCTCAATCTGTTCAGGTTGGCTTTTTCCTTTCCGAGCTCCCCCTTATCTTTTTTACACACACTATCATTGCCATCATTATGATGCCACTTTTACTCCCTTTTTGACACCTGTGGCACTCACTTGAAACACAAAAGAGAAATAAAAAAACACAAACAACTTGCTTTTTTTTGTTATATTTTACTCAGAAGTGGAAAAGATTAGCTGCAGAATTTGTGTGCAATCTGAGCTTTCCGGCCTACAGATTTGATGCCACAAAATATATTCAATTCAGTTTAATTTCTTCCCTTCGTTGCTAAATTTAGAAGGAAGATCAGTCCAACCTGTACAAAGAAACATCGTCTCCACTCTTAATGTATAGTGCAGTTAATACAGAGGCCCGACAATTTCAAGGAGCTAACGTTAGTCTCCTGCCACAACACCAGCAGGGCACCCCAGAGATATGGCGCAACTACAGTTTTCAGCCGCTTACCCTGGAGCTTCCACTGGAGTTACGGCGAGAGGTCAGCGGTAGGTCCACAGAATGTCAAGGCCAGACTCTGAAGTCTTCCATAAATCTCTTTTATCACCTTACTACTAAGGCTGCTGAAAATCGAACATGCCTTTCAACCCCTGTCTGCACATGTTCAGAAATGGCAAATTCTGAACTCAGTATGAGTTAGTTAGTGTTAGCAATGCTGCTTTGGGAGTTACTAGGCAAACAAAGCACATTGCGGGGTCAGAAAAGTGAGCTGCCCACTCTGAACACAACTATGTGTATCGACTGTGACCTGAGAAGCAACCACATGGACAGAAGACCCATAATTCAAGTGAAAGAAGAAAAAAAACAAAGGCTTTCTCAGTACACATTGATGATTTTTTTTTTAATTGATAAATCTAGGTGAAGCCTGAGGCCTTAGTGCAAGACACCACCAAACTTTAAAAGAGTAAGAAAGAAGAGGACATAAATCAATAACTATGGTTAGGTGATGGGGAACCAAGATTGAGAGAGGGAGGTACCTTGCATTATGAGAACAATATGCTAACATTCCCACCTGGCACCCGAGTCCCAAATAATGGGAATTTAACTAATGATCTGGAAAAAGAAGAAAGGAATTTCTTAAATTATACAGCCCATAACTGTACATCCTCCTCCTGCCAGGAGGGTAGAACTCTCTGTGCCATAGGTTCTTTACATCTATCATAATGGTGGTCTGTGGTTAGCTGGCAGGACACACAATCCACACAAAACAAGTCAGTGTTTTCCCCTTCCCTTCGAGATTGGCCACCCCACATTCACGCAATGCTCCCATCCAGTAGCCTGATTGAGATCTGACAAAATTCCACCAAATGTGATTTTGATTGTCAGCAAGCCCCAGGATTACACTCAACTGCAAATCAAGTACTCAACCAGTTAAGCAACCAGGTCACCTGAAAAACATTGTTGTACTGTTGTATACAGTCAGCAGAAAAGAACTAAGTACTGATATCTGTTCTTAGGAAGCAAAATTGTACCGAGAAACTTTAAGGCAAACATCAACATGAGCCCCAGAATAAACACAATCCGACTCCACCACTGTAACTGTGGAAAAGTGGGATTTCTGGATTGCCGCAGTTACATGCCTGACCCTATGGGAATTTCCAGGTCAGGTTATTTACATGGAATGGGCGGGTGCCCATGCTGACATGGGGTGTTAGTGAAGACATGCGGAAATAGCAGTGTTGCCCAGCTACTAAAACAGTTACTGACAGATCTGGCAGAAGATGACAAAATGGAGCACAAATGGCCCCTTTCCTGGGAGACTGCTTTCCTTACAATGGCTGATTGCTTTGCAACCAGACTGGAGGCCTGCTCTGATAGCACCCCAGATGCCATAAAAGAATATTGGATTTTTGAGGCCACAGTGTTCAAAAATACTTGTAGGAATTAGCATTAAAGTGCCTTCAATCACCAAGGTCCCATGCTCCATAATTCCCTCCCTAAAACCATTTCTCCACCTCCTTTAGACCATCCTTAAAATCCACCTCTTTGGCCAAGCTTTTGGTCACCCCTTCTAATATCTCCTTCTTTGGCACTGTGTTCACTCTTTTTTTACTTACACCTTTGTGAAGTGCCTTGGGATGTTAAAGGAGCTATATAAATGCAAGTTCTTGTTCAATACCAGTGCTCTCCAATATAGTAAGGGAAGCAGCCAGAGCAAATGTAAAAAGCAAGCAGTTGCACTTATATTGCGGCTCATCATAGAGTCATAGGGGGAGAAATTCAGTATCGCCCCATTTGGGGCGCAATTATCGGCCGGGCGCAAAGATTAGCACCTGGCGCTAATTATCGCCACCGACTGCAAACTTGACTTTTATCGCCCCTGGAGGTGATTGGAGCGCTAAATCAGGCGCTTCACACCTGTCTTAAGGCGCAAAGGCCGAGGAGCGAGGCGCTACCTCTGAGCGTTGGCGAAGCTCATGTGATGTCAGTCAGCAATGGAACACACACACAATGGCATGGGCCAGTTCTTAAAGGGGATGGTTGATCTTGCTTTCCATCCACATCCTGCTCATTGCAGCCTTGAATCTCGGCCTGGAGAGACCTGCACATCAACTCTGCTGGGAAGAACAATGGAGAGTACCAGGGAAAGAGCTCAGAGTGCAGCCCCCATAGTCTCTTCTAAATCGATACAAGGAAGGGCTAATCAAAATGAACCTGCAAAGTGCTGCTCAGTACCCAAAATCCTTCACACAGCATTGAATCTCTCCAGAAGTCTCTCTCTCTCTCTCTCAGAATGCGTGGTTCAAAAATGGCACCAACAATAAAAGGCAGGAAGCGGTCGCCTTTAAATAGCGCTCCCCCAGTCCCTTCATGACTGCAAAACGCTCCCCTCAACCTGTCGTTGCTAGCGTCAGGCGGTAAGGCAAGGGGCGCCACTCAATATCCGCTCCGGGGCGATACCGGGGCGTTGCGCACTCGACTGATGTCACGATCTGCCTGCGCAGGAGATCGTGGCGGTAGTGTTTAGCGCCGCCGCAAACTGTCTAGTTAATTTCACGAGCGGCGCAAACATCGCCGCGCCTGGGCGCTAGATGCTTTGTGCCCCATTAGCGCCCTCTTAAGGCGCTAACGGGAGGCGCAACCAACTGAATTTTTCCCCCATAGAGTCAGAGTTATACAACACAGAAAAAGGCCCTTCGGCCCATCGTGTCCGCACCGGCTATCAAGCCCTGTCTATTCTAATCCCATTTTCCAGCACTTGGTCCATAGCCTTGTATGCTATGGCGTTTCAAGTTTTCATCTAAATGCTTCTTGAATGTTGTGAGGGTTCCTGCCTCTACCACCCTTTCAGGCAGTGAGTTCCAGATTCCAACCACCCTCTGGGTGAAAAATTTTTTCCTCAAATCCCCTCTAAACCTCCTGCCCCTTACCTTGAAACTATGCTCCCTGGTTATTGACCCCTCTACTAAGGGGAAAAGTTCCTTTCTAGCTACCCTATCTATGCCCCTCATAATTTTGTACACCTCAATCAGGTCCCCCCTCAGCCTTCTCTGCTCTAAGGAAAACATATCTTTAAAAAACTTCACAAAGTATCTCACATAAAACGGTTTCCTTTGGAGTGCAGTCACGGTTGTTAAGCAGGCAAGCATGCCAGCTGTTTTGGGAACAGTCCCTCAAACAGAAATTAGGTGAATGATCAGTTAATCTGTCTTTTGGTTGTATTGCTGAGGAAGGAATGTTGCCAGGGCAGCAGAAGAACTCTGTGCTCTTCTTTGGAAAGTGTCATGGGATCTTTGACATCTACCTGAACCACAGAGGTTTACACCACTGGAACAGACAAATCAGGCGTCACTTTATCACCTAATTTTAACATTTTAATTACATTTTCCTGACAATTCTTGACTTTCCTTTCTCTATAACTGAACAGATTCTGCTCCCCATTGGCTGTGTAGGTTAATGCACCACCTGGTGTGATACTGAACCATACAGACCAGAAGGTGCTAGGTCTGTCCCCTGGTCTTTGCACAGAAGATCTGAACCAAGGCATCAGTTGAGCTGCTACCATTGGGCTCAGCACATGCTCGCTCCTGACTACACAAAAGTGACCTCCAACGGAAATTCATCTGAACATTGGATAAGGACAGGTTGGTGTTTATCTATGCTGTCCTCTATGAAAAACCTGCCAACACTAGCTCATAAAGAAGAATGAACAGTTAGGCAGGTTCCCAAAGGCCACCAATGCCCATGGAACAAAACCCCAGATAGAAACTAAGGCTGCGATTTTGCTGACCTCGGCGGGTCCGTGGCAGGCGACGTCGGTGTCGGGTCCCGACCCCACTACTGGCTCCATCCCGCTCTGTGAAATGAATTTACCTTGATTGGGCTTGTTAAGCCTGCCCAGCGCGTTTCCCGGCCAATTAGAGGAAGCGGGTCTGGTGACTGCATTAAGGTGCTGCAAACACTGACAATCACTGCACAGAGGTGCAGGACTGCTCCCAGGCTCTCCCATGACTCCCTCCATAAGCTTATGGAGGGAGTCACAGCACGCAGGAAGGTCCTCTTCCCTTCCCATTGGCGGAAGAGACCTCCCCAGGAGATCAACACAGCCTGGTTGCACATTGCAGAAGAGGGCACAAGCAGGGATGTGGTCAAGAGGACTTGGGTGCAGTGGCGCAAACCTTTCAATGATCTCAGTAGATCCCAAAACGTTAGTACAAAGCCACACCCAAACTCATCCTGCTGTACCTCTCATCACATCCCCATCACTCTGCCTTCCCTACTCTACTCCTGCACATCCTTACTCACACCAACTTACCTTGCACCTCCACCCATCCCTCTCTATCTATATTACCACATCCCCATCTCACTAGCCACCCCTCACACTCACCCACATCCTAGTGCAATCATACCAACTAACATCACACAAGGGTAGGCATTTGGGTGTTAATGCAATGTTCGTGTAAAGCTTCTGTTAATGTGGTGTCAAACATTAAAACATTTATTTTCAACACTTTGTGCTCTTGGACAGATTTGTGTGCACCTTTGGAAGTGGCTTGAGGAGTTGCAGTGAATGGTGAGACATAACGGTCCCACCCCCCACCCCCGCAATGGTGTTGAGTATGAAAGGAATGGCTTGGGCATTGTAGGGATGCTTTATGTTGTTGGTGTGGGGTGGTGCCAATCTGGCACATTATGTGGCAGCCAGGGTGTACAGCACCAAGTGAAGTAAATCTGGCCATGGTGAGGCAATCCCTGGCCTCCCGGGCAGCAATGTGTTCGGGTGCTGATGCCCTCTGTCCTTTGCAGCATCAGTTGATTGCAGAGAAGGTTGGTGCTATTGTTGGTGCTGCTGGTGTGCCTGGTGCTGCTGGTGTGCCTGGTGATGCTGGTGTTGTGACTGATCATGGTGGGATTCTGAGGACCAAGGTGAGAGAGTATAAAGGGCACCCATGCTGATGGAATAGATGGCAGGTGAAGTAGAGATGACAGAAGCGATCTGTCAATGGTGAGAGTGGTAATGGGGTCACACTGGATGGAGACTTGTGTAAAGACTTGCAGCATGGTGAATCTGTTGTGGAAATGCAGTGAGGAAGAGCTTGTGGCTGAGGGAAAATATCCCTGTAAGGTGGGAGCTTTTACTGTACATTTGAAGCTGTCAACTCAACAGCAGATTTAATCGCCACTGAATTCCGGCCTCAGTTTGACAGACGTGGTCCACGACCAGCATGGAGCCCGTGCACGAGCACGTAAAATCAAAAGGTGAGCTCAAATGTATTCTTAATGATCTCTAAACAAGGTCATAATTGCTTGGATTGGGCCCCCCGCTGCTGCGTGTCGGGTCTGCTCAGCGCTGACAGATCCAACATTTATTAAAAGCGTGTGGTAGCGGGTTCACAGCGGGGTCCTGACCCGCTGGGGAAAAAAAACACTTTCCCACCCGACCCACCACCGATCGCGCCCGCTGACCCCCGACATAATCTCAGCCTAAATCATTAGGAGATTTAGGGGTGAAGAATGAATGAAAAAAAGAGATTTCACTTATCTATTATATATTAAATTTAGTCTGTGCAGCACAAGTGCCATTGGAAACTCATTATAAGTACCTGTTACTCCTATAGGTAGCACTGTGATGTTAGGGGTGTCACTTTGTGTGACGCGCAATAGCTGCTATTTTCTAGTGAGAATATTGTACAATTTGTGCCCAAATTGCTCAAAATGCTTTTTGAATTGTTTTCATTGACATTTTTCTCAGTAATTGAAATCAATAATGTCTAAAATATAAATTTAAACAAAATTTTTAACATCAAAAAGTTACATATTTCACAATAATATGAATAAATGTATCCATTAAATGTTCTTTTTTAAAGCCCTCTTTAAAGTTGTACTTGAAGGCCTCAGTCTAGCCCAAAAGCTTGACTTTGACTTGACATTTTTGCCTAAAGCTGTGACTCCGTGAGCTGAATTTGGATTGTGCACTCTGAGCATATATAATGTATCTAAGTTCCTAGGATGCATCAGTATCATTCAGGCTGATATACTGATGGAATATTTTTCTTTAGCTTCCAGCACTTTCTACTCAGTACTTCTTCAAATAATTTTTTTAAGCCAGCAGGTGAATTTCAAAAGCTTTATTGAGGTAAAATTTATATTGAGAGTTTTTTGTTAAAAAAGAGAGGCTGCCTGTGAGTGTGTGAGAGAATGCATAAAAGTGACAGTTCTGATTACACACTTGTTGTAGATTTTATTGTGAGTTCTATAAACTTCAGAAAGTGTATTAAGCGAAAAGAGGAGGAGAGAAAGAGATAGAGATAAGTAGAGAGGGAATTAATTTTGGTTATTTTTTTTAATTGCATTTTGAAGCCAACTAATTATCCATATGTACAAAAAGCAAAATGCTGCGGATGCTGGAAATCTGAAATAAAAACAGGAAATGCCGGAAATACTCAGCAGGTCAGGCAGCATCCGTGGAGAGAGAAACAGAGTTAACGTTTCAGGTCAATGACCTTATTATTAATTATTAATGTGTTTAGCTGGCAGTTCGAAAGGTAATTGTTGATTCCTTACACTTTTGAAACAAAAATCATAATTGCTAACACATAAGAGGCAGAGATTGAGAGAAAGGGAAAAAAGAGAAACAGAGAGATAGATAAGGAGAAAGACAGACAGACAGACATGGGGGTAATTTTCACTTTTATTGCCAGGCAAAAAACAAGTGCTAGCAACCTGGCAGCCCGTTTTACTTTCTTTTCTGGAGTAGTGTTTAACAGGTTGCCAGGTTACTGTCATCCATTTTCTACATGCCGATAAAAGAGAATTTTTTTTTAAATTACCCCAGTGTCTTTCCTCATTCTGTTATTATCAGGGCTAGGGAAGAGGGTGATCATATTCTCCAGTGTACCATGTACAACGGCATCTTAACATCTTAGTGGGCCAAAGGCACAACCTGTCACAGCTGCATAATAAATCACTGTGCTTTTAAAATCATAGAATCATAGAAACTTACAGCACTGAAGGAGGCCATTCGGCCCGTCGTGCCTGTGCTGGCTCTTTGAAAGAGCAGTCATGCTTAGTCCCACTCCCCCGCTTTTTGTCCGTAGCTCTATAAGTACCTTATCCTCAAGTACCTGTCCAACCCCCTTTTAAATTTATGTACGGAATCAGCTTCCACCACTTTTTCAGGAAGAATATTCCAGATCCCGACAAAATCTTTAATATAATGGGGGTAATTTTCATTGTTGGCTGAGGCGATATACTGGCAGTTGCAAGGATAATTGGGAGGGGTGGATAACGGGCAGCCGATCCACTACTGCCAGTTTTCCATCCCTCCAAAGTTGAAACAACGCACATTAAATCTGTAGTGTTGCACTAAAAGGCTGAGTGGTAACGAGAAATGTTCATGACCACTTGGGCTTTTTACAATCTCAGTACAGTATTTTTTTTAATAACCTGTGTGGTTTCCTATGCCTTATCTTCTGTCCTCTGATACCTAATGTTACATTTAATCACATTTTCCTATCATTCCTGCTAGACGAAATACCTAAAGAGTGAAACGAATCACTGCCCGATTCTGCAGTTCATCCAAGTTAAAGGGTAGAAATCAAACGTTCAGCTTGGCTTTTTTTAAATTGAGAAACCCTAGGGTCAGCAGCAAGGTCTATAGTGCAGAGCAACACCGAGGTTGAAAAGCATCTGAGGGAAAGTGATATAAATCAAGGCTTAGGTTTTAAAAGCCAGCAGGTTGCAGGGAGAGTGAGTCAGAATACAAATCATAGAATGGAAAAAAATTGAGCTGGGGCAAAGAGTCTTAATTTAACCTGGTGAAGCAGCAAGGAAGCTTGAGGGAGGTGCAGTAAAAGTAATAATTTCGTAAAGCCTGACATCTCCCGCTGAGGTAAAAAAAATAAAAATGACAATCCTAGCATAATTTTTGACAGATCAAGAATTAATTATTTGCTCTTCCAGAATAATAAGAGTGTGATTTATTTAACTTTGTACCATGTTATTAGGGAGTAGCTGCCTGAAAAATCACTGAATGCTCTTAACGAAGGCACATTGGTCTTTCAACTCCATCTCATTGGGCTGTGATGCGAAGTACAGCTGTAGTTCCTTGTGTTCCTTGTTTCCCCTACGTATGCATTTACTGTAAATGGATGCTCAAGGTAATCACTGAGAGATCAGTACCCTGATTTCTCAATTTTGCTCTGATTTCGAAGTAACATGACATACTGTTACAAGGCCATTAATTCCAAGCCACTCCTTGTAGCTGTGCGACTGCATGTCAGGCCCTTGACCCCAATTTATACGGTCTTTTATGTAGTCTTCTTGTAGTTTCAAATCCATTTTCCCCCAAATATACTGCTTATTTCAAAGCCTCTGCCAAGGGTAGGGCAATCTATTGACCGACTGATTTTTTTTCATTTACCACAAGTCACAGTAACTGATGCACTGAAACAATTTAATACCTATTTCAGCTCAAGCTGTTCCTATATATTGCCCTTAACTGAGTAGGCTGCTGACTCTACCTTTGAATGAAATTCTTCACTCCATTAAATGTCTCATATATTACTTCCAAACGCCCACTGGGATTGGTGAATTATAGCTATGTAGTGTCTCTTTCTTACCTAAATCTCTGGAAATGAAATTAAACTAATAATGGAAATCGGTGTGAATTTTCTGTACATTTGCTTTCTTCGTAGATCTGAATCCTGATTGATCCATATTTAGTTTTCCATGGAATATTATGCACGGCTTGTGCTTTTATCAGAGATTTTACATGCTGCAGATCAAATCAGCTAGTTTTCAAGTCTCTACCATGCCTAGTTATTTGTCCATTCATTGATTCCTTTTTAATTCCATGCTTGAGAATTTGCACTTCTAAAATGTGCAGTTGGCTCCAGGTGAAATTGGCAGTGTAACATGCTAAAGATTAAAGACTGGATGAGTGAGAAAGGTGTGATGCAAATGAGAATCCCTCCTTGGGAAGTTATACAATTTGTACCTTACAGTGTAGGACATATTTTCCTGCCCCTTTGCCCTGACCCAGCGCTAAACAGGAGGCGCCACTCAAAATGTACTGCTCCTGTCCAACCCCAGCCTGCATTTCAGTCCTGGGCCATTGAAACAGCCCAGGAACATCTCTGGTATTACCACAACCCCTCCCTACCCAGACAGGGCCTAGCACACATGATAGAAGCAGAAAAGTCAGGTTCATAACTTGGTTAACAGGCCCACAGCTGTATCTATGCACTGCTCTGTAAATGTATTGGCCGAGAGATTCTGTTCCCTACGGGTGTGTACGCGCTGTGTACTCACCTGTAGGGCCAACGAAAGTGCTGGTTTTACGCATGCACTGCGCATGCGCTGGAAACTGGAACTTCCGTTCTGTGAAGAAAGGCCTTGACTGGTCAAACACCTGCGCCAGATAGGCAGCGCGTACGGCAGAAACTTCCGTTTTTTTCACAGTTGCTTCAGTCCAGGTAAGTCGGAAATAGCTGCGCCTGGAAAAGCAGGTGCAAGGCCTGCTTTTACCAGGCTAATAGTTGAAGAAAGTAAAAAACAAAAAAAAATTTCCACTGATTTATTATTTTAAAATACTTTAAAGAAAGGTAAGTTTATTTTTAGCCCCATTAAAAACTTTAATTATTTTTTTCAAAAATTTAAATTTTTGTTTAAAATAGTTAATTTATGTAATTTATAGTCATTTTAAAAATGTGATTTTTTTTTTTTTTAATTTATTTGAAGTTTTACTTATGTTTTGGGGCTGATCTCTATTCATAGATTTGATAGGTCTTCCTGTCAAATCTATGAATGGAGATTCCCTGCTCTGATTGGCTCCCATGGCCCACGTGATTCCAGGGACGCTGTGAACTACCTGCGCCTCTGGGATATGTGGGCTCTGCACACCGGCAGTTTGAAGAGGCACAGCAATGGAATTCTGCGCCTCCCGGGAGCCTTCCGGTCCAGGCGCAGATTTTTCCAAATCGCAGCCCTCCGCCCGCGGGAGGGCTGCGAACGGAATTTCTGGGCCATTGTATGTAGCAGAAGGAGCTGAGGTCCCACGAGGGTGCAGCTGATTGTAGCTACAAAATGAAAATTTATGACTTTCAAAGTGATGACTCAAGAAGTGGATGTAAAACCTATGCAACATATAGATATAGACACAGGCACATAATAGTTGAAATTTTTACTCATAATCTAACAGAGAATGTGTCTTTCAAAATGCATCATTGTATTTTGATATATGGGCCGGAATTTTTATATTGAAGAGAGTGCGGATTCGCGAGCAGGTTGGCAGTTAAAAGTGTTGAAATTGACAGCATGTCGGGAACCCGCCTTCATCCCACCGACATTCACCTTTAACTTAGACGCATTTCCCAGCACACCACAGACCCGCTCGGGAGAGGCGGGCGACCTCATTGAAGTATTGAACAGCTCATTGACAGACCCTCAAGAGGCTTTTACTGCTTGTGCAAGGGATTCACGGACTTCCTGAACCTCGCCTGTGAAGGCAAGGCGAGAGCTCAGCGGCCATTGTGTGAGTTCATTAAGTGACAGCTTGAAAAAGCACATAATACACACACCTTACACCTGCTTCCTTGTCTAAGGGAAAGGCTCTTGCTGACACCATTTTGTGCAGAGATTTTGCTTTCAGGAGTTTGTAGGTGATTTCTGCAACCTCGGAAGCCACTCTCACTACATTGCAAGTCACTTTCAGTACATTGGAGGATTGTGCCTCTGATCTCCGTTTTACTTGACATCTATCAGATCAGCTTTGGTGCCGCTGATGCTGTTTCACCATGGACCTCAGATTTGGACCAAGATGAGCCCCAGCAGCAACAACCTTCTCCTCAACGACCTGATGCTCCACAGGAGAGAGGGGATGAGCACAGGGCTGCACCTCGCCGGAGGCGATACCTACAACACAGGGTATACAGGCAGAGGATGAGCTTCCTGGACATGACTGAACAGCAGTGCTTCAGGAGGCTCAGGCTATCGTGCCAGGTATTTGTAGCTTGCTAGAAGAAGACCTGCTGCTGAGTAGAGCTGATGGACATGCCTTTCAAAGTCAGGCTCCTTCCAGGGATCTGCAGCAGATATTTGCAGGATCTCACAGTCAGCCACCCACAAATGCATCACCCAGGTGACCTTTCACAAGGCACTTATATTTTATTTGTTCATGGAATGTGGGCATTGCCAGCAAGGCCTGCATTTATTGCCCATCCCTAATTGCCCTTGAGAAGAACCACTGTTCATTTTGTAGCAGTTTGGTACAACTGAGTGGCTTGCTAGGCCATTTCAGAGGGCAGTTAAGAGTCAACCACCTTGCTGTGGGTTACATATAGGCCAGACCAGGTAAGGACGGCAGATTTCCTTCTCTAAAGGGCATTAGTGAACCAGATGGGTTTTTACAACAATCCGATAGTTTCATGGTCACCATTACTGATACTTGCTTTTTTTTAAATTCCAGATTTATTTAATTAACTGAATTGTGGTGGGATTTGAACTCATCATTAGTCCAGGCCTCTGGATTACTAGTCCAGTAACATAACCACTATGCTACCGTTCCCGATGTGTGCACTTTGCTACTGATGAAGTCAGTGTGACTGAGCAGGCGCTCGGCTTTGCGGCTCTGGCTAGCTTCCCACAGGTGTAGGGCGTCATCGACTGCACACACATGGCCATCAAGGCACCCCCAGATCACCCAGCAGTGTTTGTGAACTGGAAGGGCTTCCATTCCCTCAATGTGCAGCTCATCTGCAACCACAAAAAGATCATCATGCATGTGTGTGCCAGATTCCCAGGGAGCTGCCATGAATCTTTCATCCTGTGCCAGTCCACCGTCCCTCAGCTCTTCGCACCTCCGAACAGACTTACCGGCTAGCTGCTTGGAGACAAGGGCTATCCACTGAAGACATGGCTGATGATACCCTTGAGGAGGCCAAGCAATGAGGCCGAGGAGCGCTATAATGAAAGCCATAAGACGACCAGATGTGTAATAGAACAAACAATCGGCATGCTGAAGATGCGCTTCAGATGCCTTGACAGATCTGGAGGCGCCCTTCAGTATGCACCAACCAGGGTCTCCAGAATAATTATCGTATGCTGCGCGCTGCACAATATAGCGCAGCAGCGAGGATTGGAGCTGCAGGAGAAGCAAGGCACAGAGCGCACAGCCTTTTCAGAGGAGGAGGAGGAGGAGCAGGTGGAACATGTGCTGGAGGAGGAGGACCCTGAGGTGGAGATGGCACCAGCAGCAGCGCACATTGCTGCCCAGGAGATCCGGGATGGCCTCATAATGGCACAATTTAGTTAAGTTGCAGTAGTGCACCCATCTGGCTCCCAGATGCTGAACCAACCTCCGCCACCCCCCCCCCCGCACCCCCCACCCCCCGACAAAGCAGTCCTAAAATGACCAAACCATTCCTGTCACACACACACCCATTTCTCGAGGTTAAGTAATGCCTCACCATTCACTCCAAGTGATAAGGAACTTCCCAGGTAACAGGTAAAAATGGACAAGATGGGAAAGTAGTGCAAAGAAATAAATTTATGTGTGTCATAAATAGAACTGAAACTTAACATTAACATTTTGGCAAACACCCATATGCATACCCTTGTGCATCTACGATTGCGACATTTTTCTTTTCTGAGTGCTTCTACGAGGTGCACCCCCTGTGGCTTCAACATAAGTAGAAGCAGGCTGCTCACTTTCCTGCTCTGACTACTTAGACACTTTTGGCGGATGTCCTCTGAATCATAGAATCATAGAATGGTTACAGCACAGAAGGAGGCCATTTGGCCCGTCGAGCCTGTGCCGGCTCTCTGCAAGAGCACTTCAGCTAGTCCCACTCCCCCGCCCTTTCCCTGTAGCCCTGCAAATGTTTTCCTTCAGGTACTTATCCAATTTCCTTTTGAAAGCCATGATTGAATCTGCCTCCACCACCCTTTCAGGCAGTGCATTCCAGATCCTAACCACTCACTGCGTAAAAAAGTTTTTCCTCATGTCACCTTTGGTTCTTCTGCCAATCACCTTAAATCTGTGTCCTCTGGTTCTCGACCCTTCTGCCAATTGGAACAGTTTCTATCTACTCTGTCTAGACCCCTCTTGATTTTGAACAGCTCTATCAAATCTCCTCTCAACCTTCTCTGCTCTAAGGAGAACAACCTCAGCTTCTCCAGTCTATCCACGTAATTGAAGCCCTCATCCCTGGGTTTTGGAGCCTGCCAAAGACTGCTCCTCCTGCGACTGTGCAGGGGCAGACTCGGCCATCGGCATCCGAGGCAGCATGTGGGGATCTGACTGAGGGGGAGGCAACGGGGTAGAAGTGGGAGCACTTTGAGCAGAGCCCCCACTTCCATGTCCCCTCTCACTGTCATCCCTCTCATTGGCCACCCACACTTCCCAGCTAGCAAGGAGCTGGAGAGCACCTTGCTGCACATCAGTGGGGCCATGAACGACCAAGTCTACATTGGTATCCCTCCTAGAGGTGACTGCAATCAGAATCTGCAAGCTGTTGTTCACAGCAAGCATGTTCTCGTTTGACTGGTGCATTAGCTGCTCCATGCAGGTGGCCATCCTTTCCATGGAAGAGCACATTGTCACCATCACCTGCGACATGGTGCTGCTCATGTTGGAGATGGATTCCTCCATTCTCTCTACAATCATGCACATTGTGGATGGAAAAGCAGCCAGAGCCTTGCATATTTGTTGCTGCTCCTCCAAGATCATCCTCTTTGTCGACGGCCCCCGAGGTTCAGCATCTGCATCCAGCTGATCAGATCTGGGAGCGTCCTGTGCCCTCTGGCGAGGACTTTCCACTGCTGTCCCTGTCTCCACCATCTTCTCTTGCTCACTTGTGATGTGAGAGACACCAGATCACAGCACTGCTCTATGTCTCGCTGGACCCACCGACGTGCGCATATCTGCCATGGTGCTGGGTGCGCATGGGTCTGGTGACGCTGCACCCTCAGAGAGTGGAGCTACCGCTGAGGACACATCTTCCTCCTCTGGCTGGACAGCGGGTTGGGGGGTGGGGGGGGGGGAACGGCACTTGATGGACCTGTGGGAGAGTAAAGACATGAATTAGAACTCTTATCATAAGAATGTTTAACGTCATCATTATGCACATCATGATATTTCACTGGGTGCTGACATCAGTCACCATGAGTGACTTGTATGCCATGTGGCTGTATGATATTTAATTCTGTCACCAGGTTGCTGGGAGGTCCCCCTCTCTCCATCCCCCACCGCCAGCAGCTCTGCCATTCTGCTTAATTCCAGCACCTCCTCCTCTGCTGACGCCATTGTAGTGTAAATTGGAGGGCCACATCCGGCTCTCTGTCTCTCCCTGTTGTTCTGGGCTCTCTTCTCCTGCAAGGAGGGAAAGAAGAGAACTTTGAGTGAGAACCATGGAATGAGTGTAGGGGATGGATGGGTTACATCTGTAGAGGGTGACTATGAGGGAGGGGGTGACATTGCCAAATGGCCTTCTCCTGTGACGTTAATTGCTATGATTGCATTAGGATGAGGGTGAGTGTCAGTGGTGGTTAGTCAGATGGGGATGTGAGTAGGTGCATAGACAGTGAGGGATGGGTGCGCCTGCAAGATAGGTTGGTGTGAGGAGTGATGTGCAGGAGTAGGCTTGGGAAGGCAGAGTGATGGGGTTGGGGTGACAGGCACATCAGGATGTAGTTGAATGTGGCATTGCACTCACCTTTCCTGACCTCATGAGGTCATTAAATCTCTTCCTACACTGCATCCAGGAGCGGCTGACAACACCCCTGCTGTTCACTTTGTGGGTGATCTCCAGCCATGCCCTCTTTGTTTCACTGGCTGGCCTCTTTCTGCCCTCACAATGGAAGAGGACCTCCTTCTGTGCTCTCACTCTCTGGAGCAGGATGTCCAGGAAGGAATCTGAAAACCTGGGTGCAACCTTCGGGCGCTGAGACTGCATCGTTGGCTATAAATACTTACACCCTCACAGTCAAAGTACTGGCTGTAACAGCGACAGGCACCTCTCACAACCATCTCAGAGCCTCCTACAACAACCTTCAACTCTGATGCGTGCAAGGCTCCTTTAAATAGGCGAGCTGAAGGCGAGTCATCCGTGACATCATCAGGCCCGCTCCAGTTAATTGGCTGAGAAACCCACATGACTCAGTCAATTGATCTAGTTAAGGTAAAACACAGTGGAGAGCGTGCTGATGGAAAGTTTATGATGGCGACCCGTTACACGGCCCCCCACCTCGCACCCAAACCCACTCACAGGTAAAACATTTTTACCATTAGGTTTGTCTGAATAGTTCTCTGCTTTTGTATCCCTTCCTTTCATCCCCATACACACCACACCTTGACACTAAGGACTCGATTTTACCATTGGGGGCGGGCTGGGACGCGTCAGGTGGTCGTCGTGTCATGATCCCGACTCCGATGTGAAGTGAGACAAAAGTGCGATTTTGCCCTAATTGGGCACTTGATTTCCAGCGTGTGGAAACCCCTGGCCCAATGAATCTTGTCATACAGAAAGTCGCCTCCGATGATGTCATCAATGCTGCTGGCTTTGAGGCCTGCAAGCAGCCTTGCTTCTTTTTCAGCCTTTAAACATTATGCCCATTGTTCTGAGCGCTTCCTTCACCAATTATGTCCACCAGTGGGCCAAAGTGAGCTCCAAGATTCGATGAGGCCTCCCTCTAAGCTCTGGTGGAGGGAGCAAGAGCAAATAAGGAGGTGTTGTTCCCTTCCTCAGGGAGGAAAAAGCCTCCCCAGCAGACTAAAGCTGTGTGGCTGCAAGTGGCCCAAGGGGTAAACGCAATTTCTATGTGCAGCAGAACCTGGCTGCAGTGCAGGAAGAGGTTTCATGACCTTCTCCGCACAGGAAAAGTGAGTATGACATTCCCATCACCCTCAATCTGATCCCCATCGCCTCTCATCACCAGCACTCTGCTTTGCCAACCTCTTCCTCAATATCCCACTTGACCCTTACATCCCTGCACCCTTACCCATTCCCTCTCTCTCTATGGTCACATTCCCTTAACTATTCGACCATGCAGCCCTCACACTCCCTATCACTGTGATGCAATGACAACAACTTACAACAAACAGGAAGGGTCCTTTGTCTCCTTCTAAGCATCTATGCTATGGATTCTCTACACTCACTCCTTCATTCTCACTCAAACCCCACTTGTGTCCCTCATTGCAGGAAAAGAGAGCCCACAATAAGAGGGAAAGAGCGAGGACAGGAGGAGGGCCACCCTCAGTAGCCCAACTCACCACTTCGGAGGAGGCGGCCCTGGAGATCGCTGGAGTGGAGGATGATTCGCAAGTTGGGGACGGACAGACGGGCACATCAGAGCAAGCTGGTGACAGAATAGATTTGCATCTCTCTCATTGACATTGCATGAGTGACTGATAATCATTCTGATGCTCTAACAGATTGACTTATGATCATCTGCACAATTCAATGAGCATGCAACCTTTACCTCACATCTCTAACTCTTTCCTTTACTCCCCGACAGGACCATCGAGAGCCCCCGTCCCCACTGTCCAGGAGGAACAGTCTGAGCCTCAAGACTCCTCAGAGGAAGCTGCAACCTCTGAGGGCGCTCCATCAGCAGAATTCAGCGCACCCAGCACCAGTGCAGACACTCACACCTCGGTGGGACCTTCGCAAGATAGAGTAGAGTTGTCACCTGGTGTATCACAGATCACAGGTGAGCATCAGCAGATGGTGGAGACAGGGACAGCAGTGGAGAGTCCTCGTCGGAGGGCGCAGGACTCTGCCAGCTCGGCTCCGCTGCATGTCAACCCTGTGCCTCCGGGTCCATCCAGAACGAGAGCGGTGCTGGAACTCCAGGAACAGGTGCAGGAGTCTCTGGCAGGTTTTTGTCTCCAGAGTCGCTGCGAGTGTGGAGCGAATGGAGGAGTCCATCGCTAACATGAGCAGAGCCTTTGTGGAGGCATTGGCGCATGAACGCATCACCACGGAAAGGATGGCAACCTCCGTGAAAAGGATGGCTACCTCCGTGGTAAGGCTGGCTACCGTAGAGGAGAGGATGGCTACGGTAGAGTAGAAGATGGCGATGGCCATGGAGGAGCTTAGTCGCCAGGGTATTAAAAACATGGTCATTGTTCAGAATAGACTGACATCTCTTGAGGAGCGATGGTCAGCTATTGAGCATACAAACCAGACCTTCATGGAAGTCTTCTGGAGTAGGACTTCCAGTGCAGAAACGGGTCCTCATGGCCCCCCTGAAGTGCAGCAAGGTGCTGTCAAGCCAGTTGCTAGTTCTGAAGTGGGGCTGACCCATGAGAAGGATGTTGGTGGCAGACAACAAGGAAGTGGGGGCTCCTCTCCAAGCGCTCACACGACCATGCCACTGCAAAGCCCTCGGTCAGAGCCCCACCAGAGTCCTCACCCAACTGAGATGGGCATCTCAGCCCCTGCACAGCAGCAGGAGCAGCAGACTGTTGCCGAGCCCTCACAGGTACATAACCCCAGAGGACGGCTGCCAAAGGTGTTGAGACAGGAGCAGCAAGAAAGCGAGCAAGGGGCCTCAACATCTGCTGAAGCCACAGGGGAAGCACCACGTAGAAGCATGCGTAAGAGGAAGATAAAGCACAAGTAGTCACAAGGGTAGTCACTTGGGTGTTCTGTTGTATTGATTTTTGACAATCCATCCTTGAATTGTTATGATAAACAGATTTGATGGCAAACTGTTGAAGTTGTGGCCTGTGTCATTTCGCAAATGGGACTTCCACATTGAGGGCTTAGGCGACTTGCAATTGTCAGTATGGTGGTCAGAGTAATAGGAATCTGAAGGTTCTTGTCCATTGTCATTGCTCTGGTAAGAAGGTGCGAGGCAAAAGTGTTTGATTGTGCAGGCTAAGCAAATCTGGCCAACATGAGTGCGTCCCTTGCATCCCGGGCAGCAATGTGGTCGCGCGCTGGCGCCTTCTGGCCTGTGCAGCTTCAGCTGGGTGAGCAGCAGCTTGGCGCTCCTGTTGTTGCTCCTGCAGTTGGTGGTGCTGTTGTTCAGGGTTCTGCTGCTGCCACAGCTGGTTTTCATCCGAATCTGATGTCCAGGAGGAAAGGAAATAAATGGTTCCCATGTTTCTGGTATATACCTCAGTTGAGGAAGCGCTCAGTCAAGGTGGGGGAGAGGGGTTTCCCAGGAGGTCACACTGGAGATGGGTGTCAGGCTCCAAACTTCCACAACAATGAGTAGGCCTGCTAAAATTTCCCCAGACCTGAGACAACAAAGTTCTGCCACCTGCAAATGATCATTGGTGAAATCTCCTTTTTAATGGTGGAGCTGCAGCTTTTAGTAAGCAATCCACTTGTGAGGCCGCCAGGATTAAGTGGCGTATTCCAGAGGAGACGTGCAGGATGAGGGAAATGTATTAAAATCAGAAAGACCTCTCAAAATGGGATCATAGTGGCAATTAACTGGTTGTTAAGGGCCTTAAGGGCCTATCCCGCCTCTCGGAGGCGGGATGGAAACGGGGTCTGAAACCACGAATGTGGGAAAATTGCTCAGAGGCGGGATGGAGGCGGGATCGGACCCACCCACCATTTTTTGCGATTTTGACAACTCACACACCTCCAAACCCGCCTCCTCGGGCCTGGTAAAATCGAGCCCTAATGGTTACACAATGCTACAGGTACCTGGAGCCAATAAGAGCTATTGGACGAGGAGAGTCATTGATCTGCTCAAGACAGACCACTGGGAACTAATATAAATCACCCTAATATGTGCATCAAATGAGAAGCATCTTGGCCCAGAGAGGATTGTACCAGCATACATCTTCATGTTCTATTATTGTTAATGGGTTAAGAAATTACACTTGCACATTGTCCACCCAGACTAATCATATGAAGTAAAAACAGACAATGCCGGAAATACTCAGCAGGGCAGGCAGCATCTATGGAGAGAGAAACAAGAGTTAATGTTTCAGGTCGGTGACCTTTCATCAGAACTTGATAGCCTTACACCAACCTGTAATGGTAACTCTTTCTCTCTACAGGTGCTGCCTGACCTGCTGAGTATTTCCAGCATTTCCTGTTTTTATTTCAGATTTACGGCATCCACAGTATTAACTTTTAATCCTATGAATAATAATTCAGTGATCCACTCATGAAAAAAAGGGCATCAAAACCCCAACAAATCACCCTGCTGTATAAAATATCCATCAGGATGAGTTATTAAAAGACTACTGACCAAGAACAATTTTTAGCATTTAAAGCAAGACACTCCAATAATGTGTAACGTACCAGCACATTATTTTTATTTTACTGTATCATACTGCATCCAGACAGATTAAAATCTAAATTGTAATGATAATAGGTTCCTGAGGTAAATTAGCTGACATTTTCTCAACACTAATTTTGGGGTAATAAAGGAATTTAAATCTGAAATAAAGGGGCCAATTTTTGTCTCATACCGCCCCATTTATGCCTCTAAATGGGACGGTAACAAGAGGAATATTGGGGAGCAAACCCACCTATTTACCGCTGAAGCACCACTCCTACTTATTTTTAGGTGGGGTTGAATTTAGGCGGCCAGTGCTCCTACCTGAAACAGATGGGAGGCAAATGAATATATTCAAATAGGGTCAAATGACACAGTTAAGACCCCAACACGATTTTCATGTCAATCAGCACTGGCACCACTACTTCCTCAACCATCCCACAAATCCTGGGCGCTACAAGGTGGGAGGCAGCCATTTCCAGCATTACTTAAAGTGATTCTCATCTGGTCTCACCCAAAGCACTGCAAAGGTTTGGGAAACATTTTGCTGATAATTTATAGTGGTTTCTGGCCAGTTACTCAATTTTGAAGTGTTTGTAATGGCTGGACAACCTTCAGAAATTTCAAGAGGGTTCTGGCAAAGCACTTATTGGGCATCCTTCTAGGAATTCCATTCTGGCTAGAGGTAGAGGACCAGCCACAACAGTTAGAAGGGTAACATGGAGCTGCAGCTTCAGGGAGACTAGTTAGAAGGACAGGAGCTCACATGGATTCTTACCCTATAGGGTAGGGTCCTGTGAAGAGCAGCCCGAGCGCCGGCCTGTTTCAGACGAGAGGCCACTCTTAATATTGCCTGATGTGAGCCCAAACTGCAAATCGTCCCCACTAAGGCCGCGATTTTGCCGGCGCTCAGAGGACGGGTATGGAGGCGGGTCAGGAGTTAAATCCAAAATGATTGACGGCGAGTTGCGAACCCGCCTCCACGCGACTTTCCAGAGTGTCGGGCCTGCGCCTCCTGATCAGACCTGACACCAAACGGCAGGAAAGGCACGTAAGGTAGTTAACAGCTTGTTAGCTACCTGTTAAATGCTATGTTGAGAGGGTTTTTCAATTTTGACACATTTTCACCGTGTTTCACAGCGTTCGACAAACACGCCAGCTGATTATGTCAGGTGTTCCAACAAGCTGAATAGTTCACAGCTGCAAGTGCAGCATAAAAGCTAACCTGCCACATCAGTTCAATTTCAAATGCCAGAACTTTCTGATTTCAGTATTTGGAAGATATATTTCAGGTGTATTGAGGTTGCATGTGTTGTGAGATCTATATGCACTGTGACCTCCTTGGAATAACCTCTCTCCACATTGACTGTGTGCTTATAACATTTCATCCTCAAGTGACATATATACCAGCAAAATGGGAACCATTTATACTCTTTCATCCCGGTCCTCAGATTCAGAGGATGAGCAGCCGCGGCAGCAGCAGAACCAGGCACACCAGCAGCACAAACAACAAGAGCGCCAACCTTCTCCTGAGCCACCTGATGCTGCACAGGGAAGAGGGCGTCAGCGCAGGGCTGCACCACACCGCAGGAGATACCCCCAACGCAGGGATTACAGGCAGAGGATGAGCTGAGGAGCCAAAGGAGGCTGAGACTTTCGCGAGAGGTAGTTGCAGACATCTGTACAATGCTGCACCAAGACCTGCAGCCCAGAGGAGCGAGTGGACACTCCTTACCAGTGGCTGTCAAAGTCACCACAGCCCGCAACTTCTTTGCGTCAGGGTCCTTTCAGGGATCGGCAGCAGACATTAGCGGTATCTCCCAGTCGGCCGCACACAGATGCATAACACAGGTTACCGATGTCCTGTTTGGCAAGTCGGCCAATTACATCCACTTCTCAACGGATGAAGATTACAATCTATATTAACGATTTGGAGGAGAGGACCGAGTGTAACATATCAAAGTTTGCAGATGATACAAAGATGGGAGGGAAAGTAGAAAGTGAGGAGGACATAAAAAACCTACAAGGGGATATAGACAGGCTGGGTGAGTGGGCGGAGATTTGGCAGATGCAATAAAATATTGGAAAATGTGAGGTTATGCACTTTGGCAGGAAAAATCAGAGAGCAAGTTATTATCTTAATGGCGAGAAACTGGAAAGTACTGCAGTACAAAGGGATCTGGGGGTCCTAGTGCAAGAAAATCAAAAAGTTAGTACGCAGGTGCAGCAGGTGATCAAGAAGGCCAACGGAATGTTGGCTTTTATTGCTAGGGGGATAGATTATAAAAACAGGGAGGTATTGCTGCAGTTATATAAGGTATTGGTGAGACCGCACCTGGAATACTGCATACAGTTTTGGTGTCCATACTTAAGAAAAGACATACTTGCTCTCAAGGCAGTACAAAGAAGGTTCACTCGGTTAATCCCGGGGATGAGGGGGTGGACATATGAGGAGAGGTTGAGTAGATTGGGACTCTACTCACTGGAGTTCAGAAGAATGAGAGGCGATCTTATTGAAACATATAAGATTGTGAAGGGGCTTGATCAGGTGGATGCGGTAAGGATGTTCCCAAGGATGGGTGAAACTAGAACTAGGGGACATAATCTTAGAATAAGGGGCTGCTCTTTCAAAACTGAGATGAGGAGAAACTTCTTCACTCAGAGGGTAGTAGGTCTGTGGAATTTGCTGCCCCAGGAAGCTGTGGAAGCTACATCATTAAATAAATTTAAAACAGAAATAGACAGTTTCCTAGAAGTAAAGGGAATTAGGGGTTACGGGGATCGGGCAGGAAATTGGACATGAGGCTGAGTTCGGATCGGTCAAGGCCCTGTGGGTGGCGGAGCGGGCCTAGGGGCTGGGTGGCCGGGTCCTGCTCCTACTTCTTGTGTTCTTTAGATTTGAGGTTAGGATCAGATCAGCCACGATCTTATTGAATGGCGGAGCAGGCTCGAGGGGCCGATTGGCCTACTCCTGCTCCTATTTCTTATGTTCTAAGCAAGTGTAACCGCGCGGGCGGTTGGGTTTGCCAATATGGTAGGCTTCCCAAGGGTGCAGGGTATCATAGACTACACACATGTGGCCATTAAGGCACCCCATCACAACCCAGCTGTATTTGTGAACCGCAAGAGCTTCCACTCCCTTAACGTCCAGCTGGTGTGTAAACACAGGAAGAACATTATGCATGTGTGCGCACAGTTCCCTGGCAGCTGCCATGACTCATACATTCTGCAGCAGTTGTAGGGGGTGATGGTTTGTGTCAGCTTTACCTCTGACTTCTGAGTGGTTTGAATCGCTCCCACTCCCTTGGTTCTAGACCTTGGACTTATTTGGGGGTTGTGATCCAAAAGGTGCAGCAGACAACTGAGTTTGATGAAAGAACTTCAATCTTTATTAAAAAGGTAAGACACAAATAATAACACTCTTATCACTTTAAAGGTGGGGAACACTTCGGTACAAGCGAGGGAAATGACAGTAGAACAATACTTCACCCCTCCCAACCCCACTTTACTAGCTAAGTTAGGTTTTGAAGGACCAGGGATAATGCTCACCAATCCTTTGACAGTTGGGCTAAATCGCGGTTTTGGGGTTCGCTGTTTATGGCGGTTAGTGTCTGCCGTACCCCGTACGCAGTAGAGGACTTCACCTGGGTCTCTGGTCAGTCTTTGCGAGTCCGCTGATGCGGTAGGATGTCGTTATGGATTTATCTGGTGAGTACCCAATTTCTTTAGTTCAGCAGTAGGGCTTAGAGTCTTTGGGGAAAATCTTACCCAGGGGTAAGTCAGGAGTAGTTTGTAGTGTGGAAACTTTGCGATTCTTCGGGTTTTCTTCCCTGGAGTTGGTCTTTGTTGGTCGCGGTTACCTGCGATTACCCGGTCAGTTGAGGGTAATGCGCGGTTGTTGGTTTTGTGAGGCCTTTGGTTTCCGCGATGGCTTTAGGCCTTGGTTGGTGTGTCGGTCGACCTCGTGGAGCCGTTGGTGACTGGTTGCTGCTTGTTGCTCCGGGTGGCTGTGTTGGGGCCGTTGTTGGAGGTCCGTCGAGGTGGTGTCTTCGCGAGCTGGACTCAGGTGTGTCTGAGTGGTGAGTGATGCCGACTCGCTTCCAGCTCGGGCCTTCTTCTTCTTGGTCTCTCCTCTTCTCACTAGCTCTCCCTCCTTCTTCTCCTCGTGTGTGCTTGGTGGGCCTTCAATTATACAGAATTGAAGTGGCCGTATCTACCCACCAAATCTGTTCAGTTCATTGTCTAGTTTTGGCGGGCTCGTAAATCGGTAACGATTTACTAGCACGTTAACTGGGTTTTAACAGGCCTTCAATCTGACCCATTGAATATGGCCTTATCTACCCGCCAAATCCGTTCAGTTCATTGTCTGAATTTGGCGGGCCTGCTACCAGTAACTGCTCTGTAAGTGTCAAATGGGTTTTTGGGATGGTCTGCATCCTGTCGATCTTCTTGGCTGATTGCTGGTGATGGGTTTTGTGTTTTGGGTTCCTAGGCTAATCTATAGCCTAGTCCTGGGTGCTCTGCATTATGCATGTTTCCTGATGAGCCCTGTAATTGGTTTGATGGGACCTATTGTTTTGGGTGGGGCTGTCTTCTCCTAGGGTCTATTGTCAAAAATGTTAATGCATGCTGGGGCTTTGAGTGAGATCATCCCGGTTCCCCAGACAATGCAATTAACTGCAATACCCAAAACTGCTTTTACAGAGGTCAAACTCAACTTCCTTCTCAGCCTTTTCTCCCTTTACAGGCCCAGACATGTTTTTAAAATGCCAAAACTTGGTTTTTGGTCTTAAATTCCTTAGGTTAGGCCCAAATGCATTTTTATCACTCTGAGGTAGTTCCAAAGTCCTTTTTCCTTAGGTTTTGGGGATCTGTAAATTTTGGAAACCTTACACAGTCCACTGTTCCCAAAGGGGGCGCTACCCAATTTTTACCCCTTTGTGTTTTAGCTTTCTCTTATGTGTGCTTCTACGTGGTGCTTCCCCTGTGACTTCAGCAGATGTAAAGGCAGCATGCTCACTTCCCTGCTGCACCCGCTTAGACACCCTTGGCGGTCGTCCTCTGGGTTTGGGAGCCTTGGAGGGCTCCACGAAAGTCTGCTCCTCCTGCGGCTGTGCAGGGGCAGAGACAGCCATCTCTGATGGGTGAGGCATCTGGGGCTCTGACCGAGGGCTCAACAGTGGCATGGGAGTATGAGCACTTGGAGAGGAGCCCACACTTCCTTGTTCTCAACCACCAACATCCCTCTCATGGGTCACCCACACTTCACTGCTAGCAAATAGCTGTGGAGCACCTTACTGTACATCAGTGGGGCCATGTGGACCCGTCGCTGTACTGACAGCCCTCATAATGGGGACATCCATGTACCTCTGGTTCCTCTCCATGATAGATGCCCATCTATCCTCCATAGTAGACCATCTATCTAGAAGAGTCGCCATGTTAGTTTGTGTCTGGCGATTTATGTCCTCCATGGAGGTTGCCATCCTTTCCATGGCGGTACCTACATTCGCCATTGCGTGCACCACGGCATTGCTCATGTTTGACATGGACTCCTCCATTCTCTGCACACTCGCAGTTACCGTGGTTGCAAACCCACTCAGAGCCTCCTGCCCTTGTTCCTGAAGCTCCAGCATCGCTCTCTTTCTGGATGGCCCCAGAGGCACAGGGTCTACATGCAGCTGAGCAGAGCTAGGAGTGCCCTGCGGCCTCCGACGAGGACTCTCCACTGCTTTCCTTGTCTCCACCATCTGCTCTTGCTCACTCGTGAGTTGTGATACACCAGGTAACAACACTACTCTATCTCGCAAATGACCCACCGAGGTGTGCGTCTCTGCGCTGGTGCTGACTGCACTCATTTCTGCTGGTGCTGCTCCCTCAGAGGCTGGAGGTTCCTCTGAAGAGTCCTCCTGCTCTTCCTCCTGGACAGTGGGGAGGAGGACTCTCGATGGTCCTGTGGGGGAGTAAAGGCATGAGTTAGACATGTGATATGTAGGTTGCAGACACATCCCATTGTGCAGATGATCAGAACTCAATTTCTATGAACATCAGATCCCATATGAGTCACTCATGAATGCAAAATCGGAGGGTTGGAAATCAATTCTGTCACCAGCTGGCTGTACTGTGCCCGTCTGTCCGTCCCCCACTTCCAACTCCTCTGCACCTCCAACGGTCTCCAGAGCTGACTCCTCAGCATTCGTTAGATGCGCCACAGATGGTGGGCCTCCTCCTGTCCTCTCTCTCTTATTGTGGGCTCTCTTTTCCTGCAATGAGGGACACAAGTGGAGTTTCAGAGAGATTGATGGAGTGATTGTAAAGAATGGATAACATAGATGCTTAGAGGGAGACAATGATGGAGTGAGGTGCCAATCCCAAGGTCCCTCCCTGTGCGTTGTTAGTTGTTGTCATTGCATAACAGTGCGAGTGAGTGTGAGGGGTGCATAGTAGAATGGGGAAGTGATTCTGTACATAGAGAGAGAGAGGGATGGGTGAGGGTGTAAGGGATGTTAGGGTGAGTTGGGATGTGCAGGAGTAGGTTGCCAATGCAGAGTGATGGGGATGAGAAGAGATGGGGAGCAGATTGAAGGTAAGTGTGATGTTATACTCACTTTTGCTGAGAGCAGCAGATCATTAAACCTCTTCCTACACTGCACCCAGGTGCGTGTACACACCGACCTTGCACTGACCTCCTCAGCAATTTGCAGCCAGGCTGCCTTGGTGTGCTGAGGAGGTCACCTCCTTCCATCTGAAGGGAAGAGGACCTCCTTGCGTCCTCTTACTCCCTCCACAAGAGCATGAAGGGAGTCATCATCAAATTTGTTGCGCTGCCATGCCTGCAGGAACCAGCATTCGGGTGCAGAAAAAAGAAAGTCATAATCAAAGGGGACGCAGCCCCCTTAAATATAGAGGTTCCCAGCGTGTCATCAAGTGCGATCACTCGACCCGCACCCACTGATTGGGCCAGGTAGTGCGCATGGCATCCTTAATGAGGGCAATCAGGGGAAAATCATTATTGCAGGGCGGCTGCAACCGGCAGCGGGACCGGAACCCACCAAACAACGGACCCGCCACCATCCCGCCTCCGGGCGGAAAATCCAGCCCTAATTATGGGTTTGTACATTATTCTGACAACAAACTGAAGGAAACGCACACTTACTCCTGTTTGTTACCGTTTCTTACTTACATAAGGGTGACAGTTATAAATTTGTACTTCCGCCATGGAGCTTCACCCATTGAGAACACATATCAGGAATGCCAGCACGGAGGTGCCAAAGAGAGCAACTTTCCTCTGCAGGTGCATCAGGAATTTCGGCAACTCTTTTCTCCTCTGCTGCATTGTTAAATCCTTTGTTAAGTGCAGAGAATTTTCACAACCAAAACTGCCTTCCCTTTTAAGCTGCTGCAGGTCTTTAACACCTTGCAACAGAGCCAGATAGCCCACTCTCACTATGACTGACATAGTACATGTCAGGAGGTCACTGCATTTCTAAGCGGGCCTGATCCTGGAAAATTCAATGGGCTCTGGTGTGCGTGCATACAATTGATGCCCTATCTGCAATGTTCTCAGAAAATTTACAGTAGTGCTTTTAATCGTTTCCTCAGATCCCATGTAAAGCCATGCTCAACACATGGAACTAATTCAGCGAAAGCATAATAAAGTTAGACCCTTGAGATTTCATAGAGTCAAATGGAAGGACAGAAGAAGGCTATTTGGCCCATCGTGCCTGTGCCAGCTCTTTGAAAGAGCTATCCAATTAGTTCCACTCCCCTGCTCTTTCCCCATAGCCCTGCAAATTTCTCCTTTTCAAATATGTATTCAATTCCCTTTAGAAAGCTACTATTGAATCTGCTTCCACCACCTTTTAACGTAGTGCATTCCCTATCAGAACAACTCACTGTGTAAAAATATCTCTCCTCATTTCCCCCCTGGATTTTTTTGCCAATTATCTTAACTCTGCGTCCTCTAATTACTGACACTCATGCCACTGGAAACAGTATGATAATTACTTTTAGCAACAATGTGAACAGATTTGATTTCATGTTATAAAAGATTTATATCTGAGACATAGGAGTGTCTGTAGCCTGATGGGGATGCTGTGAAATGCAACATGGGGCAGCTGTGTAAACTACAATGGCCCAGAAATTGATCTCGCTCTGTTCCCGCGGGGGTAAGCCTTCCCCGCGATGTCTCACCTCGCTTATGCTTTTTCTGATCCAGCTCGCACGAACTTGATGTTCCAGACATCAGCTGTGCTGGGCTTGCGTATCCCAGCGGCGTAGTGAATTCGTGCGAGCTGTGGGATCACGTGACTCAGTTAGAGCCAATGGCAGCACACCATCTTCCATTCATAAGTCTCACAGCATGGCTGTGAGACTTATGAATCTTACACCCCCCCAAAATAACAGCTAAACCTCAATTAAATTAAAAAAAAAAACCATCACATTAATAAAATAAGTATAGTTAATTAAATTAACCATTTTAAATAAAAAATTAAATTTTTGAAAAAATTTAAAATCTTTTAAAAAGTTATAAAAATAAACTTACCTGTCTTTAAAGTCTATAAAAAAGATATACCTGTAAAAAAAAATTCAAAAAAATACTTAATTCACTACTTACCTTCTTAAAAGCGGGTCTTACTCCTCCTTTTTACATTTCCAAAATCTTCCCTACTTACCTGCGCGTCCAAAGCATGAAGTGCACAGCGTGCGCGCAGCCTGTAGCGCGCACGCGATGCACCCAGGCCCCGCCCCCTTTTCGGAAGAGCAATTGCCGGTTTTCAGCGCATGCGCAGGGCATGCAGAAAACCGGCAATTGGAGTGGGAATACGCGAGAGTATGCAGTGCGTACTCTCACGTCCCGGGATCAATTTTCGGCCCAATGTGTCTGCAGTGACCCAAGCTGCCCAGGCATTCACCTACCTCGGGGGTGAGTTCCTTAGCCCATGTCATTTCTGTTCTGCTTGGATGGTCAGGATTTTCAAGAGGACCAGGGAATTGAAGACAATAAAAGGAGCTTTTCAGAAGAGGAAAAAGATTTCAAAGTCTTTTTAAACATTAACTTCAGTTAATTATCCTCTACCAACTCCCAATATTTTTAGAGATAAATGTGTGTATATTAGCATTGCAGCCAATCTCTAAAATATCTGTTAGTCATTATAACCTAGCCACCATCTAGACTTAAAAACAGAAAGCGCTGGAAATACTCAGCAGGTCAGGCAGCATCTGTAGAGAGAGAAACAGAGTTAACGGGCTGGATTTTGTGAATGGAGACGAGTTGGAGGCGGGACTGCTGCTTGTCGGGTCTATGTCCCGCCTCCATCATGTTCTGACCAACCAGAGCTCTGTGAAGCTATCAAACACTGACATTCTGTGTAGTTTGATGAGCACTTGGGCTCGATTTTGCCAGGCCCGAGGAGGCGGGATTGGAGGCGTGTGAGGTGGTAAAATCGCAAAAAATGGCATGCGGGCCCTATCACGTCTCCATCCCGCCTCCAAGCAATTTTCCCAGAATCGGGGTTTCAGACCCTATTTCCATCCCGCCTCCAAGAGGCGGGATAGGCCCTTAAGGTCCTTAACAACCACTTAATTGCCTCTATAATCCAATTTTGAGAGGTCTTTCTGATTTTTAGACATTTCCCCCACCCTACACGTCTTCTCTGGAACACGCCAGGTAATCCTGGCGGCCTCACAAGTGGATTGCTTAGTAACAGCTGCAGCTCCACCATTAAAAAGGAGTTTTCACCAATGACCATTTGCAGGTGGCAGAACTTTGTTGTCTCAGGTCTGGGGGAACTTTTAGCAGGCCTACTCATTGTTGTGGAAGTTTGGAGCCTGACACCCATCTCCAGTGTGACCTCCTGGGAAACCCCTCTCCCCACCTCGACTGAGCGCTTCCCCAACTGAGATATATAGCAGAAGCATGGGAACCATTTATTTCCTTTCCTCCTGGACGTCAGATTCGGACGAAGACCAGCCGCGGCAACAGCAGAACCCTGCACAACAGCAGCACCAACAGCAGGAGCAACAACAGGAGCACCAAGCTGCTGCTCACCCACCTGAAGCTGCACAGGCCAGAAGGCACCAGAGCGCGACCACATTGCTGCCCGGGATGCAAGGGGTGCACTCATGTTGGCCAGATTTGCTTAGCCTGCATAATCAAACACTTTCATCTCGCACTTTCTTACCAGAGCATCGACAATGGACAAGAACCTGCAGATTTCTATCACTCTGACCACCATACTGACAATTGCAAGTCGCCCTAAGCCCTCAATGTGCAAGTCCCATTTGCCAAATGACACAGGCCACAACTTCAACAGTTTGCCATCAAATCTGTTTATGATACCATGACAATGATGGCTGGTCCAAATACAATACATCACAGCACCCAAGTGACTACCCTTGTGACTACTTGTGCATTATCTTCCTCTTATGCGTGCTTCTACGTGATGCTTCCCCTGTGGCTTCAGCAGATGTGGAGGCCCCTTGCTCACTTTCTTGCTGCCCCGTCTCGACGCCTTTGGCGGGCGTCCTCTGGGATTGGGAACCTGTGAGGGCTCGGCAACAGTCTGCTGCTCCTACGGTTGTGCAGAGGCTGAGACGCCCATCTCAGTTGGGTGAGGATTCTGGTGGGGCTCTGACTGAGGCATGGTCGTGTGAGCGCTTGGAGAGGAGCCCCCACTTCTTTGTTGCCTGCCACCAACAACCCTCTCATGGGTCACCCCACTTCAAAACTAGCAAGTGGCTTGACAGCACCTTGCTGCACTTCAGGGGGGCCATGAGGACCCGTTTCTGCAATGGAAGTCCTACTCCAGAGGACTTCCATGAAGGTCAGGTTTGTATGCTCAATAGCTGACCATCGCTCCTCAAGAGATGTCATTCTATTCTGAACAATGACCATGTTTTCAAGACCCTGGCGACTAAGCTCCTCCATGGCCGTAGCCAACCTCTCCTCTACCGTAGCCATCCTCTCCTCTACGGTGGCCAGCCTTACCACGGAGTTAGCCATCCTTTCCACGGAGGTTGCCATCCTTTCCGCGGTGATGTGTTCATGCGCCAATGCCTCCACAAAGGCTCTGCTCATGTTCGCGATGGACTCCTCCATTCGCTCCACACTCGCAGCGACCCTGGAGACAAAACCTGCCAGAGACTCCTGCACCTGTTCCTGGAGTTCCAGCACCGCTCTCCTTCTGGATGGACCCGGAGGCACAGGGTCGACATGCAGCTGAGCCGAGCTGGCAGAGTCCTGCGCCCTCCGACGAGGACTCTCCACTGCTGTCCTTGTCTCCACCATCTGCTGATGCTCACTTGTGAGCTGTGATACACAAGGTGCCAACACTACTCTATCTCGCAAAGGTCCCACCGAGGTGTGTGTGTCTGCACTGGTGCTGGGTGCGCTGAATTCTGCTGACCCTGTGCCCTCAGAGGTTTCAGCTTCCTCTGAGGAGTCTGGGGGCTCAGGCTGTTCCTCCTGGACAGTGGAGACGGGGGCTTTCGATGGTCCTGTGGGGAGTAAAGGAAAGAGTTAGAGATATGAGGTCAAGGTTACATGCACATTGAATAGTGCAGATGCTCATAAGTCAATCTGTTAGAACATCAGATTCATTATCAGTGACTCATGCAATGTCAATCAGACTATTCTGTCACCAGCTTGCTGTGATGCGCCTGTCTGTCCGTCCCCCACTTGGGAATCCTACTCGATCCCGGCGATTTCCAGGGCCGCCTCCTCCCAGGCGGTGAGCTGGGCTACTGAGGGTGGCCCTCCTCCTGTCATGGCTCTTTCCCTCTTATTGTGGGCTCTCTTTTCCTGCAATGAGGGACACAAGTAGAGTTTGAGTGAGAATGAAGAAGTGGGTGGAGAGAATGCATAGCATAGATGCTTAGAAGGAGACAAAGGGCCCTCCCTGTGTGTTGTAAGTTGTTGTTGTTGTTGTTGTATCACAGTGCTAGGGAGTGTGAGGGCTACATGGTCGAATAGTTAAGTGAATGTGACCATAGAGAGAGAGGCAATGGGTAAGCGTGCAGGGATGTAAGTGTCAAGTGGGATGTGGAGGAAGAGGTTAGCAAAGCAGAGTGCTGGTGAGCAGAGGCGATGGGAATCAGATTGAGAGAGATGGGAAAGTCATACTCACTTTTCCTGTGCGGAGAAGGTCATGAAACCTCTTCCTACATTGCAGCCAGGTTCTGTGGCTCATCAATATGGAGTTGACCTCCTGGGCCACTTACAGCCACACAGCTTTAGTCTGCTGGGGTGGCTTTTTTCTCCCTGAGGAAGGGAAGAGCACCTCCTTATTTGATCTTGCTCCCTCCACCAGAGCTTGGAGGGAGGGCTCATCGAAGCGTGGAGCACACTTTTGCCTGCTGGTGGACATAGTCAATCAATGAATTCCTTACTTCCATCACCATAAAGTTTAAAGTCTCCAGAACAAGCAAGGCTGCTTGCAGGCCTTAAATCCAGCAGCATTGATGACGTCATCGGAGGCGACTTTCTGTATGAAAAGACTCATTGGGTCAGGGGTTCCCACACGCTGGAAATCAATTGCCTAATTAGGGGAAAATCGTACTTTTTCCCCACTTCACTTCGGAGTCGGGGTCCTAACACGAAAACCACCTGACACGCCCCAGCCCGCCCACACTGGCAAAATCGAGCCCCTTGTGTTCAGGACTCATCAAACCTTTCAACTTTGTAGATTTCAGATGACTGTTGGTTCGGAGGATCCAACAGCCAGTCTGTGAAATCTACAATGAAGATGTCGGGACTCCTGATCCAGAGCGGATGAAGGCTGTAGGCAGAAACCAAGGTAAGTGAACATTTTTTAACACTTAACACTCACCTTACTTACTGACCACTCCACACTTGCACCCATCACTCACCTCTACATCTTACTTTCAGGTCCCTCCGACCCCCGCAGACCTCCTACTCGACTCCTCCAACCGGCGGGGTTCTCCGAGGTCGGGAAGCCTTCACCTGAAAAGGTAAAATGGGACTAATCCTTTTTTCTGCCTGTTAACTACCTTTCCCGCCTCCAGGAGACGGGACCCGAAGCAGCACATCTTCCTGCCTCCTGGCAAAAGGGCACGGAGGCGGGATGGGAGCGGGTTTGCCATCCACCCCCACTTCCTGCAACTTTACCGGCAGTCCCGCCTCCATACCCGCCTCCTCGGGGCTGAGAAGATCCAGCCCAACGTTTCAGGTCGATGACCTTTCGTTATGGAGTTGAATTTTAAGGATGTCTGAAACAGTACAATTCTTTATATTGTAAAGTCTATTTTAATTGTTCAGATTTTCAAGCAATCATCTTTGATGCTACATTATCTTCGAACCTTATAAATGAATGTAGAAATCAGAGTCAGTGATTGTACCTTATAGCTACAGACCAGAACTGACCAGCTCATTATTTGGTGATTGCTCTATGGGTCAAGATGATTACTTGATTAATTTAGCACTGCCATTGAACAATAGCTTAAGGTTAAGAACATAAGAACATAAGAAGCAGGAGCAGGAGTAGGCCATATGGCCTCTCGAGCCTGCTCCACCACTCAATAGGATCATGGCTGATCTTTTACATTAAATCCAATTTCCCACCCTTTCACCATATCCCTTGATTCCATTAGTGCCCAAGAATCTTTAATAGAATGATTTTGCTATGTTTACAATCCAAAATATTTATATTATATGCAAGTATGGCTTGTGCACGCAAATACATTAATAATAATTTAGTTTATGCTCAATTAATGATGCACTGGGATGACATGCACACTGCTGCGTATTAGCACCACATTTCTGCATTTCTTACAAGTTTGTAGACAAGAAATGTTTTCAGAACTCAGGAGTATGTTACAGGAAATTCCTCTGAATTGAAGCAATGCCCAGCTGCTGGAAGGATATTAATAAACAAAAGAAACAGCGGGGAAAGTTCACAAAGCAGGTGCTTAAACCCTAAGTGCTTGTGGTCTAAATACTAAGGGCATTTGCTTTTTAAAAATGTTATTTTTCCTTCAGATTTTATTTTACAGATAATTCACTAGTCCCACACAGCAGAATATCCCACATCCAGATCCGTGGGCAGGCGATAGGGTTGCCAACTCTGGTTGGACATCTTCCTGGAGGTTTAATCACATGATCTTCTGCCACCAACTTGCCCCCACCCAGTCAAACAGCCTTTTTTCTAACTCCAATATTTTTATAACTAATAAACAAAACACCATGGGGGAAAAATTCAGTATCGCCCCGTTTGGGGCGCCATTATCGGTCATGCGCAAAGTTTAGCGCCCGGCGCTAATTATCGCCTCCGACTGCAAACTTGACTTTTCTGGAGGTGATTGGAGCGCTAAATCAGGCACTACACACCTGTCTTAAGGCGCAAAGGCCGAGGAGCGAGGCGCTAACTCAGAGCGCGGGTGCAGCACAGGTGCTGTCAGTTAGCGATGGAACACAGACACACTGGCACCGGACAGTTCTTAAAGGTTAGGGTCGATCTTGCTCTCCAGTCACACCCTGCTCATTGGAGCCTTTAATCTCGGCCTGGAGAGGCCTGTGCCTAAATCTTCCAGCCAAGGACTATGGAGAGGGTGAGAGAACGAGCTCAGCGCTTCAGCGAGCGGGCCTTGGATGCTCTGGTTGGCGCGGTGGAGCGCAGAAGATCTATACTCTTCCCTGAGAGTGGCAGAAGGCCTTTGCCGCGCGAGTACAGAAAAGTGTGGAGGGAGGTGGCTCAGAGCATCTCCTCCAGGAGCATGGTGCCCAGGACCCATACTCAATGTCGAAAAAAGTTCAACAACCTCACTCGGGTCATCAGGGTGAGTGGCTTTTTTTCAATACCTCTCCATCCCTCCATCTCAACCTCACTCTATGACCAGAGGGTCTTAAAACCCCAATGCCCAACACTCATCCAACACCTATGGCCCTCTCATGAAACACACATGCACATTCCACACTTTGCATACAGTAAGGGCTATTCACCTATGGGAGGCACATCAGGTAAGACCATGGCTGCATAGAGTAAGGGCTATTCAATTATGGGAGGCACATCAGGCAAGACCATGGCTGTATATTTACTCAGATGCCATCCTTTTTCTTGCAGGCCAAGCTATCTCATAATAGGAGACAGCAGCAATGGACGGGTGGAGGGCGGCCTCAGCTGCAACCCCTCAGCGATCTTGAGGCGCGCATCCACAGGATTGTGGCAAGCCAGGTGATCGGTCCCGTCGCCCCTGGAGAGGCCGACCCCGTTCTGGACAGCAATGGTAAGGTGATCACCTTTTTCTCCTCTCTCCTTCCACTTGTCCCTCACAACACCAGCCGTTGACACTTTCAATCCAACTTACTAAATCGCTGCACTCATTCCTCCCTTACTGCCCCCCTGTCCTCATGCTAAAGCCACTCTTGTACCTCCCTGCTTTCAGATGGTGATTCACCAGCTGAGGAGACGAGCCCTCAAGCTGCCAGTGGGAGTGAAGCTGCAGGCGAGGAGGAAGATGAAGCCAGAGCATCAGCACCACCCTCTCCCGAGGAAGCTTATGCCCACACTGGGAACACGCCTTCCCTGGAGGGGAGCAGGGGGGAAGGGTCTGATGAGGGTGAAGCTCCAGGACCCAGCGGGCGGCAGCAAGGCCATGGGGGTAGGGAAGCTCGGGGGCCTTTTCCCCGGAAGGAGAGTAGGCCAGCGAGTCCTACTGCACTGGACGCAGAGGAGGAGCGGCTCATCGCTGAAATGAACACCCAGGCGGTGGATATGCACACTGAGCTCATGGGTGCAGTGAGAAGGGTATCCGAATGCATTGAATCACTGGCAAGGAGTGTGGAGCACTTTGCTGTAGCACAGGCGGATGCCACGCTAAAGCTCAGTGCTGCAATTCAGTCACTGGCTGCCATGACCATATCTCAGACTGCTCTCATGCAGACTCAGATTGAAGCCACGCGAGCACTGACTGCTGCCATTCTCGCTGTTTCGGACACATTTCCCCGGGGCTCTCACCGTGCCACAGCAGGCCAGCAATCTGTGCTCCAGCAGATTGCTCCGGATGCTGAAGTGCTGCCCCGTGGGAGTGTCAGTGTGTCGGTCGAGCAGCAAGTTGCTGTCCTCTCTCAAGATGACAGCATTCCTGCTGCCACCACTGTCACTTCTCCATTGCACTTGCCACCACCTGTAGGACAGACTGCTGCCGCCCATGCAGAGTTGGTGCAGTCTGCAGCCGGGCCCTCCAGGCCCAGAGCTGGTCGAGGCCATCCTTCAAGGGCATCTGTAGTCTCAGGTTCTGACAATCAGCAGCCTTCCACCAGCCTTGCTGCAGCCACTGGGGCCCCATTATGGAGGAGCAGTAGGGTGGGAAGGGGGGAAGTGCGCAAGGGAAGGAGATCACCCTCGAAGGGCAAAAAGTAGGATGTGTGACAAAATCTTTGTCAATTTTTTATTAAAGGCCGAGGTACGTGGTCAAACTTTTGTTTAGTGTTTTGGACATTATCTCCAGGTTGTGAGAACCAGTTATGTTAATGACTGTTTTTTTGTGTTTCTTTCATAGTTTGTCATGAAGAAATGACACACACAGAGTTTGTAAAATAAATAATTTTTTGTATTCAAAATGTACATGTTTGGTCTTTGGAATCATTGTTGCCTTGGCCGGCTTAGGGGTTGCGGGTTGGTTTCATTCATGTTGTTCTCAATGGCAGAAGCCATTTCCTCAGCAGGGGTCTAGTATCAGCCGTTGACGGACAGCCCTTCCAGTTTCAAGATTGTGGGCCGCCCTCCCGCCTTGGTGCTGCTGCTGATCATCCTCCTCCTTTTCCTCCTCCTCCTCCAGTGGTGCTCCGAGGCCTGGTGGCATTGGCTGGGTCCTGAGGATTGCCAGGTTATGCAGCATGCAGCACACAACTATGAAGAGGGAGACTCGCTCAGGCGAGTACTGCAGGGCTCCTCCTGAGTGGTCCAGACAGCGGAACCGTTGCTTGAGCACGCTGATTGTGTGCTCAACAATGTTCCTGGTGGCGAGATGGCTCTCTTTGTACTGCAGCTCAGCAGGGGTATTGGGGGAACAGAGCGGTGTCATCAGCCAGGTGCACAGTGGATAACCCTTGTCCCCAAGAAGCCAACCACTTGGGTGATGCGGTGCCTGGAAAAGGTCTGCCACAGCAGTCTGGCGTAGGATGAATGCATCGTGGCTGCTGCCAGGATAGCGGGCATTGACAGCGAGTATCAGCTGTCTGTGGTCACAGACCAACTGGACGCTTAGGGAGTGGAATCCCTTTCGGTTGCGGAAATCCTCTGCAGTCTCATGCGGTGCACGCAATGCCACATGCGTGCAGTCAATGGCACCCTGCACCATGGGGAAGCCCGCTATCCTCGCAAAGCCCAATGTGCGTTCATGCTGTTTGGCCTGGGTCATCGGGAAAGAGATGTACTGTCGTCTCCTTTTATAGAGGGCATTTGTGACCTGACGGATGCAGCGATGGACAGCGAACTGGGAGATATTGGCGATGTCCCCAGTAGCTGCTTGAAAGGAGCCGGTGGCATAAAAGTTCAGAGCCACTGTGATCTTCACTGCCACCGACAGAGACGTCCTGGACCTCAGTAGAGGCTGTAGATCTGGCTGCAGCAGGTGGCAGAGCTCAGTGACCACCTCCTTGCTGAAGCGCAGCCTTCGCAAACACTGCTCCTCAGACATATTAATGTAGGAGAATTGTTGGCGAAATACCCTGGGAGGGTAAGGTCTCCTGTATAGAGGCCTGTTGGCCCTCCTCTGTCTGGCCATGATTGCCACTCTTTCTCTGCGTCTCTGTGGCCTCCGAATCTGCCGGCGCAGGACGACGCCCCAATCGGTGCACCCCCCACAGTCTCTTGACAATCAAAGTAATGAAGGTCAAAAACAAAAGTACCTGCAAAGTGATGCTCAGTAGCCAAAACTACTTCACACAGCATTGACTCTATGCAGAAGTCTCTCCTTCTCTCTCTCAGAATCTCTCTCTCTGTCAGAACGAGTGGTGCAAAAATGTCTACCACAGAAAAAGCCAGGAAGAGGCCACCTTTAAATAGCGCCCCCCCAGCCCCACAGCGACTGGGAAACGTTCCAGTCTACCTGTCGTTGCATGCGCCAGGCGGAAAGGAGGGGGGCGCCACTCTATATCCGCTCCAGGGCGCCACAAGGGCGTTGCATGCTCGAATTACGTCAAGATCTGCGTGCGCAGGAGATCGGGGCGGTATTGTTTAGCGCCGCCGCAAAATGTCTGGTCAATTTCGCGAGCGGCGCAGATATCGCCGCGCCCAGGCGCTAGTTGCTTTGCGCCCCATTAGCGCCCTCTTAAGGCGCTAACGGGAGGCGCAAACCAACTGAATTTTTCCCCCCATTTGTTTTAATGCCCTGATGATTTTTCTCCCGGGTTTGCTCGCAGAAGATTAGTCTCCAATTCTTGGAGACTCCAGAGCAATCCTGGAGGGTTGGCAACCCGAGCAGTTGACCTTTTCCAGATCCCTGCTAAACATTATGATGTAACTGTCTGCTAGAAGACAAGCAGGTACAATATCGTTTGCCTTGCCCTTTGATTTTTTTTCCCCCCCAACCCCAGATAGGAACATGATTCTACCAACCCTTCCAATTAAAACCAACTAATATCCAGTACACAGGATACCAACTGATGTAAGAGGCTTAAATCTAGCTGGCTTAGGGGTACAGTGGGCCAATTATTTCACAAACAAATAAATAAATATATATATATATACATATAAAAAATGAAAAAATAGTGGAGCAGATTTTTGCCTCCCGCCTGTATTTTGGCATGAAAATTTTTTTAAAAAATCACCAACTTGTTAAGCGGGCCTCGATTTAGGTGGCCTGTGGTCCAGTTGGAAGTAGGCAGGAACGTAATAAATATACTTAAATGGGCGGTCCAGTCATCGCGCACTTAGAGTACTGTGCACAGTTCTGGTCTCCATACTATAAAAAGGACATAGAAGCACTGGAGAAAGTGCAGAAAAGATTTGCAAGGATGGTACCAGAACTGAGAGATTACAGCTATCAGGAAAGATTGAACAGGTTGGGGCTTTGTTCTTTAGAAAAGAGAAGACTTAGAAGTGACCTGATATAGGTCTTTAAAATTATGAATTGGTTGATGTGGAGAGAATGTTTCCACTTGTGGGAGAATCCAAAACTAGGGGCCATAAATAGAAGATAGTTACTAATAAATCCAATAGGGAAATTTCTGTACTCAGAGAGTGGTTAGAATGTGGAACTTGTTACCACAGGAAGTGGTTGAGGCAAATACTTAGATGCTTTCAGAAGGAAACGAGACGAGTGCATGAGAGAAAGGGGAATAGAAAGATATGCTGAAAGGCTGAGATGAGGTAGATGGAAAGGGAGGAGACTCGTGTGGAGTATAAACACCAGCACAGACTAGTTGGACCTTACAGCCTGTTTCTGTGCTGTATATTCTATGTAAATCTGTGCAAATTGGGGTTCTATGATGTAAGTAGTACCTGGACACCTCTCAACCTCCCTCCATTCTCCCTCCTCCTTTAAAATATATCCTAATATCTCCTTATATAGCTCAGTGTCAAATTTTGTCTGATAATGCTCCTCTGAAGCACTTTGAGACAGTTTACTTTGTTAACGGCGCTATATAAACATAAGTTGCTGTCGTCATTCCCATCGCTCCTGTTCCAATCCTTTTTATTCTGAAAACGTTCTCAATTATTTATGAAGGTAACATTGTTGTTTTGTTACCAGGTTGTCAATCATTCTAACTCTTCTCCTTTCATAAACAGTGGCAGTACACCAGACAATAACAATTTTATACCCCCTATATTTGAGTTTTGAGGCCATCTTAAGGGGTTTTTAAGTCCCCTATATAATTTCTCCCTTTGTCATTTATCTCTACAAGGGCTACCAGCACAGGATCTGGTCCTGACCCCTTCAGTATCCCTTCTAACCTTTCTGCAATATGTACTGCTCTAGCGCCAGGTAAACAGCTCACCATCCTGTGGGCCTGGTCTTTATAACATGCATGGTTATCTATTTTCCTAAGCAAAGAATCCTTACAACCACAGTCTGCGAGCTAAGGTCCACTTTCTTTTTATGTTTTCAGCTCACACGCTGTGACACTGAAACAAAGGCTGATATTATGGTAGTGAAGCTACACAAGTGTTAGGAGTTACTTTATTACTATAAATTTAACCCCAAACTACAAAAATAAAGATCTTAAAAAAAAGCATGGGAAGCCCTATTTTCCCTTATTTTCATAGAAACATAGAATCTAGGAGCAGGAGTAGGCCATTCGGCCCGTCGAGCCTGCTCCACCATTCAATACGATCATGGCTGATCATCCAAGTCCAGTACCCTGTCCCTGCTTTAATCCCCACAGTACACATATCCCACCCTACCCCCGTAACCCCACGTACTTAATTCCCCCTAACATATCCCATCCTATCCCCATAACCCCACATATTTAATCCCCCCCTAACACTAAGGGTCAATTTATCATAGCCAAATCAACCTAACCCGCACATTTTTGGACTGTGGGAGGAAACCGGAGCACCCGGAGGAAACCCACGCAGACACGGGGAGAATGTGCAAACTCCACACAGACAGTCACCCGAGGTCAGATTCGAACCCGGGTCCCTGGCGCTGTGAGGCACCAGTGCTAACCACTATGCCACCGTGTTGCCTTTGTTCTGTTTTTATTTTTGTTTTCAATGTTACTCTTTTCTCTTTTAGTCTATCTATTCTAATCTTTTCTAACACGACAAATAATTTTAATCCCTTTAATTTTCCTGTTTCCTTTTTCTTCCTCAACCCACTGTCTATTTTGGAAGTAAAGGCACTTCAAGAAATAATCTCTCTGGGGGAGAAATTCGGTACCTTAGCGCCTCCAGTTAGCGCCTGGCGGGGGCGCTACTGGGGCGCTGATGCAGTAGAGCCAGGGCGAGGCGAATCCAGTGACGCACGCCAAATCTGCCCCCCCCCCCATAGCTCCGCCGCTACGAGTTAATACTGGGGACCTCACTGCCAGGGAGATTGTGATGTCAGTGAGCGTGCAACGCTCACTGGGCGCCCGAGCTTCAAAATTCATTGTCGCCCCCTGCCTTAGCACCTCGCCCCGACAGCGACAGGGAGAGGAGGCGTCAAACATAGAAACATAGAATCTAGGAGCAGGAGTAGGCCATTCGGCCCGTCGAGCCTGCTCCACCATTCAATACGATCATGGCTGATCATCCAAATCTAGTACCCTGTCCCTGCTTTAATCCCCACAGTACACATATCCCACCCTACCCCCGTAACCCCACGTATTTAATTCCCCCCTAACATATCCCATCCTATCCTCATAACCCCACATATTTAATCCACCCCTAACACTAAGGGTCAATTTATCATAGCCAATTCAACCTAACCCGCACATTTTTGGACTGTGGGAGGAAACCGGAGCACCCGGAGGAAACCCACGCAGACACGGGGAGAATGTGCAAACTCCACACAGACAGTCACCCGAGGTCAGATTCGAACCCGGGTCTCTGGCGCTGTGAGGCACCAGTGCTAACCACTATGCCACCGTGTTGTCAAGCAGGTGGATGCTGGATCCAGGGGCGCTACTTAAAGGGATCATGAGTAATGAGTCGCAGCTGTCAGGTTAGTGCTGTTTCACTGCTTCCTTGTCAGTTTGAGATTGTGCAACAGTTTAATTCAGTAATTTAAAGGTTCTTTAGTATCAGGAGTGTCGTGGCTACTAACAATTAGTTACATTTGTTCTCACAACATATCAAAGTGCTTGGTTACATTAATGGGGGCTGGACTGACAGTCGACCTCGCCCTCCAGGATCTACGGCGGAGCGCGTGCAGGCAGCGAGAAAGATTGGAACATGTGGCCAGAGGGAGGAGAAGGGCCATGAGAGCTCTCAACAGTAGGACTTACCCTCCGAGGGTATTTCGAGAGCACTACTCCTACCTCCAATTAAGCAAGGAGCAGTGCATTAGAAGGTACCGCTTCAGCAAGGATGTGGTCACAGAACTCTGCCACCTCCTGCAACCAGACCTCCAGCCTCAGATCAGGGTAAACACGGCTCTCTCAATGGCAGTCAAGGTCACCATTGCCCTCAATTTCTTCACCAGCGGTTCCTTCCAGTCTGCAACAGGAGACATAGCTAACATCTCGCAGTTCGCCGTCCATTGCTGCATCCGGGAGGTCACAGAGGCTCTCTACAGTAGGAGAAGGGACTACATTGTCTTCCCCATCACCAGAGAGAAGCAGGACGAACGTGCATGTGGCTTTGCCAGGATAGCGGGCTTCCCCATGGTGCAGGGCGCCATTGACTGCACCCACATGGCTTTGCGGGCACCGCATAACAATCCTGAGATCTTCTGTAACTGCAAAGGTTACCACTCACTTATTGTGCAATTGGTGTGCAACCACAGACAGCGAATCCTCAATGTGAATGCCCGCTATCCGGGCAGCAGCCACGATGCCTTCATCCTGCACCAGACCGGTGTGCCAGCACTCTTCCAGCCACCACGTCAAGCTCGCGGCTGGCTGGTCAGTAACGAGGTCTATCCGCTCTCCACCTGGCTCGTGACTCCCCTCCGCAACCCTAACACTCCTGCCCAGCACTCATATAATGAGAGCCATGCCGCCACCAGGAACATCATTGAGCAGACCTCCAGTACTCTGCTGAGCGGGTGTCCTATTTCATCGTGGTCTGCTGCATGCTCCACAACTTGGCCATCATGAGGGCCCGGGCCTTGCCACCAGGGATTGCTGGACCACCTCAGGTGGAGGAAGAGGGAGAGGAGGAGGAAGAGGAAGACAAGGAGGAGGAGGAGGAACAAGAGCGAGGGAGGAGGCAGCCACTCAATCGGCCTTCTGGAAGGGCGGTCCGTGATCACCTCATCACAATACAGTTCCAATAAATTAAACCCCAGATCTCAATTGCTCACCACATCCCCATCATTCCATCCCTGTTGCAGGCCATATCACAGCGCAAAGCTGAAATGAGAGACACCACAAAATCATCCAAACTGAATTAATAAATTTATCAATAATCAGTGAACACATATTTACAGCAACATTATTACCTATTCACCCTTGTGTAATCCCTTAGTGCCTGTCATTACTGTGCCTTTGCCTACTCCCGCACTCCTACAAAATGTTGGCCCAGTGGCTGCAGCATGGCTAGTGGCAGGCTGCTGAGTGTCCATGCGGGAGACTTCAGATGGCCTTGCAGGACGCCCTCGACCAGAACTGGGCCTGGAAGGCCTGGCTGTAGACTGCACCATCTCAGTATGGGCGGCGGCAGTCTAGGCTGGCTGGATGAGAGGCAGCAACAAAGACAATGGCGGAGGGCCAGTGGTGGGAGCAGGAATGCTGTCATCCTGAGAGAGGACAGCAGCTTCCTGCTCCACTGACCCACTGCCACTCCCCCGGGGCAGCACCTCAGCATCCCTAGCAATCTGTTGGAGCACTGATTGCTGGCCAGCTGCGACACCGTGAAAGCCCCGGTCGATGGTGGTAAACCCAGCCATGATGGCAGCAGTCAAAGCTTGCGTTGCATCAAGCTGAGACTGCATGAGAGCAGACTGAGATTGAATGCCACCAAGCATAGACTGCTTTACAGCACTAAGACATTGTGTCGCTTCCGCCTGTGCTGCCAGATCACCCATCACACATGGCATCAGGTCTGGGTTGCCACAGTCTCCCTGGGAGACTACCATCCTTTGCAGACTGAAAATGATGGGCTCCATGGTGTGCACAGAGCTCTGTGCAATGTTGGAGGCGGACTCCGCCACGCTCCTTACCATTGCCGAGAGGCTTTCGAGCATCCTTGCCATTACACCTATTATCTCCGGGTGCATGCCCAACACCCTTCTAAAGGCCTCCCCATCGAGGTCCTCATCTGAGTCCAGTGCAGCAGAACTCACACGTGAACTCGCTGGCTCCCAAGCTATCCTTTCCCCCTGGCCTTGCTGCAGCCCGCTCGTCCCCGGTGCCTCACCCTGTGCAGATCCCGCTGCTATACTAGCCTCTAAAGAACGCATAGTACCAGTATCTGAGCTGGTGCCTGCGGGTGAGACATGCAGTGACGTGGTGTCTTCTTCCTCCTCCTCTTCTCCTGCCTCGCTCTCAACGGTGCCCTCAGGGACAGGCTGCTCAGTTGCTTACTTATTATCTGAAAGCATAAAGGCACAATATTCGGGTTAAGGTGAGGGGAGGGGGCAGGAATGGAGAAACGCATGCATACAGCATGATTAGCTGGAAAGTGCGAAAGGCTTGTGGGGTGAGGGGGAAGTGGAATGTGAGAAGAAGGAGTAGGGATGAACATACCATTGTTGTCCCCAAGAGGGTCAACGTCGCTGGTGGCCATGGCGCCCACCACCTGGTGGCCAATAACCAGCAGCACTCGATTCTCTAGCTCAGACAGTGGTTGGGTGTCGGCTTGTCCCCCGCCTGTGTGCTCCTGCTCCTTCCTATTGTGAACCACCTTGGCCTGCAAGAGAAAGGAGAGTGTGTGAGTGAATGTGGAGCAATGTGTTTGGGTGATTTGCCTGCCAGAGTTGAATAGCTGTCATTGTGTGCAAGGTGTGAGATGTGGGTGTGAGTGTTGGTAGCTAGAGATTGTTGGTGGGTGAGTGCTGGGGGTATGGTGCTTTGGGCAGTGTGTGCAGACTGTAGTTCAGATGGTGGTATGTAACATTTGTTGAAGCATTGACCCATCCTGACCACTTGAGTGAGGTCGTTAAATTTCTTCCTGCACTGTGTGTGGGTCCTGGGGACCACAGTGCTGCCCGAGAAATGCTGGACTACCTCCCTCCACATGGTGCAGAAGACTTGCAGCGAGGGCCTCCTGTCACTTGAAAGGTAGAGCACCGCCCTCCGTCTCTCCACTGTGAACACCAACGCCTCCAATGCATGGTCGCAGAATCTGCGGGCTCTCTCCCTGGGGCATGGATATGCCATCATTATGGCTGCTTGAGTCGTCTGGCTCCTTCTCCTTGACCAGCTGCTGCTGGCTGAGACGGCTGCACAGCCAGCAATGATGAGAATGAGGTTCTGCAGCATCAATGAACCTTCCCTTTAAGAACTGGAAAGAGCCTGTGGTAATGATGACTTGTGATTAAACTGCACCTGATATTGGTCAGCGCTTCGAGTTTAGCGCCACTGAGCTAGGCCATTAGCGCTGATTTAGCGCTCCAATCCTTTCTTTGTGCAATGAGACTGAATTTTGCGTGCAGTCTGAAGCATTAGCACCTGGCACTAATTCTCAAACTTTTCAAAAGTTACCACCCATTCCTGGGCTATAATGAATTTCTCCCCCTCTGTATCTACTCTAACAAATCCCTTTATCATTTTAAAGACCTCAATTAGATCACCCCTCAACTTTCTGAACTAAAGGGAACACAAACCAAATTTATGCAACCTGTCCTCATAATTGAACCCTTTATCCCAGAAATCCAGAGCTGAGCAAGAAGGCCAGCATATCACTTCCCACATCTCTTCCCGTACGTTATCTGCTTATCCTAACTACACAACATCCATGGACTCCAAACAGTGGAAGAAAGGCGTCTGAGGTGACAGCAGAGGTCCCTGCATTGTCTGTGGTCAGACCTCAGCAACACTCAATAACGGAGAGGGTTATGTTGAAGGGGTCAGCTGAGTGGCACTGAAATCCAAATGTCAGTCAGAATTGACTTACAAATTCCAGAATATCCACTGTAAAAGGACTTGAAAATGGTAATAAACCCCAGGCCATCCTTAACAAGATCCCAATGTTACCCGGAAGTCATTTCCGAATGGGAATATCTGGTAGCAGCCACTGGAATCTAACAACATCCAGATACAGCACTCTAAGGGTTAAAAGAATAGTTGCTGAGATAGGCTTGCTTGTAAGCAGTTGCTGGTAGATGGAAAGTTGACTGGCAAAATTGAACAGCTCCCCGCATCATGATGGTAAGCTAACATTAAATTTGAGCTCCGTGGAAAAACAATTTACTTGTGTGATTAGTTTTTGCTTCCTGTTACACGACAAACAGATACAGCAATTTAAAAAAAAAACATGTTTATGTACACTGAGACAGGCAGATTGTCTGTTTCATCGATGTGATGCTACAGTAGACAGAAATTTTCCAAAGCAAGTATCCTGATTTGGAGTAACCAACCAAAACCACGGAAGAAGTCTTGGTATAAAGAAAGAAATTGCCCTTCACAGCTGTATGTCATTATAGCCTCTGCTCTTTATTGATTTATTTTTCCCTGCAGCTTAATGGCTTCAGCAGTAATTCAGAACTCTGCACCAAAAAAACAATTTCCGTATCAGTAATTATAAGAAACTGCACAAGGGAAAGGAGCTAGAGATGGGGATATGTCTTCTGAATCCAGGTCTATAGGCCCAATGTTATTGACATTTTCTATTTTGTATGTACTTATACAACCAGTTAGTGTCTGGCTAGCCCCATTATCAGTGCAATTCTGACTTTTCTGATTAGTGACAAATTATGTGTAGTTTAATAGTATGGACCCACATGAGCTAGAAATCACTAGTCAATCTTACTGGAAATTACACAGGTAATAAGAACATAAGAATTATGAGCAGGAGTAGGCCATACGGCCCTAAGAGCCTGCTCCGCCATTCAATAAGATCATGGCTGATCTTCAACCTCAACTCCACTTTCCTGCCCGATCCCCATATCCCTTGATTCCCCTAGAGTCAAAAAATGTATCTATCTCAGCCTTTAATATACTCAACGATTCAGCATTCACAGCCCTCTGGGGTAGAGAATTCCAAAGAATAACAACCATCCAAGTGAAGAAATTCCTCCTCATCTCAGTCTTAAATGGCCGACTCCTTATCCTGAGACTATGTCCCCTAGTTCTAGACTCTCCAGCCAGGGGAAACAACCTCTCAGCATCTACCCTGTCAATCCCCCTCAGAAACTTATGTGTTTCAATGAGCTCACCTCTCATTCTTCTGAACTCCAGAAAGTATAGGCCCAATCTACTCAATCTCTCCTGATAGGACAACCCTCTCATCCCAGGGATCAATCTAGTGAACCTTTGTTGCACCACCTCTAAGGCAAGTATGTCCTTTCTCAGATAAGGAGACTAAAACTGTGCACAGTACTCCAGGTGTGGTTTCACCAAAGCCCTGTACAATTGAAGCAAGATTTCCTTACTCTTGTACTCCAACCCCCTTGCAATAAAGGCCAACATGCCATTTGCCTTCCTAATTGCTTGCTGTACCTGCATGCTAACTTTCTGTGTTTCCTGTACGAAGACACCTAAATCTCTCTGAACACCTACATTTAATAGCTTCTCACCATTTAAAAAAATATTCTGTTTTTCTATTCATCCTACCAAAATGAATAAACTCACATTTCCTCATATTATACTCCATCTGCCACCTTATTGCCCACTCACTTAACGGGCACGATCTTACCTTTCAATGCGAGTTGGAAGCGGGTCAGCTCCCTTCCGTGTTCCAATCCTGCCCCCAACGACGCCCAACGCACAGACGTAATTTTACATCAATTGGCCTTGTTAAGCCCTCCCTGTGGGCTTGCCGGCCAATTAAGAGAAAGCCGGGGTCAGATGACGTCAGTTGATGATGCGTCATCTGCCAGTTTTCTTAAAGGGGACACGCACATTTTTTTTTGACAGATGATTTTTCAGTGTTTAACAGCATTGAAGTGCTGCAAACACTGCCAATTACTGTACAAAGGTGAGCCCTTGCACCCAGGCACTCCAGTGACTCCTTAGGGTAAAACAGATGGCAGCTGCAGGTGAGGTTACAGAAGCGATCTGTCACTGGTGAGAGAGGTTCTCCCAATGACCATCTCCAACAAGAGAGAGTCTAACCACATTCCCTTGACATTCAATGGCATTACCATTGTCGAATCCCCCACCATCAACATCCTAGGGGGTCACCATTGACCAGAAACTTAACTGGACCTGCCACTTAAATACTGTGGCTACAAGAGCAGGTCAGAGCTGGGTATTCTGTGGCGAGTGTCTCACCTCCTGACTCCCCAAATCCTTTCCATCATCTACAAGGCACAAGTCAGGGCTGTGATGAAATACTCTCCACTTGTCTGGATGAGTGCAGCTCCAACAACACTCAATATGCTCGACACCATTCAGGACAAAGCAGCCTGCTGTTCCTTCATCGTCGCTGGGTCAAAATCCTGAAACTCTCTACCTAACAGCACTGTGGGAGTACCTTCACCACACGGACTGCAGCAATTCAAGAAGGCGGCTCACCAACACCTTCTCAAGGGCAATTTGGGATGGGCAATAAATGCTGGTCTTGCCAGTGATGCCCACATCCCATAAATTAATAATAAAAATTAAAAATCAGACAAAAATTGACACTGAGCCAAAGAAGGAGACATTAGGATATGTGACCAAAACCTTGGTCAAAGAAGTAAGTTTTAAGGAGCGTCTTAAAGGGTAAGAGAGAGGTGCAGAGATGAAGAAGTTTCGGGAGGGACTTCCAGAGCTTAGGGACTAGGCAGGCAGCTGAAGACAAGGCCGCAATGGTTGGTTGAAAGAAGTCAAGGATGCACGAGGCAAGAATTGGAGGAACGCAGAGTTCATGGAGGGATGTAGGGCTGGATGTGGTTACAGAGATAGGGAGGGGTAAGGCCATGGAGGGATGTAGGGCTGGATGTGGTTACAGAGATCGGGAGGGGTAAGGCCATGGAGGGATGTAGGGCTGGATGTGGTTACAGAGATAGGGAGGGGTAAGGCCATGGAGGGATGTAGGGCTGGATGTGGTTACAGAGATAGGGAGGGGTAAGGCCATGGAGGGATGTAGGGCTGGATGTAGTTACAGAGATAGGGAGGGGTAAGGCCACGGAGGGATGTGAATACCAGGATGAGAATTTTAAATTTGAGGTGTTGGTGGACCGGGAGCCAATGTAGGTCAGCGAGCACGGGGGTGATAGGTAAACGGGACTTGGTGTAAGTTAAAATACGGGCAGCAGAGTTTTAACCGTGTGTGCTGTGAACAGAAGAAAGAATCCAATAAAGGATCTTTAATAGACAAAAACATGTAATTTTTCTCACAATTTATAAACCGTGCCAATTGAATGTTTCAAATCCAACTACAAAGAAAAGATTGCAGTAGATGCCATCCTCCCTTATGCTGAATACTGAAAGTTGCCACTGTTTGTTGTCCACAGCATAAACTGTGATGATGTAGCACCTCATCCAACCTTCAGAAAGAAGAAAGCTTCAGCTCCCCAGTTTGGGCTGGGTGTGATGCCAGTTCTCACTGTGCTTCTCAATCCATTCAGTTTTGAAGGCTTCCCATGCTATTCTTCTTCTTCTTAGGCAGTCCCTCGGGACCGAGGATGACTTGCTTCCACACTAGAAATTAGTTCTCAGGTGACTGATGAGTCCAATGCGGGACCTACAGTCTCTGTCATAGGTGGGGCAGACGGTGATTGAAGGGGTGGGTAGGTTTGGTGCTTGGGTTGACGTGCGCTCCTTCCGCTGTTTGCGCTTGGCTTCCGCTTGCTCCCGGCGAAGAGACTCAAGGTGTTCGACGCCTTCCCGGATGCTTCTCCTCCACTTTGTGCGGTCTTGGGCCAGGGATTCCCAGGTGTCGGTGGGGATGTTGCACTTTCTCAAGGAGGCTTTGAGGGTGTCCTTGAAGTGTTTCCTCTGCCCACCTGGGGCTCTCTTGCTGTGTTGGAGCTCCGAGTAGAGCGGTTGTTTTGGGAGTCTCGTATCGGGCATGCAGACAATGTGGACCATCCATCGGAGCTGATCGAGCGTGGTGAAAGCTTCGATGCTGGGGATGTTGGCCTGAGTGAGAACACTGACATTGGTGCGCCTATCCTGCCAATGGATTCGCAGGATCTTGCGAAGGCAGCATTGGTGGTACCTCTCCAGTGCTTTGAAGTGCCTGCTGTACATGATCCATGTCTCTGAAGCATACAGGAGGGCAGGTATCACTACTGCTCTGTAGACCATGAGCTTGGTGCTGGGTTTGAGGTCCTGGTCTTCAAACACTCTCTTCCTCAGGCAACCGAAGGCTGCACTGGCACACTGAAGGCGGTGTTGGACTTCGTCATCGACGTCTGCCGTTGTTGACAGTAGGCTCCCGAGGTATGGAAAGTGGTCCACGTTGTCCAAGGCCTCGTCATGGATTTTGATAATCAGGGGAGCAGTACTGTGTGGCGGGGGCAGGTTGGTAGACGACATTTGTCTTACAGATGTTTAGTGTAAGGCCCATGCTCTCGTACGCTTCGGTGAAGGTGTTGACAATGGTTTGGAGTTCAGCCTCAGAGTTTGCGCAGACACAAGCTTCGTCTGCATACTGTAATTTAATGACAGAGGATGGGACGACCTTGGATCTGGACTGGAGGCGACAGAGGTTGAACAGTTTCCCATTTGTTCTGTAGATTAGCTCCACTCCAGCAGGGAGCTTACTGAGGGTGAGATGGAGCATTGCAGCCAGGAAGATCGAGATGAGTGTTGGTGTGATGAGACAGCCTTGCTTGACCCCGGTCCGTACATGAATTGGGTCTGAGGTGGATCCGTTGGTCAGAATCACGGCTTGCATGTCATCGTGAAGCAGGCGGAGGATGGTGACAAACTTTTGAGGGCAGCTGAATTTGAGGTGGACACTCCATAATTCCTCATGGTTCACGGTGTCGAAGGTCTTTGTGAGGTCAAAGAAGGCCATGTACAGCGGTTAGTGCTGTTCCCTGCATTTCTCTTGTAGTTGACGCGCGGTGAAGATCATGTCCATTGTGCCCCTTAGTGGGCGGAATCGGCATTGCGACACTGGGAGGAGCTCTTCAGCCACTGGGAGAAGGTGATTGAGGAGGATCCTTCCGATGACTTTCCCTGTGGTAGACAGCAGGGAGACTCCTCTGAAATAACCGCAATCGGACTTGTCACCTTTCTTGAAGATGGTCACGATTACGGCGTCTCTGAGATCCCCTGGCATGCTTTCCTCCTTCCAAATAAGAGAAATTAGTTCATGTATTCGCGCCAATAGTGCTTCTCCGCCATGTTTTAGTGCCTCGGCGGGGATTCCATCTGCTCCTGAGGCCTTGTTGTTCTTCAGTTGTCGGATGGCCTTTTCAACCTCATGCCAGGCTGGGGTTGTGCTGAGGTGGTGGCGGGTAGCATGCTGCGGGATGGAGTTGAGGACACTCACGTCGAAGACAGAGTTTCGGTTAAGGAGATCTTCGAAGTGCTCCTTCCAGCAGGCACTGACTGCCTCTCTGTCCTTGATGAGTACCTCTCCATTCTTGGCCCGCAGTGGGGTAGGGCCTTGGGTGCTTGGGCCGTAGGTGGTCTTGACTGCGCGAAAGAATCCACGCACGTCGTGATTGTCGGCTAGCTGCTGGATCTCCTGCGCTTTCTCCACCCACCATCTGTTCTTTAGGTCGCGAGTTTTTTGTTGGACCTTGGCCTTCAGGCGTCTGTAGAGCTGCTTTCTTGCTCTCGAGTTCTGTTGCTGTTTCCAGATCAGGAATGCCTTGCGCTTGCGGCTTATTAGCTCCTGGATCTCCTGGTCATTATCGTCGAACCAGTCTTGGTGTTTCCTGGTCAAGTGACCGAGCGTCTCTTCACAGGTGCTAATTATGGAGGCCTTGAATGCAGACCAGGCGCTGTGGACACTCTGGGCTTGATTTTGCCAGGCCCGAGAAGGCGGGATTGGAGGCGTGTGAGGTGGTAAAAGCGCAAAAAAAGGCGGGCGGACCCGATCCCGCCTCCACCCCGCCTCCGAGCAATTTTCCCACATGCGTGTTTTCTGACCCCATTTCCATACTGCCTCCAAAAGGCGGGATAGGCCCTTAAGGCCCTTAACAACCACTTCATTGCCTCTATAATCCCATTTTGAGAGGACTTTCTGATTTTAACACTTTTCCCACGTGCTGCACGTCTCCTCTGGAACACGCCAGTGAATCCTGGCGGCAGCACAAGTGGATTGCTTACTAACAGCTGCAGCTCCACCATTAAAAAGGAGTTTTCAGCAATCATCATTTGCAGGTGGCAGAACTTTGTTGTCTCAGGTCTGGGGGAACTTTTAGCAGACCTACTCATTGTTCTGGAAGCCTGACACCCATCACCAGTGTGACCTCCTGGGAAACCCCTCTCTCCACCTTGAATGAGCGCTTCCTCAACTGAGGTATATACCAGAAGAATGGGAACCATTTATTTCCTTTCCTCCTGGACATCAGATTCGGACGAAGACCAGCCGTGGCAGCAGCAGAACCATGAACAACAGCAGCACCAACTGCAGGAGCAACAACAGGAGCTCCAAGCTGCTGCTCACACACCTGAAGCTGCACAGGCCAGAAGGCGCCAGCGCATGGAAGCACGTCGGCGCAGGAGATACCCCCAAAACAGGGTCTACAGACAGAGGATCAGCGACCTCAACATGACTGAGCAGCAGTGCCAAAAGAGGCTCCGACTTTCGCGAGAGGTAGTGGGTGACATCTGTGCAATGCTGCAGCAAGAGCTGGAGCCCAGAGGAGCAGGTGGACACCCCTTACCAGTGGCTGTCAAAGTCACCACCACACTCAACTTTTTTGCTTCAGGCTCATTCCAGGGATCTGCAGCAGACATCAGCGGCGTATCCCAGGCGGACGCACACACTTGCATCACGCAGGTAACCGATGCCCTCTTTGCCATCGCTCATAATTACATCAATTTCTCCAAGGATCAAGCCAGTGTAACTGCGCGTGTGGTTGGGTTTGACAATCTGGCAGGCTTTCCAAGGGTGCAGGGCATCATTGACTGCACACCTGTGGCCCTTAAGGCACCCCATCACAATCCAGGTATTTTTGTCAACCGCAAGGGCTTCCACTCTCTCAACGTACAGCTGGTGTGTGACCACAAGAAGGAAATTTTGCATGTTTGCGCCAAGTACCCTGGCAGTTGCCATGACTCCTTCATTCTGCGCCAGTCTAGTGTGCCTTCACTCTTCAGTCCGCCAGACCAACTTTTCGGATGGCTACTTGGAGACAAGGGCTATCCCCTGAAGACGTGGCTAATGACGCCGTTGAGGAGCCCATCCAACGAAGCTGAGGACCGCTACAACTCCAGCCACATTTCCACCAGATCCATAATCGAACAAACCATTGGCTTGCTGAAGATGCGCTCAGATGCCTAGATGGATCAGGTGGAGCCCTGCAGTACTCAGCAGCCTAGGGTCTCCAGAATGGTCGTGGTCTGCTGTGCACTTCTCAACATGGCACAGCATCGTGGCTTGCAGATGCCTGAGGAACAAATGGCTCATCACATAGCCTCCTCAGATGAGGAGGAGGAGGAGGAGGAGAGCGACAACGAACAGCTTGCAGAGGCGCATCAACCAGCGGCAGCAGCATGCGAGCACATTGCTACCTGGGATGCAAGAGACGCACTCATCTTGGCCAGATTTGCTTAGCCTAGACAATCAAGCACTTTTGCCTCACAGCTTCTTACCAGACCATCGACAATGGACAAGAACCTATGGATTCCTATCACTGTGACCACCATACTGACAATTGCAAGTCACCCTAAGCCCTCAATGTGGAAGTCCCATTTGCGAAATGACACAGCCCACAACTTCAACAGTTCGACATCAGCATTTTTATCACAACAAGCAAATGATGGCATTTCAAAAATAAACACAACATGACACCCAAATGACTACCCTTGTGACTACTTGCGCATTATCTTCCTCTTACGCGTGCTCCTACGTGGTGCTTCCCCTGAGGCTTCAGCAGATGTGGAGGCCCCTTGCTCACTTTTTTGCTGCTCCTGTCTCGACACCTTTGGCGGACGTCCTCTGGGGTTGCGAGCCTGTGAGGGCTCGGCAACAATCTGCTGCTCCTGCTGCTGTGCAGGGGTTGAGACGCCGGTGGGGACTCTGGTGGGGCTCTGACCGAGGGCTCTGCAGTGGCATGGTCGTGTGAGTGCTTGGAGAGGAGTCCCCACCTCCATGTTGTCTGCCACCAACATCCCTCTCATGGGTCAGCCCCACTTCAGACCTAGCAAGTGCCTGGACAGCCCCTTTCTGCACTTCAGGGGGGCCATGGGGACCCGTTTATGCACTGGAAGTCCTACTCCAGAGGACTTCCATGAAGGTCTGGTTTCTCTGCTCAATAGCTGACCATCGCTCCTCAAGAGATGTCAGTCTATTCTGAACAATGACCATGTTTTCACGACCCTGGCGACTAAGCTCCTCCATGGCTGTAGCCATCCTCTCCTCTACGGTAGCAATCCTTTCCACGGAGGTTGCCATCCTTTCCGTGGTGATGCGTTCATGCGCCAACACCTCCACAAAGGCTCTGCTCATGTTAGCGATGGACTCCTCCATTCGCTCCACACTTGCAGCGACCCTGGAGACAAAACCTGCCAGAGACTCCTGCACCTGTTCCTGGAGTTCCAGCACCGCTCTCCTTCTGGATGGACCCGGAGGCACAGGGTTGACATGCAGCCAAGCCGAGCTGGCAGAGTCCTGCACCCTCCGACGAGGACTCTCCACTGCTGTCCCTGTCTCCACCATCTGCTGATGCTCACTTGTTAGCTGTGATACACCAGGTGACACCACTACACTATCTCGCGCAGTTGCCACCGAGGTGTGAGTGTCTGCACTGGTGCTGGGTGTGCTGAATTCTGCTGACGCTACGCCTTCAAAGGTTGCAGCTTCCTCTAAGGAGTCTTGAAGCTCAGGCTCTTCCTCTTGGACAGTGGGGACGGGGGAGTAAAGAAAAGAGTTAGAGATGTGAGGTAAAGTTTGCATGCACATTGAATTGTACAGATGATCATAAGTCAATCTGTTAGACCTTCAGAATCATTATCAGTGACTCATGCAATGTCAATGAGAGAGATGCCAAACTATTCTGCCACCAGCTTGCTGTGATGCGCCCGTCTGTCCGTCCCCCCTTGCGCATCCCCCTCCACTCCCACAATCTCCAGGGCTGCCTCCTCTGCAGTGGTGAGCTGGGCTACTGAGGGTGGCCCTCCTCCTGTCCTCGCCCACTCCCTCTTATTGTGGGCTCTCTTTTCCTTCAATGAGGGACACAAGTGGAATTTGAGTGAAAATGAAGGAGTGAGTGTAGAGATTCCATAGCATAGATGCTTAGAAGGAGACAAAGATGGAGTGAGGTGCCAAGACCAAGGGCCCTCCCTGTGTGTTGTAAGTTGTTCTCATAGCATCACAGCGATAGGGAGTGTGAGGGTTGCATAGTCGAATAGTTAAGTGAATGTGAACATACAGAGAGAGGGCATGGGTAAGGGTGCAGGGATGTCAGTGTCAAGTGGGATGTGGAGGAAGAGGTTGGCAAAGCTGAGTGCTGGTGAGGAGAGGCGATGGGGATCAGATTGAGGGTGATGGGAAAGTCATACTCACTTTTTTGTGCGGAGAGGTCATGAAACCTCTTCCTGCACTGCAGCCAGATTCTGCGGCACATAGACATTGAGTTGACCTCCTGGGCCACTTGCATCTACACAGCTTTAGTCTGCTGGGGAGGCTTTTTCCTCCCTGAGGAAGGGAAGAGCACCTCTTTATTTGATCTTGCTCCCTCCACCAGAGCTTGCAGGGCGGCGACATCGAACCGTGGAGCACACTTTGGCCTACTGCTGGACATATTTGCTGAATGAAGCGATCACAACAATGGCCATAAAGTTTGCAGTCTCCAGAAGAAGCAAGGCTGCTTGCAGGCCTTAAATCCAGCAGCACTGATGACGTCATCGGAGGCGACTTTCAGGATGGAAAGTCTCATTGGGCCAGGGGTTCCCACACATTGGAAATCAAGTGCCCAATTAGGGGAAAATCGCACTTTTTTCCCACTTCAGATCAGAGTCGGGTTCCTGACATGAAAACCACCTGACACGCCCCCAGCCCGCCCCAATGGCAAAATCCAGCCCTCTGTGTCTCTGAATCACTGGGAGTCGTCAGGTTGGTTGTGAGGCGCAGGCTGAATAGGGCTTTCTTAGCAGGGTCTTTGAGTGCTCCAGCGTTAATTTTCCTGTGGCATTGCTTCTGTGGCCGCCGCTGTTTTGGGGCTACGTTGATGGAGATGACAGAGCGGATTAGGCGGTGGTCTGTCCAGCAGTCGTCAGCTCCTTTCATGGCGCGGGTGATGCGGACGTCCTTGCGGTCCCTCGCTCAGATGATGACGTAGTCCAGCAGATGCCAGTGCTTAGAGCGAAGCCTTGTACATGTCTCCCTGACGGAACAAGGTGTTGGTTATGACAAGGCCATGTTCTTAGCATTTCGTCAGGAGGAGGGTACCATTGGAGTTGGCTTTCCCTACCCACTCTCTGCCGATCACACCTCCCCAGAGGTCTGTGTCCTTTCCAACTCTGGCGTTGAAGTTGCCAAGGAGGATCAGCTTGTCGCCCGTTGGGACTCGGGACAGGTATTGTTCGTGGCTGGAGTAGAATTCCTCTTTGGTCTTGTCTGTGTTGGGGCGTACACACTGATGACCGTAGCGCACTGGTTCCGGGCTAGGGTGAGCCGTAGAGTCATGAGACGTTCGTTTATTCCACAAGGGGAGTCTCTGAGACATTCAACTAGTTCATTTTTTATGGCGAAGCCTACCCCACGGAGGCGGTGTTCTTCTTCAGGTTTGCCTTTCCAGAAGAAGGTGTAACCACCGCCTTGCTCCTTGAGCTGGCCTTCCCCTGCCCGCCGGATCTCCCTTAGGGCGGCGATGTCTATGTCGAAACGTCTGAGCTCCCGGGCAACGATAGCAGTACGGCGTTCCAGTCTGTCGCTGTTGGGGTTGTCCATGAGGGTCCTGACGTTCCAGGTCCCGAACTTCATTTTAAAGGGTGGAAGATGCCTGTGCGTGAATTCTTTTAACATGGGGTGGCCGTTGCACACCAGCTGCCACACGGGCTTGACAGAGCAAGGTCTTGGTCCAATGGCAAAGGGTCCAAGACGATTGGAGACCAGGTTCTGCTATAACGGCCTAGCACACACACACACAAACATACTGCTACTGTCCTCCTCCCTCCTTCCCGCAGGTCCTCTCTGCCTGGGTTTCATAGGCTGCAGTGTGATCCTCCTGACCTCGCTGTTGGTCCACGCTGCGCCACTCCTGGGCCTAGACCTCGCTGCTGGGCTTGTCCACGCTCCTGGGCCTCATCCTCGCCCCTGGGCCTCATCCTCGCTCCTGTGTCCCGACCTCGCTCCTAGGCCTCGTCCTCACTCCTGGGTCCTGTCCTCGCTCCTGGGCCTCGTCCTTGCCCCTGGGTCCCATCCTCGCTCCTGGGCCCCGTCCTCGCCCCTGGGCCCTGTCCTCGCTCCTGGGCCTCGACCTCGCTCCTAGGCCTCGTCCTCACTCCTGGGTCCTGTCCTCGCTCCTGGGTCCCGACCTCACTCCTGGGCCTCGACCTCGCTCCTGAATCCCAACCTCATTCCTGGATCCCGACCTCGTTCCTGGGTCCCAACCTCCTTATAGTGTGTCTCCTTCCAGTGAGTGTGTCCCGCGGTGTCTCCTCCCATGCTATAGAACTATTTGGAGGTGAAGTTTTGTTTTGTTTTTCAACTAGTGTGCCTCCTAAAAGTTGAGGCAGGAAAACACTGACATTTAGATGTCAAAAGACCATTTGTTCATCCTCCCAACTAAAGGTGACAAGATTGTGGTGGACAATTATGGCATAAAATGTTAATGTACAAACAGGCAACACATTCTTTGATATTTTATTTTCTCCTTTTTCTAATGCATATGTTAATTCTTTTAAAATAAATGGTTTAAAACCAGTGCTAAAATAGGGGAGAGAAGAATTTCAGACAAATGTATTATATATTCATATGATCATATCCCATGGCGTAATTTCAGGGCAGTGTTCCTAACTGCAAAAGTAAGTGAAATAAAGCATAATGACATTAATTTTGCATTGACAGTGTTTTTTGAAATGTTAAAGTACATGTTTTTCTGCTATACTGCACTGCAGAATGACGGCATTGCTATGGCAATCTAAGGTTGGAAAAGTATTCAGTCACAAGGCAATAATGTTATTTCCAATGTAATTGCTCTCAACTCATTGTAATTTCAGAGCCATCATACCAGTGAATACGAAACATCACTGTGTCATTCAAAGGATAATGCCACACTGATAAATTCCTCTAATTGCTTCCACCATGGCCTGAAATTGACTATTAGTCACAATTCATTGCTCTCATTCAAAAGGGAGAAAGAAGTATTGCAGGATACAATGTCACAGTCTAGTCACTTGCAGAAAAAAAATGAAAGTGTAAAAACACTAAAAATCTTCCCTGATGCCAGTACGACCTCCGGACTATCTGTGCTCCTTGTAATTACAAACTACAGCCAAAACAATTAGGTTGTGTGGATTATCACAGTTTTCTGAATAAATACAGTACACATCACTGGAGAATAATGAACACTGTGGATTTTTTTGTAAATGTGAAAGGCCCATAACTTTCAAATGCAGCAGGTGCAAGTGAGTCATTTGGGCTCTTGCACAAACACAATAACTCTCCAATTACATATTTCATTTTTGTTTTATTCAAAATTAAAGGCTTTTAAAATTATGATTTGGAGTAATTCCGAAATATCTCATTCACCAGCTGCAGTAGGTTGTATCGCTCTAATCTATTGTTTGCTTTATGTAATAACTCTTTTGGGGGGTTTTTCACCAATGCTAACTATCATCCATGTCGTACTCAGAATATTTCAAACAAGAATAACAAACAGTATTCAATACTTAAATGAAGAAATAATTGTATGTTTATACAACATCAGAAACCAATTACAGCTGTCAAATAACAATAAGATAATTGCTGTGGTCCATTGTTATTGAAGCTCTAACATACTGTGCCATGAAATTGCAGAATACGGTTGTGTGCCTCTGATTCCCCACATGGTAAGTTCTCTATCGCAGTATGCGCCACTCTGGGATGTGCTGACTGGACATCTGGATCTTCTCCACATGGAGGCACTCCAGGCCACTCTCGCAGCGGATGTGGTTTATATGGATTTTCAAAAAACATAGAACATAGAAAAGACAAATAAAGACCAAGGTCCATCTAGTTCACCTGCTACCATCCTAGTTGACGCATGACGCAACAGTAATGGAGTTAGTTGTTGACTAAACATGGCAGTCAATCTCTATCTGCTGGAGTGTAGTTTGTCACGGAGTGCAGCTGGTAAGTGTGGGAATTCAGTGAAATGGGGGCAGGAGCTGCTTGCTTTTCCTAACTTCTCCCACAGAGCGGTGGCGGCAAACCTGAGTGGGAGCAGATCAAGGCCCGAGAGCGGGGCTAAAAGCAGCAGCAGACCTGCAACTACAAGAGAAAACTACAGTGTGACATCATAGGTAAGGCAGGTAAGTGATTGGCAGTGACTGTGGGCTAAGTTTTAAGTTAACATATAACATATAACTAAATTTTAAAAACTAAACTTAATTTAATTAATTTCATAAACTAAATGAGGTAAATAATTTGATTAACACTAAACGAATTAATTAAATAAATAAATAAAATAATGGGAGAACAGGAGATGTGTTGCTGCTGCAATATGTGGGAGCTTGTGGACATTTTTGTCCAGGGTGACTACATCTGCGGTAAGTGTCTGCGGCTCGAGGAACTTCGGCTCCGAACTGCAGACATTGCGAGACATCAGGAAGGGAGAAAGTTACCTGGACCTTTTGCTCCAGGAGGCAGCCACACCCCTTAGATTAAATACTTTAGAATTGACATGTGGTCAGGGACAGGAGGGTGTGACTGTGAGCGAGGCAGCTACAGGGATCCAGGAGGTAGTATTGCAGGAGCCTCAGTCCCTGCAATTGTCCAATAGATTCGAGGTTCTTGCAACCCTTGTGGACAAGTGCGGGGACTGCGGGGGGGACAAGCAAACTGACCACGGCACCGTGGTACAGCAAGCCATTCAAGTGGGGGGAGTAAAAAGGAAGGTGGTTGTAGTAGGCGACAGTATAGTTAGGGGGATAGACACTGTTCTCTGCAGCCAGGAGCGTGAGTCCCGAAGGCTATGTTGCCTACCTGGTGCCAGGGTAAAGGACATCTCCTCCAGGCTGGAGAAGAACTTGGAGTGGAAGGGGGAGGATCCAGTTGTCGTGGTCCACGTAGGTACCAACGACATAGGTAGGACAAAGAAAGAGGTTCTGCTGAGAGAGTTTGAGCAGCTAGGGACTAAATTAAAAAGCAGAATCACAAAGGTCATAATCTCTGGATTATTACCGGAGCCACGAGCAAATTGGCATAGGGTCAATAGGATCAGGGAGATGAATGCGTGGCTCAAAGATTGGTGTGGGTGAAGTGGGTTTCGATTCATGAGGCACTGGCACCAGTACTGGGGAAAGAGAGAGCTGTTCCGATGGGACGGACTACACCTGAACCATGCTGGAACCAGAGTTCTAGTGAATCGAATAACTAGGGAGGTAGATAGGGCTTTAAACTAAATAAGGGCAGGGGGGAGGGTCCCGGTGGAGAGAAATCTAGAATGCTAAAAAGAAAAGACAAGGAAGCAGTGCAGGAAAGTGATTGGGGTAAGGATAACCAGATTGTGTCAGGAAAGGACAAAGCGTACAAACAAAGGAGTGCACTAACAAATAGGATCCGGGTAAGAAAAAATGGTCAGACAAATAGGGCCATAGTACAAAAAAATGTTAAGATGTCTAAAAATGTTAAAACGACAAATCTAAAGGCACTGTATCTGAATGCACGAAGCATTCGTAATAAAGTAGATGAATTAACAGTGCAAATAGATGAAAATGGATATGATATAATTGCGATTACGGAGACATGGCTGCAGGGTGACCAAGGCTGGGAGCTGAATATCCAAGGATATTCGATATTTAGGAAGGACAGGCAAAAAGGAAAAGGAGGTGGGGTGGCATTGTTAGTAAAGGATGAAATCAGAGCAATAGTGAGAAAGGATATTGGCTCAGAAAATCAAGATGTAGAATCAGTCTGGGTAGAGCTAAGAAGCACCAAGAGGCAGAAAACATTGGTGGGAGTTGTCTATAGGCCTCCAAACAGTAGTGGTAATGTAGGGGACAGCATTAAACAGGAAATTAGAGATGCATGTAACAAGGGAACTACAGTAATCATGGATGACTTTAATCTACATATAGACTGGCCAAACCAAATTAGCAATAATACTGTGGAGGATGAATTCCTGGAGTGTGTACGAGATGGTTTTTTAGACCAGTACGTTGAGGAGCCAACTAGGGAACAGGCTATCTTGGATTGGGTATTGTGCAATGAGAAGGGGTTAATTAATAATCTTGTTGTGCGGGGTCCTTTAGGGAAGAGTGACCATAACATGATAGAATTCTTCATTAAGATGGAAAGTGAAGTAGTCGAATCCGAAACTAGGGTCCTAAATCTAAACAAAGGAAACTATGAAGGTATGAGGAGTGGGTTGGCTATGATAGATTGGAGAGCTTCATTAAAAGGCATGACGGTGGATAGGCAATGGCTAACATTTAAGGAACGAACGCATGAATTGCAACAGTTATACATTCCTTTCTGGCGCAAAAACACAAAAGGAAAAGCGGCCCAACCATGGCTAACAAAACAAATTAAGGATAGTATTAGATCCAAAGAGGAGTCATATAAAGTTGCCAGAAAAAGTAGCAAGACTGAGGATTGGGAGCAGTTTAGAGTTCAGCAAAAAAGGACCAAGAGATTGATTAAGAGGGGAAAAATAGAGTATGAGAGTAAACTTGCAAGGAACATAAAAGCGGACTGTAAAAGCTTCTACAAGTATGTGAAAAGAAAAAGAATAGTGAAGACAAATGTAGGTCCCTTACAGTCAGAAACGGGAGAATTTATAATGGGGAATAATGAAATGGCAGAGCAATTAAACAAATACTTTGGTTCTGTCTTCACGGACAAGGACACAAATAACTTTCCAGAAATGCAAGGGAATCAAGGGTCTAGTGAGAAGGAGGAATTAAAGGAAATTAGTATTAGTAAAAAAAATAATGCTGGAGAAATTAATGGGACTGAAAGCCGATAAATCCCCAAAGCCTGATAATCTGCATCCCAGAGTACTAAAAGAGGTAGCCATGGAAATAGTGGATGCATTGGTTGTCATCTTCCAAAATTCTATAGATTATGGAACAGTTCCTGCAGATTGGAGGGTGGCAAATGTAACCCCACTATTTAAAAAAGGAGGGAGAGAGAAAACAGGGAACTACAGATCAGTTAGCCTAACATCAGTAGTAGGGAAAATGCTAGAGTCTATTATAAAGGATGTGATAACAGGACACTTAGAAAATATCAACGGGATTAGACAAAGTCACCATGGATTTATGAAAGGGAAATCGTGTTTGACAAACCTACTGGAGTTTTTTGAGGATGTAACTGGTAGAATAGATAAGGGAGAACCAGTGGATGTGGTGTATTTGGATTTTCAGAATGCCTTTGATAAAGTCCCACATAAGAGGTTAGTGTGCAAAATTAAAGCACATGGGATTGGGTGTAATATACTGGCATGGATTGAAAATTGGTTAACAGACAGGAAACAGAGGGGGCGATTTTCCCACTGGAGGCGAGATGGAGGCGGGTTTCAGTTTGGGTGGGTTTGAAACCCGCCTCCACTGATAGGTTTCAAAAAATTGCGATTTTCCCATGATTGTCCACTTGATTTCAGAGGTGTGGGATGCCCTTGCTCAATTAGTGTTTTGGGACTGAAACTCACCTCTGTTGACAGCATTTTTCCAGTCTGATTTTATGGCTTCTTGCTCCCTTGGCTCATTCCACAACACTTCTGCGTCTCCTGCACCACCTCCAACATCTTTTGAGAAACCACTATGTCCAATTCCAAGGCAAAGGCCTACCCAAGGCTTTCAGATGAGGCGCTGCAAATGTTGTTGGAAGGGGTGACAGCTAGCATGGAGGTGCTCTTCCACTCATCTCAGAGGAAGAGGCCTGCCAAAGAAACCAAGGCTGTGTGGGTACAGCTGGCAAGTGATATAACCTCCAGATCTGTGTGCAGATTGGGAGACTGTTTCTGTGTATTGATGAAATGCCATCCCTGTTGGAAAGCATTAAAATGATTTGAAGCCAAAATGTTGGCGTTATGCCATCTGTTCTTTCGCCTTAGGCAGCTCCACATTGTGGGCTCCGCCACACTTGCGTTGTCAGGTTGGTGGCCGCATCTGTGTAGAGAGAACAAGCCAACGATGACTCGAGTCTGGATGACTCTACGTCAGGTGGGGTTACATGTGACTCGGCCAACGTTGTCTACCTCATACATTGCAGGAAAGGATGCCCCGGAGCATGGTACATCGGCGAGACCATGCAGACACTGCGACAATGTATGAACGGACGCCGCGCAACAATCGTCAGGCAGGAGTGTTCCCTCCCAGTCGGGGAACACTTCAGCAGTCAAGGACATTCAGCCTCCGATCTTCGGGTAAGCGTTCTCCAAGGCGGCCTTCGAGACACACAACAACGCAAAATCGTCGAGCAGAAACTGATAGCCAAGTTCTGCACCCATGAGGACGGCCTCAACCGGGATCTTGGGTTCATGTCACGTTACATGTAACCCCACCTGATGTAGAGTCATCCAGACTCGAGTCGTCGTTGACTTGTTCTCTCTACACAGATGCGGCCGGACCTACTGTGATTTCCAGCAAAAAAAGTTTTCTGTTTTCCATACAGACCCCAGCATCTGCCACATTTGACCCCTTGTGACCCCACCTCATTGTCTTTGATGTAATGTTTTCCTGACTGACCTGTTTGGACACCATCCACACCTTTGATTGCCGTGATTATCTCTCTGCCAAGGTGTGATAAAGGGCAGATGGAAAGATTAACTGTAATCATCTGGCAGTGTTCGCTGACTATATATGCTGTGCCTATATGCATCTCTTCACTTCACCTGACGAAGGAGCAGCGCTCCGAAAGCTTGTGATTTCAAATAAAGCTGTTGGACTATAACCTGGTGTTGTGCGACTTCTCACATTTGTCCACCCCAGTCCAACACCGGCATCTCCACATCATACCTGAGAAAGGATATACTTGCCATAGAGGGAGTGCAGCGAAGGTCCACCAGACTGATTCCTGGGATGGCAGGACTGTTGTATGAGGAGAGATTGGGTCGACTAGGCCTGTATTCACTAGAGTTTAGAAGAATGAGAGGGGATCTCATTGAAACATATAAAATTCTGACAGGGCTTGCCAGACTGGATGCAGGGAGGATGGTTCCCATGGCTGCAGGGGTCTAGAACGAGGGGTCACAGACTCAGGATATGGGGTAGGACATTTAGGACTACGATGAGGAGAAATTTCTTCACTCAGAAGGTGGTGAACCTGTGGAATTCTCTACCACAGAAGGCTGTGGAGGCCAAGTCACTGAATATATTTAAGAAGGAGATAGATAGATTTCTAGACACAAAAGGCATCAAGGGGTATGGGAAGAAATCGGGAATATGGTATTGAGATAGAGGATCAGCCATGATCATATTGAATGACGGAGCAGGTTCGAAGGGCCGAATGGCCTACTCCTGCTCCTATTTTTCTATGTTTCTATGTTTCTATGTTCTATGTTTCTATCAATTAGTCCAAAAGCAGACCCAGACATGAAGCGAGGAAAGTCCCAGAGGTGGAACGCTTTGGGAACCATGGCCCCAAATCATCTGCTTCTCTCATGCAGGCAACACAAACCATATGTCGCATCGCAAATCATTCATATACTGTATCCCAAAATATTATTTTCTGAAATAAATCTGTTTAATTTGCATTTGAATGAATAATTACTAGCTGCTTCCACCATCTCCCTCGGAAGCCTGTTCCGTATGATCACTAAAATAATGCTTCTGCAGATTAGTTATGAATTTACCCTCCTTCAAGCGCAGGCCATATCCTCTGGTTCTACTGTCCTGGACAAGATGAAACGGCTTATTGTCGTCTACATTATACAGTCCCTTTAGAATCCTAAAAACAGCAAACATATCACCTCTCAACCTTCTCTTTTCCAGTGAGAATATTCCCACTCTTCATAATCGTGTCTCATAATCTAATCGCTCCATCCCCTCAATAATTCTGGTTGCTCTCTCCTTTATGCTTTCAATAGCTGCAATGTCCTTTTTGTACTGTGGCAACCAGAACTATACACAGTATTCTAAGTATAGTTGCACCAATGATTTATAAAGTGGCAGGATTACCTCACTATTTTGGCTCAATATTGACTGTTTAATACATCCCAACATTTGATTGCTTTACTCATTGCCACCAAGAATTGTGATAACTTCAATTTATTGTAAGTCAGGGCCCCTAGAGCTCTTTCATTTACCATGTACTGTACATTATTTTCACAGAATCACAGAATCCCCACAGTGCAGATAGAGGCTATTTCGGCCCATCGAGCCTGCACCGACACATATCCCACCCTATCCCCGTAACCCCACGTATTTAATCCCCTAACACTAAGGGTCAATTTATCATAGCCAAATCAACCTAACCCGCACATCTTTGGACTGTGGGAGGAAACCGGAGCACCCGGAGGAAACCCACGCAGACACGGGGAGAATGTGCAAACTCCACACAGACAGTCACCCAAGGCCGGGATTTGAACCCGGGTCCCTGGCGCTGTGAGGTAACAGTGCTAACCACTATGCCACCGTGTTGCCCTTCCATTTAAGTAATAGTCAGGACAGAGTGAGGAGACTCAGAACAAACTGCCACAGGACAGAGAGTGAAGAGACTCAGAACAAACTGCCACATTAAAAAAATTAAAAAGCAGAACCTCGAGGGTAATAATCTCTGGATTACTACCTGAGCCACGAGCAAATTTGGCTAGGGTAAATAAAATCAGGGAGTTGAATGCGTGGCTCAAAGACTGGTGTGGGAAAAATGGGTTTTGCTTCTTGGGACACTGGCACCAGTACTGGGGCAGGAGAGAGCTGTTCCGTTGGGACGGACTTCACTTGGCCAGTGCTGGGACTAGTGTCCTGGCGAATCGAATAACTAGGGCTGTGGAGAGGGCTTTAAACTAATTAGTGGGGGGGAGGTTTCAAGAGAGCAAAAAATAAAAATGACAACAGAGAGGGTCATAGACATAGGTAGCAGTAGGGGAATCACAAATCAGAGCGTGGCAGGAAGGGACAGAGTGTGTGGAGTAAAAGGTAAACTGGTAAAAAGTGAAAAAGCAGGAACTAAGTGCCACAAAGCATATTTGAAAGTTCTCTATCTGAATGCACGTAGCATTCGTAACAAAATAGACGAGTTAATGGCACAAATAACTACATATGGTTATGATATTGTGGCCATTACAGAAACATGGCTGCAGGGTGACAATGCCTGGGAATTAAACATACCAGGTTATTTAACGATCAGGAAGGACAGGCAGGAAGGAAGGGGAGGTGGGGTGGCTATGTTAATAAAGGAAGGAATCACTGTAATACAGAGTAATGATATTGGGTCAAAAAATCATGATAATGAAACAGTTTGGGTGGAGATAAGGAATAATAAGGGGAAAAAAACATTAGTGGGCGTAGTCTATAGGCCTCCGAACAGTTGCAACTCTATTGGACGGAGTATCAATCAGGAAATAGTTGAGGCATGTAATAAGGGAACATCTATAATTATGGGGGATTTTAACTATCATATTAATTGGACAAATCAAATGGGGCAGGGCTGCCTTGAGAATGAGTTCATTGAGTGTATTAGGGATGGGTTTCTTGAGCAGTATGTAACTGAACCGACCAGGGGGCAAGCAACCTTAGATCTGGTCCTGTGTAACGAGACAGGATTAATTAAAAATGTCCTAGTAAAGGATCCCCTTGGAATGAGTGACCATAACATGGTTGAATTCCATATTCAATTAGAGGGTGAGAAGGTTGGATCTCAAACAAGCGTGCTAAGCTTGAATAAAGGAGACTATGAAGGTATGCGAGCGGAATTGAGTAGAGTGGATTGGGAAAATAGATTAAAGGGTAAGACGACACATGATCAGTGGTGTACATTCAAGGAGTTATTTTACAACTTCCAAAAAAAATATATTCCACTGAAAAGAAAAGGGTGTAAAAGAAAGGACAGTCATCCGTGGCTAAGTAAAGAAATTAAGGATAGTATTCGACTAAAAACAAGGGCATATAAGGTAGCGAAATCTAGTGGGAGGACAGAGGATTGGGAAAACTTTAAAAGGCAGCAAAAAATAACAAAAAGATTGATTAAGAAAGGGAAGATAGATTATGAAAGTAAATTAGCAAAAAATATAAAAACAGATAGTAAGAGTTTTTATAGTTATATAAAAAGAAAAAGGGTGGCTAAAGTAAATGTTGGTCCCTTAGAGGATGAGACCGGGAAATTAATGGTGGGAAATATGGAGATGGCAAAAACACTGAATGAATATTTTGTATCAGTCTTTACAGTAGAGGACACTAAGAATATCCCAACACTGGACAAACAGGGGGCTATAGGGGGAGAGGAGCTAAACACGATCAAAATCACTAAGGAAGTGGTACTCGGTAAAATAATGGGACTCAAGGCGGATAAATCACCTGGACCTGATGGCTTACATCCTAGAGTCTTGAAGGAAGTGGCGGTAGGGATTGTAGATGCATTGGTAATAATTTTTCAAAACTCCCTGGATTCCGCTAAGGTCCCGGCAGACTGGAAAACTGCTAATGTAACACCCTTATTTAAAAAGGGCAGTAGACAGAAGGCTGGTAACTATAGACTGGTTAGCCTAACATCTGTGGTAGGTAAAATTTTGGAGTCCATTATTAAGGAAACAGTAACAAGACATTTGGATAATCATAATTTAATAGGACAAAGTCAGCATGGTTTTACGAAGGGGAAGTCATGTTTGACAAATTTGCTGGAGTTCTTTGAGGAAGTAACATATAGAGTGGATAAAGGGGAACCAGTGGACGTAGTGTATTTAGACTTCCAAAAGGCATTTGACAAGGTGCCACACAAAAGATTATTGCTTAAGGTAAAAAATCACGGGATTGGGGGTAATATTCTGGCATGGATAGAGGATTGGCTATCTAACAGAAAGCAAAGAGTTGGGATAAATGGTTCATTCTCAGACTGGCAATCAGTAACTAGTGGTGTTCCACAGGGGTCAGTGCTGGGTCCCCAACTCTTCACAATCTATATTAACGATTTGGAGGAAGGGACCAAGTGTAACATATCAAAATTTGCAGATGATACAAAGATGGGAGGGAAAGTAGTGAGTGAGGAGGACATAAAAAACCTGCAAGGGGACATAGACAGGCTAAGTAAGTGGGCAGAGATTTGGCAGATGGAATACAGCACTGGAAAGTGTGAGGTGATGCACTTTGGCAGGAAAAATCCTAGAGCAATTTATTATCTTAATGGCAAGAAACTGGAGAGTACTGAAGTGCAAAGGGATCTGGGGGTCCTGGTGCACGAAACTCAAAAGGTTAGTATGCAGGTGCAGCAAGTGATTAAGAAGGCAAATGGAATGTTGGCTTTCATTGCTAGGGGGATAGAATATAAAAATAGGGAGGTATTGCTTCAGTTGTACAAGGTATTGGTGAGACCGCACCTGGAATACTGCATACAGTTTTGGTGTCCTTACTTAAGGAAAGACATCCTTGCTCTCGAGGCAGTGCAAAAAAGGTTCACTCGGTTAATCCCGGAGATGAGGGGGTGGTCATATGAGGAGAGGTTGGGTAGATTGGGACTCTACTCATTGGAGTTCAGAAGAATGAGAGGCGATCTTATTGAAACATATAAGATTGTGAAGGGGTTGGATCGGGTGGATGCGGGGAGGATGTTCCCGATGACGGGTGAGACGAGAACTAGGGGACATAGTCTTAGAATAAGGGGCTGCTCTTTCAAAACTGAGATGAGGAGGAACTACTTCACTCAGAGGGTGGTAGGTCCATGGAATATGCTGCCACAAAAAGCTGTAGAAGCTACAACATTAATTAAATTTAAAACAGAAATAGACAGTTTCCTAGAAGTAAAGGGCATTAAGGGTTACGGGGAGCGGGCAGGAATTTGGACATGAGTCTAGGTTCGGATCGGTCATGGCCCTGTGGGTAGTGGAGCGGGCCCAGGGACTGTGTAGCCTGATTCTGCTCCTATTTCGTGTGTGCAATTCTGTTAGATGCAGGAGATGTTTCTGTGATAGATAGTAGATTGGCGGTTAGGATCAGATCAGCCATGATCTTATTGAATGGCGGAGCAGGCTCGATGGGCCGATTGGCCTACTCCTGCTCCTATTTCTTATGTTCTTATGTTCTTAGTCCCTTCCAGGATTTAATAAGGTACCACATAAGAGACTATGGCAAAGAAATTAAGGGGAATATTGCCACATGGACAGAGGAGTGGTTTTAGGGTAGAAAACAAAGTATGGTTCAAAGGAAGTTTCTCGGACTGGAATGGTGCAGCAAGTGGTGTATCACTGGGGTCATTGTTGGGAAAGCAACATGAAAATTTGCTAATAATACTAAATTGAGGAGTATGTCAAGTTGTAACAAGGATTTTGAAAAACTGCAAGAGGACATAGATGGGCAGATGCAGTTCAAGGTAGAAAAGTGTGAAATACCACATTATGGAAGCACGAATAGGGGAGGGAAAATTCCTTGAAATGGTCAGATTTTAAATGAAGTAAAGGCCTGAGGGATTCTGGTGTGCAGATATACAGGTCATTAAAAGTGGCAGCACAAGCACATAAGGTCATAAAAAAAAGGCAAATTGAATCCTTGGTTTGTATCTAGAAGTATGTACTACACAATCAAGGAGATGTTATTAAACTTGTACAAGACATTGCCTAAGCTGCAGTTAGAATATTGTGTATTAGTTTGGGTGCCACATTATAGGGAGGATATAAAAGCAGTGCAAAAGCTGCAGTGAAGGAATTAAGTTAGGAAAAGGCACTTGACAACATAGGCATTTTTCACTAGAGCTAAGAGGTTATCTGCAGGGGCCATAGGTTTAAACTAATCAAAGGTAAATTTAGGATTGATATCAGGAAATTCTTCTTCACACAAAGAATGACCAATGCACAGAATGGCCTTCCAGTTAAAGTAGTAGAGGTGACAACCCTGGATTCGTTTAAGAACTTATTGGATGATGTAACAGTGGGCCTTTAGGGTTGCTCTTGATTAATGAACTAAAATGAGCCAAAGGCCTTCCTCGTCCACAATTACCTTGCAATCTTGTGATTGAGATCTTCAAGATTATTGAGGGCTGTGATCCAGTAAATGGTAATAAGATTGTTTCCACAAATTGGCAAGGTGACAATCAGAAAAAGACTTAAAGGGGAGGTTAGGGGAAAATAATCTTTACAAAGGGGGTGGTTAGAATGACAAATTCTCTGCCACAAACCATGGTTGAAGTAGATTCTATGGGGCAGTTAAATTGGATAGCCCTGAAAACGGGCACGGGCATCGCGATGTGCAATTAACCTCCGCCTGTTTGGTGTAATGCAGGCAGCATGCCAACTTTGTGCTGTCTGCTCAATCTAATGATTTCTGCATGCAGCTAGTGCTACTCGCGCTGTTCATTGGCTGCACACATCAGCAGGGGGCACAATATCGTTACTAACTTGAACAACTTAAAGCTAGCCTGCACTACTTAAAGCTAGCCTGCACTACTTAAAGCTAGCCTGCACTACTTAAAGCTAGCCTGCACTACTTAAAGCTAGCCTGCACCTCTTCTTGGGGAGGTGCATTGTGGCTGGAGCAGGTGCTGGGAGTCAGTCTGCGACTGAATCTGACCTGGGAAAGAGTGAAGAATGGCTGACCGTGGGAGAGAGCAGGCACCCAGATTTTCGGATGCTGCACTGGAGGTCTTGGTGGAGGAGGTGGAAAGGAGGAGAGATGTCCTGTATCTTCGGGGGGGGGGGGAGGGGGGCGGCAGGAGGCCCTCTAGACACATGATGAGAAGGCAGTGGGAACAGATAGCCACGGAGGTCATTGCCAGGAGTTTAGCCCCAAGGACCTGGATGCAGTGCCGCAAGAAGTTTAATGACCTCACTCAAGGTCAGTGAATGCATCTTCAAACACCATATCCTACCAACTGTACCACTAGCCTCAGCCACAGCTCAATTCACCACACCCCCATCACTCACCTACCAACAATCTCTATCAATCAGGACTCATACCTAACATTCATAGCTTCACCTCACCCTCACACACTTAGCACTGCTGCAAGCCTCACACTCACATCTCACAGCTTGCACACACTGCTAGCTATTCAACCATGGCAGCCACATCACCCAAACTTATTGCACGACTCTCACTGATACACATCCCTCTCGCTTGCAGGAGCAGGTGGCACATAACCGGAGGCAGCAGGAACTAACCAGAGGAAGAGAGGTGCATCAGTATGTTCTAACCTCCATGGAGGAGACAGTGCTGTCCATTATGGGAAGGGTCATTGCTGAGGTTGTGGCCACCAACGGGACTGAAATTAATTGACGATGATGGTATCCTCATACCTAATCCTTCTTCTCACGTCCCACTTCCTCCTCATCCCTAACGCTCTTCTGACTTACAAGCTGCACATGGTGCAAACATGCACTTCTTACTTTCTCCTCTCCCCCCACCACAACCCAACCCAACCCTTGCCCCTTTTTCATTTCAGTTACCCAAGAGCTGCAACCTGCCCAGGCAATGGTGGAATACACACCATCACTCGATTTCACACTCGCAGCCACCAGCTCAGAGACTGACACTGCACATATCTTAGAGGATAGCACAGAGGCAAGATCTGCAGGTGGTGAGACACCGGGCACAAGTGTGCTGCAGCCAGGGCACGGGACAAGGATAGCGCAGGTGCCAGCTCGCTGGAGGGTGAGGTCCCACACGAGTTCTGCTGCAGAGGACTCAAATGAGGAGTTCAATGGGTTAGGCAACAGAAAAAGGCTGATGGGTGCACACACCAAAATGCTTGGTGCATTGGGAAGCCTGACAGAAAGCCTTCAATGTCAAGGAGCATGGAGGAGTCCGGCACCAACTTGGCACAGGGCTTTTCGCAGAGCTTAGAACCCATCCTTTCCAGCATGGAACTGGTGGCCAACTCCATCAACCATGATGCAGCGCTGATGGCCGATGTCTCAGCTTCCAGTGCAGCCCAAGCAGCAGCCACCCAACTGTCTGAGTGCTGCAGTGGAAGGTCAGACTGCTGCCATCATGGCTCTGGATACCAGTGTTCAAAGGGGCTTCCAGGGTGTCACAGTAGTCCAGAAATCTGTTCTCCAACAGATTACTAGGATTGCTGAGGCGCTGCCCCAGGAGAGTGGCAGTGTCTCCATGGAGCACGAGCCTGCTGTGCTCTCTTAGGATGGCAGCATTTGTGCTTGTACAACTGTCACTCCGCCAGTGCCCTTGGTATTGCCTGTCAGCCAACCAGCACAGACTACTGCTGCCCATGCTGAGATGGTGCAGTCTGAAGCCAGACCTTCTAGGCCCAGAGCTGCTCAAGGTTGTCCTCCAAGACCATCTACAGTCTCCTCCACTGAAAGTCAGCAGCCTTCCACCAGCCATGCTGCATCCACTGGGGTAGCACCTCATAGGAGCACTAGGACAGACAAAGACACATGGAAGACAGGGAATGCACAATGGTGATTAGTTTATTTTTGTATGCAGCATGGCATGATTTAATTTATAAATTTGGATTGGAAAGTGTATTTTGTGTTGGCTTTATTTTTGCATTGTGGCCAAGAGGATGATGTGATGGTCAGTGAGAGAGGGAAGGTAAGGAGTGTGGGACTGTTGGTGAATGGGGCATTGGGGTTGAGGTTATTGGTATCGCAGTTGAATTAGTTCTTCACATACAGCCTGGGCAGTAAGGGGCTGCCTAGGTTGCAGCCTCCCTTCCTCTTCGCCGTCCTCCTCTTCCACCACCTTCTCCTCCTAGTGCTCCTTCTCCTCAGCTTCTCGCCTGATAGGTTGTGGCAAGGGCTGTTCCCTCATGATGTCCAGGTTGTGCAGTGTGCAGCATACCACCACAAATCTTGAGACCCATTCAGCCGAGTATTGCAGGGCTCCTCCAGAGCAGTCCAGGCAGTGGAATCATTGCTTCAGGATGCCAATGGTCTGCTCCATCAGATTTCTTGTGGTAGCATGACTCTCAGTGTATGCCTGCTGCGGATGTGTGCATGGGTTGCAAACCGAAGTCATGAGCCATGTCATCAGCGGATAGCCCTTGTTGCTCAGTAACCACCCTTTGGTTTGACGTGGTGGTTGAAATATGGCTGGTGCAGAGGACTGCTGCGCAATGAATGCATCATGACTGCTGCCAGGATACCGGACATTGATTGCATGATGCGCTGCCTATGGTCACACACCAGTTGCACTTTGAGGGAGTGGAATCCCTTTCAGTTCAGGTACATGGCAGAGTTGACATGAGGCGCACGCAAAGCAATGTGCATGCAGTCAATGGCGCCCTACACCATGGGGAAGCCTGCAATCCTTACAAACCATTGTGCTCATTCCGCCTGCTTCTCTCTGGCAAGTGGGAATGAAATGAAGTTATCTCTCTTTGCCTAGAGAGCCTCAATGACCTCCCTTATGCAGCAGTGCATTGCAAACTGCGAGATGTTGCTAATATCTCCAGCAGCAACCTGGAAGGAGCCCGACACATAAAAGTTCATAGCCATGGTCGCCATCACAGCCATTGGCAATGTAGTCCTTGCCCTGCTCTGAGGTTGGAGGTGTGGCTGCAGCAGTTGGCAGTTTTCACTGACGACAGCCTTAGTGAAGTGCAGACATCTCAAAACATTGGTCGTCGCTGAAGTTCAGATAGGAGAATGGCTCCCTGAACACCCTGGCCAGATATGGCCTCCTTCTGAGAGCCCTTCTCCCCCTCCTCCTCCTCCTTCTTCCAGCAGCTTGTCCAATTCCCCCAGTCATGCTCGATTCCAAGAGGAAGGCGTACTAGTGCACCCATGTCTGAAGCAACTGCTTTGTGCAGAATCCTTGAAGTCAGCACCTGCCACACCACTCCCTGTAGACTTTTGAAACTTGAAAGAACTATGGAAAGCAACAAAAATGTGTAGAATTGTGGCAACAGCCAGAAGAAATAAACCAGCAACTAACCTTGTAATAAGTACTTGATGATCCCTTTAAATAGCACTGGTGGGAGGTCCTTCATGCTGCTTAACGTTGTATTCAGCTGTGCAAAGTTAAGAGAGGGCATAGGCTGGAGCGTGGAGCTCCAAAATGGCAGTGCTGGTGTCAAATCAGCATTGCACACTGATTGACATTATGATCTGCCTGCTCTGCTTGCTTCTGGTGGACATTAGGTGCACACGCGCTAACACCTTTACCAATATAGCGTCTGGCGCACTTCGCATCAAAAGTGTGCGCACGCTCGTGCCGCGGACACCATTTTAGAACACTAAGCGGCCTCATAACGCTCAAAAAACGGGTGTTACCGAGCCCAATGTTGCCCCCAAGATTTTTTTTTAGAAAGAGAATTAAAAGACAAATGCTGAAAAAAGTGTAACATTAAAGGTTTGAGGGAATGAGCATGAGAATTGGTTTAGACTAGGCAGCTTATATGGAGAAAAACACGAGCACAGAATTAATGGACCAAATGACCTGTTTCTGTGCAAAAGATTGGAGGTCATCTGCTTCGGTGACCTCCCAGTGATTGGATCAAAAGTTGTATTAGCAGAGGCTTGGGAACAAATCAGTTGCCTAACTGCTCAGCCAGGAATGGTATGTGAAATCAAAAAAGAAAAGGAGAAAAAATAAATGAAATATCTTTTTATCACAAAAAAATCTTATCGCTGATACGGTTACATATGTTGTCTTTTTTTTGTTACAGCTGTCAGGACAGTTTTATTTTTATATGATTCACAGCAGCGTGACTTAACTTCATTGCAGTTCCACATAGCTCTTATAATTGACTGGATTCAAGAGCCTTATTGGAAATTTGCACATTTTTCTTATTTTCTCACATGTATCTTAACATCCACGATTTCTAATAAAGTGCAATTAAAGCTGTTATCAGTGTGCAAAAGATCATTTTGCCTGTTTCTTAATTAACTTCTTTTATTGTGTTATTAAATTACCAATTGCCCTGGAGAGTAGCATATAGATATGTTCATACAAATTAAAATTAAAATTAAGTTTATACACTTCATATCCAGAAATGATGTTCTTCAGGGTTTATGACCTTATATTCTGTCTTGATTGCTAGTCCATTATGTATATAAAATCTAGAATATCAGTTTCAGTAATCATATTAGAAATATTATAAAGATTTAAAGTAGAGTCTAGTTTCATCTTGCTATTTACAAATCATATTCTTTATTAAATTGTCCATCTGGGGTGCTCTATGTATACTATTAGCAATAGGAGTTGATTTTCTACCCATTCAGAAACAATGGGTGGACAATCTAACCTTGTTCCACATTGTATTGCCTACTCTTGCTGTATTCCCATTGGTCTGTTTAATCTTCCTTGTCTGCAGATAAAGGGGAATCTTGGTTGGATGTCTTCCCTTATGGGTGATATAGTCTTTAAAGATCCAAAGTTTGTTCAAGTCAAGTCTTACTGTTAAACTCTCAAAATGATTATTAATGTATGGAATGCATTCAGTGTTTTATGGATAGTTACTATGAGAATTTTCAGATTATCAGTAACAGTGTTCTGACCATCATCGGAAAAGTCAATAACAATCACCAATCCAAAGGATTGAGATTTGTGGCACCGCATATGTTAGGAAGAGTAGATGCACAAACCCCAGGTATCTACACTGGAAACTTTCACATCTTTAAACAAAAGAGATAAGTTGATCGGAATTCTAAAACATGTGGAAAAGTGTGCCCTTTACATGCTGACATCATCATCATACACCCGAGTATCGCAAATTCATATAGATTAGATGCCAGGTTATCTTGTGTTTCTATTAATAACATAGACCATTGATGTTGCAAAATAATGCACCAGGCTGTTTCTCTTGCTTTGTCCCATGCAGGCAACTCTGGTCACCATTCGATGGGAGGTGGCTAGATTACAAAACATTTCCTACTTCCTTTGTACATAACAATTATTTTGATCAGAAATGGGGTTTTTTTACGCTCATACTCTAGCTAATCAGACTACTAAAAAGAGCAAGAATTATTGTCCACCCCCTATCAAGACAACAAAAGTTAAAGGGTTATGATAACTGTAATTGCAAACTGCCGCCGTGACATCGGCCGTCTCAATTTCTCTGCTCCCCTTACCCACTCCAACCTACCTCCCTCTGAACTTGCAGCACTCCATTATCTCAAATCCAACCCCAACATTGTCATTTAACCTGCCGACAAGGGTGGTGCTGTTGTTGTTTGGCGAACCGACCTCTACCTAGCAGAGGCTGAACACCAACTCTCCGACACCTCCTCCTACCTCTCCCTGGACCATGACGCCACTACCGAAGCATCAAGCCACCATTTCCAAGACTGTCACTGACCTCATCTCCTCTGGAGTTCTTCCCTCCACGGCCGCCAACCTCATAATTTCCCAACCCCGCACAGCCAGCTTCTACCTCCTTCCCAACATCCACAAACAGGACTGCCCTGGTAGACCCATCATTTCAGCCTGTTCTTGCCCCACGGAACTTATCTCTTCCTATCTCGACTCTATTTTTTCTCCCCTTGTCCAGTCTCTTCCCACCTACATCTACGACTCTTCCAACGTCCTCTGCCACTTTAACAGTTTCCAGTTTCCTGGCCCCAACCGTCTCCTTTTCACTATGGACGTCCAATCCCTCTACACCTCCATCCCCCACCAGAATGGCCTGAGGGCACTCCGCTTCTTCCTTGAACAGAGGCCCAACCAGTCCCCTTCCACCACCACCCTCCTTCGCCTGGCTGAACTTGTTCTCACATTGAACAACTTCTCCTTTGACTCCACTCACTTCCTTCAAATTAAAGGTGTTGCTATGGGAACATGCATGGGTCCTAGCTATGCCTGCCTTCTCGTGGGATATGTGGAACATTCTTTGTTCCAGTCCTACTCAGGTCCCCTCCCTCACCTCTTTTTCCAATACATTGATGACTGTATCGGTGCTGTTTCCTGCTCTCGCCCTGAACTAGAAAATTTCATTCACTTTGCTTCCAATTTCTACCCTTCCCTCACCTTCACATGGTCCATCTCCAACTCTTCCCTTCCCTTCCTCGACTTCTCTGTCTCCATCTCTGGGGGTAGGCTATTGACAAACATTCACTATAAGCCCACTGACTCCCACAGCTACCTGGACTACACTTCCTCCCACCCCGCTTCCTGTAAGGACTCTATTCCATTCTCCCAGTTTTTCCATCACCGCCGCATCTGCTCTGACGATGCCACCTTCCAGACTAGTGCTTCCGACATGTCTTCCTTTTTCCTCAACCGAGGATTCCCCTCTACTGTAGTTGACACGACCCTTGACCGTGTCCATTCTATTTCCCACACTTCTGCTCTCACCCCTTCCCCTCCCTCCCGGAACCACGATAGGGTTCCCCTTGTCCTCACCTTTCACCCCACCAGCCTCCACATTCAACAGATCATCCTCCACCATTTCCGCCACCTCCAGCGTGATCCCACCACCAAACACATCTTCCCCTCACCTCCCCTTTTAGCATTCCGAAGGGACCGCTCCCTCCGCGACACCCTGGTCCACTCCTCTATCACCCCCAACACCCCTTTCCCTTCGCCCGGCACCTTCACGTGCAAGCGCAGGAGATGCAACACATGCCCTTTTACCTCCACCATTCCCACTGGCCAGGGCCCCAAACACTCCTTCCAGGTGAAACAGTGATTTACTTGTACTTCTTGCAATTTAGTATACTGTATTCACTGCTCACGATGCGGTCTCCTCCACATTGGGGAGACCAAACGCAGATTGGGTGAACGCTTTGCGGAACACCTCCATTCAGTCTGTAAGGGTAATCCCGAGCTACCAGTCGCCTGTCATTTTAATTCTCCACTCCACTCCCACTCTGACCTTTCCATCCTTGGCTTCTTACACTGTTCCAATGAAGCTCAACGTAAGCTCGAGGAACAGCACCTCATCTATCGATTAGGCACTTTACAGCCTTCTGGACTCAACATCGAGTCCAACAATTTCAGACTATAACCCCTGCCCCTATTTTTTTTCTCCATTTTTTTCTCTCTCTCTCATGGCAGCTGTCGATCATTCAGCCATTGCCATTTACACTTCATCTAGAGCCATCTTTTGTTTCTTAACTTGTCCCATTACCATCTCCTTTGGCCTTGCACCATCAACTCTTTTGTCTCTTAATCTCTCCTGCCTTCCATCCTATCACAAACCTTCCCTTTGTTCTTTCCTCCCCTCCCCCCTTTCCCAGCCCCTACACTTGCTTAAAAACCTGTTCCATCTCCAACTTTTTCCAATTCTGACGAAGGGTCATCGACCTGAAACATTAACTCTGCTTCTCTCTCCACAGATGCTGCCTGACCTGCTGAGAATTTCCAGCATTTTCTGTTTTTATTACTGTAATACTTTGCTTTGAGAAGTAGTACAAATTGGACGCAGAGAAGTACAAAACCTGTCCTTTTTCTCAATGCAAGGTGGGATTTTCACAGAACTGGTCATAGTTATTGGCCCAGAAATTGATCTCGCTCTGTTCCCGCGGGGGTAAGGCTTTCCCGCGATCTCTCACCTCGCTTGTGCTTTTTCAGATCCAGCTCGCACGAACTTCATGTTCTAGAAATCAGCTGGGCAGTGCTTGCGTATCCCAGCGGCGTAGTGAATTCGTGCGAGCTGTGGGATCACGTGACTCAGTTAGAGCCAATGGCAGCACACCATCTTCCATTCATAAGTTTCACAGCACGGCTGTAAAATCTATGAATCTTACACCCCCCCAAAATAACAGCTAAACCTCAATTAAATTTTAAAAAAAAACCATCACATTAATAAAATAAGTATAGTTAATTAAATTAACCATTTTAAATACAAAATTAAATTTTTGAAAAAATTTAAAATCTTTTAAAAAGTTATAAAAATAAACTTACCTGTCTTTAAAGTCTCTAAAAAAGATATACCTGTTAAAAAAAATTCAAAAAAATACTTAATTCACTACTTACCTTCTTAAAAGTGGGTCTTACTCCTCCTTTTTACATTTCCAAAATCTTCCGTACTTACCTGCGCGTCCAAAGCACGAAGTGCACAGCGTGCGCGCAGCCTGTAGCGCGCACGCGATGCACCGAGGACCCGCCCCCTTTTCAGAAGAGCAATTGCCGGTTTTCAGCGCATGCGCAGGGCATGCAGAAAACCGGCAATTGGAGTGGGAATACGCGAGAGTACGCAGTGTGTACTCTCGCATCGCGGGATCAATTTTCGGCCCAATAGCACCATGATCCCAGAGAACTAGTGCATAAGAATGCAAGAAAACAAGCAATGAGAAAAGACCATTCAGGCCATTAAGTCCACATATGCCACAGGCTACATAATATTCCCTATCGTGTTGATTCTACCCGACTTCTACTGATAATTTTAGCGATGCTGCTCTTATGTGTCGAATCACTCTTGAAGGGAATACTGATGAGAGAGCATAAGAACATAAGAACATAAGAAATAGGAGCGGGAGTAGGCCATTCAGCCCCTCGAGCCTACTCTGCCATTCAATAAGATCATGGCTGATCTTCTACCTCAACTCCACTATCCCAATATCCCTTGATTCCCTTAATATCCAAAAATCTATCTATCTCTGCCTTGAATATACTCAATGACTGAGCCACCACAGCCCTCTGGGGTAGAGAATTCCAAAGATTCACCACCCTCTGAGTGAAGAAATTTCTTCTCATCTCAGTCCTAAATGGCCGACCCCTTATTCTGAGACTGTGACTCCTGGTTCTCGACTCCCCAGCCAGGGGAAACATCCTCCCAGCATCTACCCTGTCAAGCCCTGTAAGAATTTTGTCTGTTTCAATGAGATCACCTCTCATTCTTCTGAACTCTAGAGAACATAGGCCTAGTCCACTCAATCTCTCCTCATAGGACAATCCCCCCATCCCATGAACCAGTCTGGTGAACCTTTGTTGCACTCTCTCTATGGCAAGTATATCTTTCCTTAGGTAAGGAGACCAAAACTGTACACAATACTCCAGGTGTTGTCTCACCAGGGCCCTATATAATTGTAGTAAGACATCTTTACTCTTATACTCAAATCCTCTTGTAATAAAGGCCAACATACCATTTGCTTTCCTAATTGCTTGCTGTACCTGCATGTAAACTTTCAGTGATTCGTGTACAAGGACACCCAGATCCCTCTGAATACCAACATTTCCCAATCTCTCACTATTTAAAAATACTTTGCTTTTCTATTTTTCCTACCAAAGTGGATAACTTCACATTTCTCCACATTATATTCCATTTTACATGTTCTTGCCCACTCACCTTGCCTGTCTATATCCCCTTGAAGCCTCTTTGCATCCTCCTCACAACTTACATTCCCACCCAGCTTTGTATCATCAGCAAACTTGGATATATTACATTTGGTCTGCTCATCCAAATCATTGATGTAGATTGTGAATAGCTGAGGCCCAAGCATTGATCCTTGTGGTACCCACTAGTTGCAGCCTGCCAACCCGAAAATGACCCGTTTATTCCTACTCTCTGTTTTCTGTCCATTAACCAGTCCTCAATCCATGCTAGTATATTACCCCCAATCCCATGAGCCGTAACTTTGTTTAATAACCTCTTGTGTGACACCTTTTTGAGTGCCTTCTGAAAATCCAAATACACCACATCCACTGGTTTCCCCCTTATCTATTCTGCTAGTTACAACCTCAAAAAACTCTAACAGATTTGTCAAACATGATTTCCCTTTCATAAATCCGTGTTGACTCTGTCCAATCCTATTATTATTTTCTAAGTGCCCTGTTACCAGGTCCTTAATAATAGATTCTAGCATTTTCCTGCTACTGATGTCGGGCTAACTGGTCTGTAGATCCCCGTTTTCTCTCTCCCTCCTTTCTTAAATAGTGGGGTTACATTTGCAACCTTCCAATCCGCAGGAATAGAGAGATAGGACTATTACACTCTGGTCCAGACTCCCTTCAAACTGGGATCACGAAAGTGCTGAAGTTATCTCATAATCCCCTCAGGACAAGCTCTGTAACATGTCTCCCCTGCCCTACCCCTCTTCCCAATCCCTTGTGATACATTTGGTACAGCAAATGTATCAACACTTACTCAAGCCTTGCTAGTTGTTTTCTACAGATGATATTTCCACGGAAACCATGATATCGATGAGGCTTTTAAAGTTCTCCTTGCAAAGTTATCCCCATAGCTTTCAAACACATTCTTAATCAGATCTTATTTACCTGTTTTTCGAGGAAGTAATTGCCATTGCGTTTGCTGCAAGTCTGTTCCATGCGTTCACTGCTCCGTGGGGAAGAATATTCTTCTCATCGTACTTTTGGATTCAGACTTGGATTTCCCCAGGCTGCCGTCATTTAGTAACATTGTTGTGACACTTTGTTTTATAGCCTCCGAAGGAGCGCCATCAGCTCTTTGAGTTATGTATTTTATTGTGTCTTCTCACTGGTCATACATATTTCTCTTATAATTTATTGCAGCTATTAGGATAGATGAGATTTGTATTATGAAACACAGTCTTAGGTCAAAGCCAATCTCAGAAGATGTCCTCATCAAGTATTAAATATTAAATATACTTCCCTAATGTGTGCATAATATTGTAGTAAGTTCCATTTTGTAAAATCTGTAGCAATAAATCATATATGATACTGTGATTGATTGCATAACATTTGATTGTTGCAGAGGATTAGCATTTTCTACCATAAGTTAAAAGACTACGCTGTTAACTCTTCACTACTGAAATTGATAAAGAAAGGGAAAATGGAATATGAGCACAAACTAACGAAAAATATAAAAACGGATTGTAAAACCTTCTATAGGTATGTGAAAAGGAAAAGACTGGTGAAGGTAAATGTAGGTCCTTTACAGTCAGAGACGGGAGAATTTATGATGGGGAATGAGGAAATGGCTGAGAAATTAAATAAATACTTTGGGGGAAAAATTCAGTTGGTTGCGCCTCCCGTTAGCGCCTTAAGAGGGCGCTAATGGGGCGCAAAGCGAAATTAACTAGACATTTTGCGGTGGCGCTAAACACTACCGCCACGATCTCCTGCGCCGGCAGATCGTCATGTCAGTCAAGTGCGCAACGCCCCGGTATCGTCCCGGAGCAGATATTGAGTGGCGCCCCCTGCCTTACCGCCTGACGCTAGCAACGACAGGTTGAGGGGAGCGTTTTGCAGTCATGAAGGGACTGGGGGAGCACTATTTAAAGGCGACCACTTCCTGCCTTTTATTGTTGATGCCATTTTTGAACCACGCATTCTGAGAGAGAGAGAGAGGGACTTCTGGAGAGATTCAACGCTGTGTGAAGGAGTTTTGGGTACTGAGCAGCACTTTGCAGGTTCATTTTGATTTGCCATTCCTTGTATCGATTTAGAAGAGAGTGTGGGGGCTGCACTCTAAGCTCTTTCCCTGGTACTCTCCATTGTTCTTTCCAGCAGATTTGATGTGCAGGTCTCTCCAGGCCGGGATTCAAGGCTGCAATGAGCAGGATGTGGATGGAAAGCAAGCTCAACCATCCCCTTTAAGAACTGGCTGGTGCCATTGTGTCTGTGTTCCATTGCTGACTGACATCACATGAGCTTCGCCAACGCTCTGAGGTAGTGCCTCGCTCCTCGGCCTTTGCGCCTTAAGACAGGTGTGAAGCGCCTGATTTAGCGTTCCAATCACCTCCAGGGGCGATAAAAGTCAAGTTTGCAGTCGGTGGCGATAATTAGCGCCAGGCGCTAATCTTTGCGCCCGGCCGATAATTGCGCCCCAAATGGGGCGATACTGAATTTCTCCCCCTTTGTTTCTGTCTTCATGGAGGAAGACACAAAAAACCTCCAGAAATACAAGAAAACCAAGGGTGTGGCGAGAATGAGGAACTTAAAGAAATTATTATTAGTAAAAAAACAGTACTAGCAAAATTAATGGGACTAAAAGTCAATAAATCCCAAGGTCCGGATGACCTACATCCTGGGGTTTTGAAAGAGGTGGCCATTGGGATAGTGGACGCATTGGTTGTCATCTTCCAAAATTCTATAGATTCTGGAACGGTTCCTGTAGATTGGAGGATAGCAAATGTAACCCCGCTTTTTAAGAAAGGAGGGAGAGAGAAAACGGGGAACTACAGACCTGTTAGCCTCACATCAGTAGTTGGGAAAATGCTGGAATCTATTATAAAGGATGCAATAACTGGGGACTTAGAAACTAATAGTAAGATTGGGCAGATTCAACATGGATTTATGAAAGAGAAATCCTGTTTAACAAACCTATTGGAGTTCTTTCAGGATGTAACTAGTGGAGTAGACAAAGGGGAACTGGTAGATGTGGTGTATTTGGATTTTCAGAAGGCCTTCGATAAGGTCCCACACAAGAGGTTGGTGAACAAAATTAGGGCACATGGAATTGGGGGTAATATACTAGCATGGACTGAGAATTGGTTAACAGACAGAAAACAAAGAGTAGGGATAAACGGGTCTTTTTCAGGATGGCAGGCTGTGACTAGTGGGGTACTGCAAGGATCGGTGCTTGGGCCCCAGTTATTCACAATCTATATCAATGATTTGGATGAGGGGACTAAATGTAACATTTCCAAATTTGCTGATGATACAAAGCTAGGTGGCAGTGTCAGTTGTGAAGAGGATGTGAAGAGGCTTCAGGGGGATCTCAACAGGCTCAGTGAGTGGGCGAGAACATGGCAGATGGAATATAATGTGGATAAATATGAAGTTATCCACATTGGTAGAAAAAACAGAAAGGCAGAGTATTTCCTAAATGGTGAAAGATTGGGGAATGCAGATGCTCAAAGGGACCTGGGTGTCCTTGTACATGAGTCACTGAAAGTGAATGTATAGGTGCAGCAAGCCATTAGGAAGGAAAATGGTGTGCTGGCCTTCATTAAAAGAGGATTTGAGTACAGGAGCAAAGAAGTCTTACTCCAATTATATAGGGCCTTGGTGGGACCACACCTGGAGTACTGTGTACAATTTTGGTCTCCTTACCTAAGGAAGGATATACATGCCAAAGAGGGAGTGCAACGAAGGTTCACGAGATTGATTCCTGGGATGGCGGGACTGTCGTATGAGAAGAGATTGAGTAAACTAGGCCTTGTATTCTCTTGAATTCAGAAGAATGAGAGGGGATCTCATTGAAGCATACAGAATTATTACAGGGCTTGATGGGGTGGATGCTGGGAGAATGTTTCCTTTGGCTGGGGAGTCTAGAACCAGGAGCCACAGCCTCAGGATAAAGGGTAGGCCATTCAGGACTGAGATGAGAAGAAATTTCTTCACACAGAGGGTGGTGAATCTTAGGAATTCTCTACCCCAGAGGGCTGTGGAAGCTCAGTCATTGAGTATATTCAAAGCAGAAGTTGATAGATTTCTGACTCGTAAGAGCATCAAGGGATATGACGATAGGGTCGGTGAATGGAGTTGGGGTAGAAGAGCTCGAAGGGCCGAATGGCCTACTCCTGCTCCTATTTCTTATGTTCTTATGTTCTTATGTACTGGAGTCAGAGAGGTAATTCTATCCTAGCAAACTAATCCAAAAAGGTCGATTTTAACCTGGAGCGAGATTCGGATGGATAGTGGGCGGGACAAGTGCGAAACACACCCGCTGGCCTAAGTTTCAGGCCCAGGGTAGTATAAATCCTGGGCCTCATTTAAATGCCACCGGTCCAATTCCTACGCATAATGGGCGGATAAGAGGTGCCGAGCAGATACTGGCAAGCAACGGTCAGGCAACCAAAGGCTGCCCGCCAGCTTCCAGGGAAGTAACGGGGAGGAGCCTGTGGGAGGATCTCGCGGAAGACAAGGGGGACAGTCCAAGTCCAAGGGAGACTGTGATTTTCCTTGTGGGGCCCAGGAGGAGCACTCATGCTCCTCCTGCCCCCACAAGGATATCTTCACCCTTCCCAGCAGTTGTTTAGCCTGGTGACACATCCTCCGTGGCTCCCACGCATTAGGCCCCAGTTAAAGTGCCATCGGAGTTCTACTGACATTATAAGATTAGCATTTATGCACGAGGCCCCCGCCTGAGTCTGGCAGGCGCCTTATCCACCACCAATACCAACGACGTTAAAATCGGCGATCAGAAGAAACAGAGCGTGAAATGGAGTCTCTTCATTTTCACGGCTCCCCCACTCTGTTGTAGAAAGTATATACAGACCCTTAATTTTAATATTTCTTGAAATGCTTTGCCAGGCAAAAAGGTTTTACAAAGTGAAATAAAGTTGGTGAATGTAACAAGCAGTCTTTCACTGATAATGATGCGGAGATGCCGGTGTTGGACTGGGGTGGACAAAAATGAGAAGTCACACAACACCAGGTTATAGTCCAACAGATTTATTTAAAATTACAAGCTTTCAGAGCTGTCGCCCCTTCGTCAGGTAAAGGTGCACCTTTACCTGACGAAGGGGCGACAGCTCCGAAAGCTTGTAATTTTAAATAAATCTGTTTCACTGATAAGGCAGGAAACATGGTTGTGGCTGCAGGGGGTAGTGATAGTCAACAGAGATAAACAAACCCCCTGAGTATTGTAGACATGGTGTCTCTGGTGACCTTTCTGAGGTGAGAGGTCAAACCTTTGAAGTTTTGAAATGCAGAATACGACATAACTCATGAACCAAACCAAGTGGTTTTCTGCCACCTTTGTAAACTTTAGGAGTGAATAAACAATTTTAGGCTGTGATAAGGACAAACTGAATAATAGCCACACAGGATGTGTGAGTGTAAACGTTTGACAGCTGAAACAGCTCAGACCAACATTAAAGGAACATTTCACTATCTCTGAATGAATGAGTTAATGCCAAAGACAAGGAAAGCTGTATAAAACACGGTGGCTAAAGAAAATCAGCACTGCAGTCAGGAGAAGGTGGCTTGGCCAGTCATCTCGCCTATGAGGATCAAGCTGTAGTCAGAGGAAGGAGGGGTCTGGCCAGTCTTTTCGCCTACGAGGACCTACAATCAATGCTGGACTGATCATTGGAGGGTGGTTGCATGTATGATTTCCTGTAATATTATTAGTGAACTGCTCGAATAGTGGTTGGGGTTTTGAATCTGTCTTAGGAACAATAAAAGGTTAAAGACAGAACCCGTGTGTCTGGTGTAATTTCTCATAAGTCTCAAGTCCGAAATCTATAACCTGTTGGACGGGGAGAGGGGTAATTCCGCACATCTTACACTGTTGCCGCCCAATGTGGAGAGTTAAAATTCCCCCCGCCCCCACATTCCAATGTTTCACTTCTAAACAAATGAAGATAAAGGGGGAGAAATTGGCCTGGTTTGCGCCTCCCGTTAGTGCTACCTGGGTGACGGGGCGCTAAGGGGTTACCGACCGGGCGCGGCAAAATCACCGATGCCCGCGAACTTCCCTGGTGGATTTGCGCTGGTGTTAAGACTTACTGCCTCGCTTTCTTGCGCCCCGAAGATCGTGACGTCATCCGGTGCGCAGCGCCCCGTTAGCACCCTGGAAGTGATATTCGCTCCCGCCCCCTGTAGCACCGCCGGGCGTCAACAACGGCAGCTGCAGGAGGCGTTGTCACCTCGGCTGGCCGCTTGGGGAGCGCTAATTAAAGGCAGTGGTGGTCAGGTACGGCAAAATTTATTTATGTCCCCATTCTGGTGTTTTTTGATTTTTTTGTACCTCACAATTGCTCAGCCCTCCACTCTCTTAGAGTGCTTGGGGTGGCAATGCATGTATCGCAGGTGCCATCGCCAAACAGACACAGCCTGAGGATTCCACCAATGCAGCATTGGCCCTTCCCTTTAAGGGAGGGAAGGAGCCTGTAAAACTGTCAGCGCCGCCCTAAACATTGTGCAGCGCTCTGCCATTACCGCCCCTCGCACTCCCTTTAGCGCTCTAAGGGAAGTGGTAGCACTTGATTTAGTGCTCCACTTCCCTCTCGGAGCGCTAAAGCGGAAGTTCCCGGCAGATTCAAATGTTTTTCGCCCGCCGATACTTTTGCGCTCCCGCAAAAAAGTTAGCGCCCCAAACGGGGTGCTACGCAATTTCTAGCCCAAAGGCTCAATCTAAAGGAAGTCAGGTGAATGCTCAGGGGAGTGTATTAAGACAGAAGGGCAGAATTTTAATGGGCATGTTCTGATCCCCCTTCCCATTACTTTGGTAGAAGATCGGCACAAGCCCTGGAGAAATGGCATATATGGCCATTTCTTGGGGGTTTCCGCCGATCTTCTGTAAAAATATATATAATATATATATAAGAACAACAGGGCAATAATATTGCATGATTTCAACTATCCCAAGATAGACTGGAAAAACGGTCATACATGTGGTCAATGTGGAGAATATCTTTAGAACCGTCCAGAACTGCTTTTCAGATCAGCATCTTTCTAGTCCAACTGGAAAGAAACATTGCTCGATTTAGTTCTAGGAAATGAGATAGGGCAAATAATTAATGTGAGAGTAGGGGAACAATCGGGAAAGAGCGTCCGTAACACAGTTAGGTTCAATGTGGGAATAAAAAAGGATAATGAAGAGTGAAAGGTAAGGGTGCTGGCCTGGATAAAAGGCTGCATGTGCTACACTGTGGCAGAGAAGGTGAAGAGGAGATTTAATACAAAAAAAAATAATGTTTTGACAGAGACTATTTCCTTTGGTTTAGGAGTCAGAGACAAAGGGTCATCAACTTAAAATTGTCACTAACAAAGCAAAGAGAGAGATTAGGAGCAATGATTGCTTTGCCATCGGGAGGCAGATACCACTGTGTCATTTTCCTATATCTTCCTTCATTTCAAATATTTGAAACAGAAGATACAGGGCTACAGAGATAGCAGTGGGATTAGTTTTGAATTGTTCTAGCAAAAATCTATTAATTGATAGAGGGCCATTCAGCCCCTCAAGCCTGATCCACCATTCAATGAGATCATGGCTGATCTGTGACCTAACTCCACATGCCCGCCTTTGCTCCATATTCTTCAATGCCTTTGGTTAACAAACTTCCAGCAATCTCAGATTTAAAATTCCTCCTTAGATACAGAAGTGGTGCCAGAGGACTGGAGGATTGCAAATGTTACACCCTTGTTCAAAAAAAGGGAGATGGATAAACCTCGGAATTACAGGCCAGTCAGTTTAATGTCGATGGTGGGGAAGCTTTTAGAAACAATAATCCAGGAGAAAATTAACAACCATTGGACAAGCATTGACTAATAAAGGAGAGCCAGCACAGATTTGTTAAGGGGAAATCGTGTTTGACTAACTTAATTGAATTTTTTGATGAGGTAACAGACTTATGAGCCGGAGACATGAGTTCAAATCCCACCACGGCAGCTGGGGAATTTAAATTCAGTTAATTAAATTAATCTGGAATTAAAAAACTAGTATCAGTAATGGTGACCATGAAACTATCGGATTGTCGTAAAAACCCATCTGGTTCACTAATGTCCTTTAGGGAAGGAAATCTGCCATCCTTACCTGGTCTGGCCTTGCCGGCGACACCCACATCCCATGAATAAATTTAAAAAAAACAGAGAGGGCAAGTGAGGGCAGTGCAGTTGATGTTGTGAATATGGACTTTCAAAAGGCGTTTGATAAAGTGCCACAGATTAGGCTTGTTAGCAAAATTTAAGCCCATACAATAAAAGGGGCAGTAGCAGCATGGATACAAAATTGACCAAGGGAAAGAAAACTGAGCTAAAAACAGAAAATGCTGGAAATACTCAGCAGGTCAGACAGCATCTGTAGAGAGAGAAACAGAGTTAACGTTTCAGGTTGATGACCCTTCGTCAGAACTGGAAAAAGTTGGAAATGAAACAGATTATTAAACAAGTGTAGGGGCAGGGCGTCGTGGTGAATAACTGTTTATCAGACTGGAGGAAGGTATACAGTGGAGTTCCCCGGGGTTCAGTACCAGGACCATTGGTGTTTTTGATGTACATTAATGACTTGGACTTGGGGGGTACAGGGCACAATTTTGAAATTTGCAGATGTCACAAAACTTGGAAGTGTAGTAAACAGTGAGGGAGATAGAAATAGGATAAGAATAGACTTCAAGAGGACATAGACAGGCTGGTGGAATGGGCGGACACATGGCAGATGAAATTCAATACAACAAAGTGTGAGGTGATACATTTTGGTAGGAAGAATGAGGAAAGACAATACATGCTAAATGGTACAATTTTAAAGGGGGTGCAAGAAGGGAGAGACCTGGGGGTGTTGGTGCACAAATCTTTGAAGGTGGCAGGACAGGTTAACAAAGCAGTTAATAAAGCATATCGAATCCTGGGCTTTATAAATATAGAGAGGTCGCACAACACCAGGTTATAGTCCAACAGTTTTATTTGAAATCACAAGCTTTCGGAGTTACTACTCCTTCGTCGGGTGAAGTAAAACGATACAGAATCGCCAAAGCATATATAGATAGAGAATAATGCATGTGTACCTTACACTTGCAGACAACTAAATTAAATCATCCTGACTATCTGCCGAGGTGTGATAAAGTTAATCAGGTCAGCCAGGAAGGTACCACATCAAAGACATAGCAAGATACAACTGAGACAATGAGGTGGAGTCGCAGGGGGTCTAACGTGTCAAAAGCTGCCGTCTGTATGTAAAACGAAAAGCTTTAAAATTTTTACTTTTTTACTGGGAGAATTTTTACTTTTTTACTGGGAATCACATCTGTGAACAAACCAACGACGACTCGAGTCCGGATCACGTCATGTATCGTCATGTATAAATATAGGCATAGAGTACAAAAGCCAAGAAGTTATGCTAAACCTATATAAAACACTAGTTCGATCCCAGCTGGAGTATTGTGTCCAATTCGGGGTACCACACTTTAGGAAGGATGTGAAGGATTTTGAGAGGGTACAGAAGAGATTTACTAATATGGTTCCAGGGATGAGGGATTACAGTTATGTGGATACACTGTGTTGGGGCCTCAACTATTCAACGTATTTATTAACGACTCAGATGATGGGATAGAAAATCACATATCCAAATTTGCCGATGACACAAGATAGGCGGCATTGTAGGCAGTATAGATGAAAGCATAAAATTACAAAGGGATATTGATAGATTAAGTGAATGAGCAAAACTGTGGCAAATGGACTTCAATGTAGGCAAATGTGAGGTCATCCACTTTGGACCTAAAAAGGAGAGAGCAGGGTACTTTCTAAATGCTGAAAAACTAAAAACAGTGGCGGTCCAAAGAGATAAGAACATAAGAAATAGGAGTAGGAATAGGCCACTAGGCCCCTCGAGCCTGCTCTGCCATTCAATAAGATCATGGCTGATCTTGGGCTCAAAGCCACTTCACAGCCCGCTCCCCATAACCCTTCATTCCCTTATCTTGCAAAAATTTCTCTATCTCCATTTTAAATGTATTTAATGACCCAGCCTCCACAGCTCTCTGGGGCAGAGAATTCCACAAATTTACGACCCTCTGAGAGAAGAAATTCCTCCTCATCTCAGTTCTAAAAGGACGACCCTTTATTCTGAGACTGTGTCCCCGAGTTCTAGATTTCCCCATGAGAGGAAACATCCACGCTGCATCTACCCTGTCGAGCCCCCTCAGTATCTTATATGTTTCGATAAGTTCACCTCTCATTCTTCTAAATTCCAATGAGTATAGGCCCAGCCTGCTCAACCTTTCCTCATAAGTCAAACCCCTCATCTCTGGAATTAATCTAGTGAATTGTCTCTGAACTGCCTCCAATGCAAGTATATCCTTCCTTAAATAAGGAGACCAAAACTGTACGCAGTACTCAAGGTGTGGTCTCACCAATACCTTGTACAGTTGTAGCAGGACTTCCCTGCTTTTATACTCCAACCCCCTTGAAATAAAGGCCAACATTCCATTTGCCTTTTTGATTACTTGCTGTACCTGCATGCTAACTTTTTGTGTTTCATGCACAAGGACCCCCAGGTCCCTCTGAACTGTAGCATTTTGTAATCTCTCTCCATTTAAATAATAGTTTGCGCTTTTATTTTTCCTGCCAAAGTGGATAACCTCGCACTTTCCTACATTATACTCCATCTGCCAAATGTTTGCCCACTCACCGAGCCTGTCTATATCCCTTTGCAGATTCTTTGGGCTGGATTTTGATACTGGGGCAGGTTGGGGTCGTGTCATCCACTTTTCGTGTTATCCACCCGACTGCAATTGGATGTGGGAGATTGATGCACTTTTCACCTAATTGGGCAATTGAGTTCCAGCATGTGGGAACCCATGAACCAATTAGTGTTTTCAGTCTGAAAGTCGCCTCTGATGATGTCATCATTGCTGCTGCATTGAAGGTCTTCAGAGACTGCCTGGCCTTTGCTGTGAGAGGACCTGGATGCAAAATGAGCAGCAGCAGCCCTAAGTCTGCTCCCAGAAATTTTTGCACCACCACTCCCAGATATGGCTCCTCCCCATCCATCCATATATGCATCCATCCACATAGCCATCCATATATGCATCCCGCCAGCCAGCCAGCGCAATCCAAATGTGCTCCCACCAGGTTTCACATTCATGGTTCAGAACAGGCGTGCTTCACGTAGAAAAAGGGTTAAAATCACAAAAGCCTTTCAAAATGGCATTACAGAGGCAATTTAGTGCTTGTTAAGGGCCTTAACAGCCTATCCCGCCTCTAAGAGGCGGGACGGAGTCGGGACCAGCAGACACGATTTAATGAAAATTGCGTGGAGGCGGGATGGAGGGGGGCTTGTGCCCGCCTGCCAGTTTTCGCAATTTTAACCCCCCACATGCCTCCAAACCCACCTCCACGGGTCAATGAAAATCCAGCCCTTTGAGTCCTCTGCACAACTTGCTTTCCCACCCATCTTTGTATCATCTGCAAACTTGGCTACATTACACTCGATCCCTTCATCCAAGTCATTAATGTAGATTGTAAATAGTTGGGGACACAGCATCGATCCTTGTGGCACCCCACTAGTTACCGTTTGCCAACCAGAAAATGACCCATTTATCCCGACTCTCTGCTTTCTGTTAGTTAGCCAATTCTCTATCCATGCTAATATATTACCCCCAACTCCGTGAGCTCTTATCTTATGCAGTAACCTTTTATGTGGCACCTTATCGAATGCCTTCTGGAAATCCAAATACACCACATCCACTGGCTCACCCTTGTCCACCCTGCTTGTTACATCCTCAAAGAACTTCGGCAAATTTGTTAAATATGATTTCCCTTCATTAAACCATGCTGACTCTGTTTGACTGCAGTATGCTTTTCTAAATGCCCTGCTACTGCTTCCTTAATGAAGGACTCCAGCATTTTCCCAATGACAGATGTTAGGCTAACTGGTCTATAGTTTCCTGCTTTCTGTCTCCCTTCTTTCTTAAATAGGGGTGTTACATTAACGGTTTTCCAATCCGCTGGGACCTCTCCAGAGTCCAGTGAATTTTGGTATATTGCAACCAATGCATCCACTATCTCTGCAGCCACTTCTTTTAAGACCCTGGGATGCAGGCCATCTGGTCCAGGGGACTTGTCGTCTTTTAGTCCCATTATTTTACCAAGTACTATTTTCTTAGTGATAGTGATTGTCTTTAGTTCCCCACTCCCTGTGGCCCCTTGATTATCCATTATTGGGATGTTGTTAGTGTCTTCTACAGTGAAGACAGATGCAAAATATTTGTTCAGAGTCTCTGCCATTTCCCCGTTCCCCATTATTAATTCCCCAGTCTCATCCTCTAAGGGACCAATGTTTACTTTAGCTAACCTCTTCCTTTTTATATACCTGTAGAAGCTCTTACTATCTGTTTCAATGTTTCTTGCCAGCTTACTCTCATAATTCATCTTCTCTCTCTTTATTATTTTTTTAGTCATCCTTAGATGTGGGGGTCCAGGTACATAAATTATTAAAATGTCATGAACAGGTACCGAAGATGATCAATAAGGCTAATGGGATGCTGGCCTTTATATCTAGAGGACTAGAATACAAGGGGGTAGAAGTTATTCTGCAGCTATACAAAACCCTGGTTAGACCACACCTGGCGTACTGTGAGCAGTTCTGGGCACCACACCTTAGGAAGGATGTATTGGCCTTGGAGGGAGTGCAGCGTAGATTTACCAGAATGATACCCGGACTTCAAGGGTTAAATTACGAGGAGAGATTACACAAATTAGGGTTGTATTCCCTAGAATTTAGACAATTAAGGGGTGATTTGATTGAAGTTTTCAAGATATTAAGGGGAACAGATAGGGTGGATAGAGAGAAACTATTTCCGCTGGTTGGGGAGTCTAGGACTAGGGGGCATAGTCTAACAATTAGAGCCAGACCTTTCAGGAGTGAAATTAGGGAACACTTCTACATACAAAGGGTGGTAGAGGTTTGGAACTCTCCTCCGAAAATGGCAATTGATGCTAGATCAATTGTTAATTTTAAATCTGAGATTGATAGATGTTTGTTAACAAAAGGTATTAAGGAATATGGGGCAAAAGCAGGTATATGGAGTTAGGTCGCAGATCAGTCCTGATCTCATTGCACGGCGGAACAGGCTCGAGGGACTGAATGGCCTCCTCCTGTTCCTATGTTCCTAGAACTGAAGAAGCTGGGACTGTTCTCCTTAGAGCAGAGAAGGCTAAGAGATTTAATAGAGGTGTTTAAAATCATGAAGGGTTTAGATAGAGATAATAAAGAGAAACTGTTTCCAATGGATCAATAACCAGAGGGCACAGATTGGCTAAAGAACCAAAGGCAACATGAGGAAAATCTTTTTTACACGAGTGGTTAGGATTTGGAATCCACTGCCTTATAGGGTGGTAGATACAGATTCAATAGTAGCCTTCAAACGGGAATTGGATAAATACATGAGGAGAAAAAATTGCAGGAATATGGGGAAAGAGCGGAGGAGTGGGACTAATTGGATTGCTCTTCGAAAGAGCCGACGCAGACTCGGTGGGCCGAATGGCCTCCTTCTGTGCTGTAAACTTCTATGGTTCAACTGCGAGTAGATTAATATCTCATTATTGAACTAGCGAAGTAAGATAAAGGCTCTATTCTACTTAAGCAAAGCAAGATGGAGGTACAGTTCTAACTGGATCAAGAAAGGTGGAGATTCTAAACTACCTGAGTAACAGGAAGCTTCTAGAAGTTAAAAGAAGCAAGATAAAGTCTGGGGATTCAATACTTCCAGAGGTAAGTAAGCTGAAGACTCATTTCTATCTGAGGCAACAAAAACAAAAAAGTTATATTCTAGGTGAAAAGATTCCAGCAAAGGCCTCATGAAATATATAGAGGAACTGCCTGCTAGTAGAATAGTAAATTGACATAATAAGATGGAACTTGCGGCAAACAGATAATTCAATGCTATGGTCAGAGTTATACTGGACTCTGTATCAAACTCTCCCATGTAAACCGCATCATTTTTGAGCGGAATAATGTTCTTTAAAAAATGGCTACAATCTGAAAAGTGGTACGATTGTTTATGAATTAATCTCTTCCCTAAAAGAATGGGAGGTACTGGGGCAAAGTTGACAATTTTTTGTGGCACTCTATGGCGCCTTCCTTTAATGTCTCCGATTCTCCGTCATAAATACTTTATTTTGAGGTCTATTTCTATAATCCTCCTTTACTATTTCCCAATGGAATGTTGGCTTTCATTGCTAAGGGGATAGAATATAAAAATAGGGAGGTATTGCTTCAGTTGTACAAGGTATTGGTGAGACCGCACCTGGAATACTGCATACAGTTTTGGTGTCCATACTTAAGAAAAGACATACTTGCTCTCGAGTCAGTACAAAGAAGGTTCACTCGGTTAATCCCGGGGATGAGGGGATGGACATATGAGGAGAGGTTGGGTAGATTGGGACTCTACTCATTGGAGTTCAGAAGAATGAGAGGCGATCTTATTGAAACATATAAGATTGTGAAGGGGTTGGATCGGGTGGATGCGGGGAGGATGTTCCCGATGATGGGTGAAACTAGAACTAGGGGGCATAGTCTTAGAATAAGGAGCTGCTCTTTCAAAACTGAGATGAGAAGGAACTACTTCACTCAGAGGGTGGTAGGTCCATGGAATATGCTGCCCCAAAAAGCTGTAGAAGCTACATCATTACATAAATTTAAAACAGAAATAGACAGTTTCCCAGAAGTAAAGGGAATTAAGGGTTACGGGGAGCGGGCAGGAATTTGGACATGAGTCTAGGTTCAGATCGGTCATGGCCCTGTGGGTAGCGTAGCGGGCCCAGGGGCCGTGTAGCCTGATCCTGCTCCTATTTCGTGTGTCCAATTCTGTTAGGTTCAGGAGATGGTTCTGTGATAGTAGATTGGCGGTTAGGATCAGATCAGCCATGATCTTATTGAATGGCAGAGCAGGCTCGAGGGGCCAATTGGCCTACTCCTGCTCCTATTTCTTATGTTCTTATGTTCTTATGTTCTCCTTTCCTCCCTCTACTTTGATTTTAAATATTTTTCAATTACTTTTACACAAATTTGGGTCCAACTTCTAACTTTATTAAACGGTTCACACGCGTTCCAAATCCTATCCCAACTTTTAAAATACTCCATTTTATTTCTACCTAATCTCTTGCAAATTATGTTCAGTTATATGTTATCAGAGGTTTGAACTGCACAGCACCATTTTTACTCTTACGTTGCAGCATTCTCACTATTTTCTTATAGTTCTCTTTTACGACCAATGCAATTTTTTTTTACAGCTGTGTCATCCATATTATTTTTTCAATATGAGTAATTATCATAGCCAGCTTTGAGGTTCCCTTCAACATATTGTTCAGTCTCTCCATAACATGACATACTTCAGCCTTGAGGAGATGCAATAACACAAAATATACCTTATCTCTAATGCATGACTCTCTACTTACAGAACCTAATGCTAAATCCCTACTAGAATTGCTTGCCTTGCGTACCCCGTGTGTCTTGCTTTCAATTTCTTTCCTTGTTTTCATCATCCTTTAATGCCATATCACTGGGAATGTTACGATCGCTGAGTGCAAGTTGGGAGCAGGTGAATTTCTATTCTTAAGCACTGTAACTCTCCCTTTAATAAGTACTAACATTTGAACAAGTTAACCTCAATATAGAGTGGAGCTTTGTTAAAGTTAAAGGTTTGGTATTGATATTGTTTGTAAGATTAGCGCCTCAGGGGAGTTCAGGCTTTGGATCTTAGATCGGGAACTCCAATCAGCAGATCTCGAAATCCGATGTTGGAATTGGGCTTCAGACAGTACGAAGTTTATCTGTCTCTAACAGATGTTGCTGCATTTACCTGGAATGAGCAGAGGAGCTCCCTGAAGTTTGAATTGATCTGAACAGAGCAAATCCAAAAAGATTAAAATTCCCCTATTTTGGATTCGGAAATTACTTAAGGGACAAAATTCCTCTTTCAATTAAAAAATGGGAGAAAGCCTGTTTTCCTCTGTAATTAAGGACAACATTGTGGGAAAGCAAAATACTGCGGATGCTGGAAATCTGAAATAAAAACAGAAAATGCTGGAAATACTCAGCAGGTCAGGCAGCATCTGTGGAGAGAGAAACAGAGTTAAAGTTTCAGGTCAATGAACCTTCATCAGAACGAAGGGTCATTGACCTGAAAGGTTAACTCTGTTTCTCGCTCCACAGATGCTGCCTGACCTGCTGAGTATTTCCAGCATTTTCTGTTTTTATGACAACATTGTGGGACTGTGCACCTTTGAAATGTGAGATTTCTGAAAATAAAGTTTCAATAGCAGCTATTAAATTGGGGCAGCTCATGCCTTGCAAAGGCTAAAGCAGAACTAAGTTTGGAATCGATTAGAGCTCTGTAAAGATATATTTGCATTAGAGATTGTTATATTACTCTTTAATACACAGTATGTAGACTGGACTGTATAGCATGTACCACACAGACAACATCTTCTTAGTTATTGCCTCGAGTGAGCCATGCCTTTAGTATTGCTATGAAAGCTTGACTACATATTTTTCTAATCACCCATTATTCTCTTTTAAGTTTTACAATATCCCCATTTTATAAATTTAAAGCAATGAAAGCAACAGTAACAATATATCAGGTCATTGGCTCATCTCCATCTGGAGTACTGCGTACAGTTCTGGTCGCCATAGGACATCACGGCACTGGAAGAGGTGCAGAAACCTGAGCTACAAGGAGAGAGAGAGGCTGAGTTTGTTTACACCAGAGAAGAGGAGACTGTAAGATATGCGGAATTACCCCTCACCCCGTCCAACAGGTTATAGAGTTCGGACTTGAGACTTAAGAGAAATTACACCAGATACACGGGTTCTGCCTTTAACCTTTTATTGTTCCTAAGACAGATTCAAAACCCCAACCACTATTCGAGCAGTTCACTAATAATATTACAAGAAATCATACATACAACCACCTGCCGATGATCCATCCAGCGTTGATTGTAGGTCCTCATAAGCGAAAAGACTGGCCAGGCCCCTCCTTCCGACTGCAGCCTGATCCTCATAGGCGAGATGATTGGCCAAGCCACCTTCTTCTGACTGCAGTGCTGATATTCTTTAGCCATTGTGCTTTATACAGCTTTCCTTGTCTTTGGCATTAACTCATTCATTCCGAGATAGTGAAATGTTCCTTTAATGTTGGTCTGAGCTGTTTCAGCAGTCAAACATTTACATTAACTCATCCTGTGTGGCTATTATTCAGTTTGTCCTTATCACAGCCCAAAATTGTTCATTCACTCCTAAAGTTTACAAAACTACTTGGTTCGGTTCATGAGTTATGTCGTATTCTGTATTTCAAAACTTCAAATGTTTGACTTCTTCCCTTTAACTTCAGAGACACGATGTGTGCAAAACTAAGAGGGTTTGTTTATCTCTGTTGGCTATCACTACCCCCTGCAGTCACAACCATGTTTCCTGCCTTATCAGTGAAAGACTGCTTGCTACATTCACCAACTTTATTTCACTTTGCCTGGCAAAGCATTTCAAGAAATATTAAAAGTAAGGGTCTGTATATACTTTCTACAGACTGAGAAGGGGTCTTATTGAGGTATTCAAGGGCAGCAACACGTTGAATCAAGAAACATTACTGTGGCCCAAAGAATGACGGTACAGAGGCATGGGATGGAGCCCAGAAGAGGGAAGCTGAGTGGACAGATTAGAATGAATTATTTCACACAGAGGGAGGTAAATGTTTAGAATGGACTGCTCAGGCAGATGTTTGAGGCTGAATACTTCAGTAAATGTAAAAAGAGAGTTAGACAGATGTTTAGTGGGGAAAAAAATCAACTGGGAGATAGAGGCAGTGAACTGGGTATACTGTTTCTGAACTCTGGGGCTGATCAGATGGACTGAGATTTTTTTTCGTATCCTTTACATTTCTATGTTTCTAATACAGTGATAACTGGCTGTCAGCTTCTTCACTAGGCTGTGAAAATAATTAAAGCATTAAAAGTCACCAACACTAAAAAGTAGACTCAAATTATTATATTTCTTGCACCTTGATTAACTTTGCTACCTTGGTTGCTATTTAATGAATATTTTCTGTCAGAACATGCTTCAGAACCTCCCTATGTCTCTGTATACATAATTATGCAGAAGAACTAACAGACGCCATTCAATATTTAATTAAGTTTTAAAGAAAGCTTAGATCTGAAACAGAAAAGATTCAAGCAACTGGTGATGTAAAACCAAACATGGTAGAAGCTTTCACCACCTTTAACTGAAACATTTCCAATGAAAAGTCCGACTGAACTCCAGCATTAGACTTAAACCAAAGCAAAATACTGCGGATGCTGGAAGGTCATCGATCTGAAACGTTAGCTCTGTTCCCGTCTCCACAGATTCTGCCTGACCTGCTGAGTGTTTCCAGCATTTTCTGTTTTTATTCCAGCATTAGCCTTGTTGTCCATCTTTTGTTTCCATATTTCTCACCTCCTTTTGCCTTGCACCATCATCCCTTTTGTCATTTAATCACTCCTGCCCTCCAACCTATCACAGACCTTTCCCTTCTGTTCTTTCCCTGCCCCCTACCACCCACCTTCACCCCACCCCGCCCCCCCCACTGCCCTCCCACCACACCCACACCACCCCCCCCCACACCCCACCATCCCCCCACCGCCCCCCCCCCCACACAGCACACTGCCCCCCCCCCCCTCCACACACCCCACCACCACCCACCCCTGCTTTTCCCTGGCTCTGTATTTGCTTAAAAGCCATTCATCTCTAACATCTTCCAGTTCTGATGAAAGGTCATCGACCTGAAATGTTAACTCTGTTTTTCACTCCACAGATGCTGCCTGACCTGTTGAGTGTTTCAAGCCGTTCATGATTTTATTTTAGACTTATGTTATAACTCTCATAGTCTGAATTTGGAAACCATTACTCAGACAAGTAAATTTATCTGCATTAGTAATATAAATGCCATAAGCAGAATATGAGGGAGTGAGTGGTACGGTAGTTCAGACGCTGGCCTTGTACACTTGGGACTTGATTTCAAATGCAGCCCAAACTGCTAGGGTAAAAATCTCTGTTTGGTGTTTGGGTCCTACATGATATGAGTTGGCTAGTCTTGACCCAGTTCCTAATAAACACAGGCCCACAGCAGGACACTGCCCCTAATTTGATACTAAATTGTCAATCATAGAGTGATACAGGAAAGTGCATGTGATAGATAGAAAGATGTTACATTAGTGCCTTCTGAGGTTAGAGTTGAGGCACATTATTAGGGCAGGGTAGAGATAGCTTTACTCTGCATCTAACCCCTACTACACCTGATGTGACAATACTTGATGTTGCCACCAGGGGCCTGAAATTGAAAAGTGAGCACAAACGCACCAATTTAAAAAAAAAGTATCAAGGTAATGTGAAAAATGTGCATACTTTTTTCAAATTCCTCCCAATGTCCTCTGTTTTTCTCCTGAAGGCACAGACCCTTGCTATCGTTCCACAGTCTCATCAATGAGTATAGGCAGCTAACTCAACCATGGAGAATATCATAACTGAGTCTGACCTTCTCATCCAATACGCACAAGGATGTACTTTCCAGCAAGAGCCCGTGGATGACAACAAAGAAGGGGATTTCAGCTTGACTTTCCCCATCCCTTGCACCAAGGTGCTGAGACCAATTGCAGTTCCCCCATCTGCCCTGGCTAAGATCAGCTAAGTTAGCAAAGACCCGGGTAAAACCTAGGATTTTCTGGTTTGTATGGCTCAGTACCACACCATATTTGGGACATCCTGAGGTTGTGAAAGGCGCTATATAAATGTAAGCTCTTTCTTTCTTCTTTCTTTCTTCATAGGGTGCAATTACCCACTAACCTACCATGAGAGCTCAGCAAAATATATATATAAAAGTCTTCATTTATAATCCTTTTTCATCTTGTTTTAGATTAAATCTCTGCACATAGGCCTAGAGTACCATTTGGTGCAGGTTTATGGATGAGAACTCTACAGCTAGTTTGTAAATCAATTGTGACACCAATAGCAAGTCATTGGACACTTTGAAATTACACCATCAGATATTAAGAAGAAAGAACGAATGAACAAACTTATAAGGACATAAGAACATAAGAAACAGGAGCTGGAGTAGGCCATTTGGCCCCTCGAGCCTGCTCCGCCATTCAATAAGATCATGGCTGATCTTCTACCTCATCTCCACTTTCCTGCACTATCCCCATATCCCTTGATTCCCTTAATATCCAAAAATCTATCGATCTCTGTATATATATAGCCCTTCACATCCTCAGAATGGCCCAAGGCCCTTCACAGCCAATTAATTACTTTTGAATTATCATCACTGCAGCCAATTTGTACACAGCAATGAGATAATAACCAGTTAATCTGTTTCTCTTGGTGTTAGTTAAGGGAGAACTCCTCTGCTCTTCTTCAAATAGTGCTGTAGGTCCTTTTACATTTGAACAGCAGACAACACCTTCATTTAACATCTCATCTGAAAGACAGCACCTCCAACAAAGCTACACTTCCTCAGTACTACCAGTCAAACACTTCACATCTTTGTTTGGAACACTTCACCTTGTTGTTTTAGTGGAGTATTAAGCTGCTTACTTTAAACACATCGATGACTCCATTAAATTAACGGAGAAAAGAATATTAGACAAATGCATTTAGTGCTCATGCACAACATTACACGGTGTAATTTCAGAACCGTGACTATTAGATTATCTTAAAGGCATTGGATACTTCTGATTTGAACAATTTTCAGAAACAAGCCATGCTAACTACACACAAAAGGATATCACAAAAGGATACTAGGGACAGTCTTACAATGGGAATGGAACATGCCATCCTCTCTCAAAATGAGCATGTGTGCCCCTCATCAAATGCCCACGTGGGAGCCAGAAACCAGCTGCGCTGGACTGCCCCAACAGCTGCGAGTTTCTGCAGTCACTACCTAGGAGAATTCTAGAATGTGGAACTTGCTACCACAAGAAGTAGTTGAGGCAACTAGCATAGATGTATTTAAGGGGAAGGAGAAAGGAATAGAAGGATATGTTGATGGGGTTAGATGAAAAAGGGTGGGAGGAGGCTCATGTGGAGCATAAACAGTGGCATAGACCTGTTGGGCTGAATGGTCTGTTTCTGTGCTGTAAATACTATGTAAGGTAATACCCCGGCCCTCTCAGGCCCGAGCTCCGAGAGATCGCTGAGCACAAGTATTAAAAGCAGAAGCATCCTTCCACCTTCCATGCTGCAGCCACTGGGGTAGCACCATGTAGAAGCATGAGTGTAGCTAAACGAGTAATTAAGACAGGGCTCACACCAGAGTTCAGAACATTCTACAGCCACTGAAAACACTTGTCCAAGTAGCAGAAAATCCACAATATAATACAAGCAAAATGATTCCCAGAACTTTCCAGCATTTTACTGAGAGCAACAAAACCAACAACAACTTGCATTTATATAGTGTCTTTAATGGAGTAAAGCATCCAATGTGCTTCACAGGAGCGATATAAAACAAAATTTGACACCAAGCCACATACGAAGATACTGAGACAGGTAACCAAAAGCTTGGTCAAAGAGCTCGGTTTTAAGGAGCATCTTAAAGAAGGAGAGAGCAATAGAGAGGCGGAGTGAATTCCAGAGCTTAGGGCTGAGGCAGCTGAAAAAACAGTCGTCAATGGTCGAGCGTTTAAAATCGGGGATGCGCAAGAGGCCAGAATTGGAGGAACGCAGAGATCTCAGAGGGTTGTAGAGCTGGAGGAGTTTACAGAGATAGGGAGTATCCCTTTAAATATCACTGGAAATGGCTGCCTCCTGACATGGTTTGTGGGCTGGATCAGGAACCTACGGTGACAACGCAGGCAGAGACAAGAATGGTGTCGGGGGATGCTGACTACGTCGTCCGACCCAATTATCAAATATTAATTTCCTGCCTGTTTCCAGCGGGAACCATGCCCATCTAAATTGAGGTCGGGCCAAAAATCAGAACGGGTAGACAATTAGCAGTTAGTCAGCAGCTGCATTTCCCACGCCATTTTGGTCCCGACTACCTCCGTGTGTTAACACGATGAATCTAAATAAAATTTTAGCCTGGCTCAGTTGGTAGCAGGTTAGGGGTTCAAGCAGCATTCCTTGAGTTAATCATAGAATCTAGGCCGACACTCCACTGCACTATTAGAACATAAGAAATAGGAGCAGGAGTAGACCATACAGCCCCTCGAGCCTGCTCCACCATTCAATAAGATCATGGCTGATCTTCAACCTCAACTCCACTTTCCCGCCCGATCCCCATATCCCTTAATTCCTCTGGAGTCCAAAAATCTATCTCAGCCTTGAATAAGCAACAACTGAGCATCCACAGTACTTTGGAGCAGAGAATTCCAAAGATTCACAACCCTATGAGTGAAGAAATTACTCCTCATCTCAATTTTAAAAGGCTGGCCCCTTATCCTAAGACTATGCCCCCTAGGTCTAGATTCTCCAGCAAGGGAAAACAACCTCTCCGCATCTACCCTGTCAATCCCCTCAGAATCTTATATGTTTCAATGAGATCACCTCTCATTCTTCTAAACTCCAGAGAGTATAGGCCCATTCTACTCAATCTCTCCTCATAGGACAAGCCTCTCATCCCAGGGATCAATCTAGTGAACCTTCGTTGCACCACCTCTAAGGCAAGTATATCCTTCCTTAAATAAGGAGACCAAAACTGTGCACAGTACTCCAGATGTGGTCTCACCAGAGCCCTGTACAATTGAAGCAAGACTTCCTTACTCTTGTACTCCAACCCCCTTACAATAAAGGCCGACATGCCATTTGCCTTCTGAATTGCTTGCTGTACCTGCATGCTGTGTTTCTTGTACTAGGACACCCAAATCTCTCTGAACACCAACATTTAATAGTTTCTCACCATTTAAAGAATATTCTGTTTTTCTATTCTTCCTACAAAGTGAATAACCTCACGTTTCCCCACATTATACTCCATCTGCCACCTTATTGCTCACCCACTTAACCTGTCTATATCCCTTTGCAGGCTCTTTGCGTCCTCCTCACATCTTACTTTTCCACCTAGCTTTGTATCATCAACAAACTTGGATACATTGCCCTCAGTCCCTTCATCTAGGTCATTAATATAGATTAAAATAACTGATCCTTGCGGCACCCCACTAGTTACAACCTGCCAATCTGAAAATGACCCGTTTATCCCTACTCTCTGTTTTCTGTCTGTTAACCAATCCTTTATCCATGCTAATACCTTACCCCCAACCCCATGTGCCCTTATCTTGCTTAACAGCCTTTTTTTGTGGCACCTTATCGAATGCCTTTTGGAAATCCAAATATATTACATCGACTGGTTCCGCTTTATCTACCCTGTTAGTTACATCCTCAAAAAACGCTAATAAATTTGTCAAACATGAGTTCCCTTTCATAAAACCATATTGAATCTGCCTAATCATATTATGATTTTCTAAATGCCCTGTTACCACTTCCTTAATAATGGATTCCAGCATTTTCCCGACAACTGATGTCAGGCTAACTGGCCTGTAGTTCCCGTTTTCTCTCTCCCTCCTTTCTTGAATAACGGGGTTAAATTCCTACCTTCCAATCCGCTGGGACTGTTCCTGAATCTAAGGAATTTTGGAAGATCGCAACCAATGCATCCACTATCTCTGTAGCCACCTCTTTTAGAACCCTAGGATGTAGGCCATCAGGTCCAGGGGATTTGTTGGCTTTTAGTCCCATTAGTTTCTCTAGTACTTTTTCTCTACTGATATTAATTACTTTAAGTTCCTCGCTCTCATTAGCCCCTTGGTTCCCCACTTGTGGTACTGAAGGAATTCTGCCTTGTCAGAGATGGTGAGATGTTAAACTAAGGTCTTATTTAGTTTAGGTCGATGTTAATGATTGTATGGCATTATTCACAGAAACGCAGAATATTTTCCTGGCTAACATTCATTTCTCAACAAGTAGAGATTAATTTCATTGCAGTTTGTAGGAGCTTGCTGTGTGCAAAATGGATGCTCTCTTGCCTCTGTTACAGTCACAGTAATTTACTGTATGTAAGGTCCTATACAAATGGAAATGTTTAAAAATCTTTCTCTTCAATTATTCGATCAGTTGATAATGTGCATTTCCAGCATTTTCAGCTTTGATCAAATTTCCAGCATTCATATTATTTCTTTACATCACTACATTATCCTGTTTTTTTTTTAGCCAAATAAAGTTAGGTTTTGAGGATGTGCATTTATGCATGGATGTAATCCAGGGTAGTGCAACCCTGCCTCTGCAGCCATGGCAACGACCATTCATCTGCTTCCCCTCCTCCGACACTGAAAAGGGTTGATCAAAATACATCTGAGAGGGGAAGGCATCTTTTAGCTTTCGTCTTCTGAGACACAAAGTTCTGAAGGAAAGACGCTAAATTATAAATAATGATTAATTAGTATGAAAGGAGCTGTTCTCAGAGATATGGTTCATGATATGCGCTCTATCGAAAGCTAAAAAGCATAGATCTGTGGTTAACTGTCACCTGAGAATTGGAGCATGACATGTGAATAGGAGACAATTAGGTTTGCACAGCCAGACTCCAGCAAGACAGTGAAATTTACCATCCTGTCACATTTCTGTCTGCTGACCGCTGGAGTCCTCTTGTCAGTATCCATCATTTCAAAAGCCTCATCTCCGCTGCTTTCGGCTCTTTTGTCTGACACTCAACCTCAGCTGCAGCCCAAATCACTACCACAAGTGCGTTGGTAAGTGTAGGGCTCACGTTCCAGCTCTGGGCGCAGTGCGCTGTGTCTCGCTCGGCTATTGACGGGAACTGCTTTCACAGCAGGCTGTCAGTCTGTGACATTGTTAATCAGCTTCAATGGGAGGGCACTCTCTGGGAGATGTAATAATGTGAACAAAAACACATATAGAATTTTAAACATAAGCACAACTGCAGTGTATGCCAACAATCTTATAATGAGAAAGATACATGAATAAGAAATTGGTAATGTGCAATAGAGCTAGCCAGAAGGCCCATGCATAATCTGCTGCTGTATTTTGTCCTATGATTAACAACTATCTTTTGAAAGGCATAAGGAAATCAAGGAGTAGAGTTGCAAGGTGGAACAGGGTCATACTCAATATACGACCTGCTGTATCTGGGGGTGAGTTGCAAGGCTGTCATTCAATCTAGGGTTTAGATGTGATGCTAATGAACTACAAGTAAAGAGACTGGGGATGTATCTTATCTGTAACTGTAGTTTAAATGCAGCCTCCGTCTGGAGCCAGGGCCAACCTGACACTGGAGCGAAGAGGAGTGAGACTCCTGAATTAAATCCACCAGCCCATTCTCAGGTATTTGCTACTTCTGTTATGTCAATTGCATGATACAGTAGTAAAACAGGTTATAGTTCCCTGGCTCTGAATTAAATGGTGCTCTTGGTGATGGCGTGGCACAGGAACCTGGTGCCGCACAAAAACACGCCTAAAGAAAAGTCACTGAACTCGCTGATGTTTCCAGTGCTGGTGATGTCGATTTTATGCGATTTATAATAAAAACATTGCGCTACATCTGAATTTATTTGCCATTAAATGGTAGGGCCTGCAGTAAGGTTTCTTTGAGAAGTGTTTCGCCTGCTCAAAAATGAAGCAGCTTATATTGAACAGAAAATAATAGATGTCTGGGAATGTCTAGGTGCTCATCAACGAGTAAATGCTGGGAAGTTACAACGGCAGATTTATAGAAAAATAACATACAGTTGGTTACTGGGAAGCACAATAAGGGTTTCATTATTTTTTATTCATTCACGGGATGTGGGCGCACTGGCAAGTCCAGCATTTACTGCCCATCCCTAATTGCCCTTAAGAAGGTGGTGGTGAGCCGCCTTCTTGAACTGCCGCAGTCCGTGTGGTGAAGGCACTCACGCAGTGACTTTGTCATAGCAGTTTGGTACAACTGAGTGGCTTGCTCGGCCACTTCAGAGGGCAGTTAAGAGTCAACCACATTACTGTGGGTCTGGAGTCACATATAGGCCAGACTGGGTGAGGACGGTAGATTTCCTTCTCTAAAGGACATTAGTGAACCAGATGGGTTTTTATGACAATCTGGTATTTACATGGGCCGGAATTTTCACATTGGAAAGCATGCAGGTTTAGGGGGCGGGTCAGCGGTTAAAAGCACAGAAATTGACAGCGTGTCGGCTACCTGCCGTCATCCCGCCCACTTCCGCCTTTCATGGGCGCTTTTCGAGGCGTGCCACCGACCCACTCGGGAGAGGCGGCCGACCTCATTGAGGTTGTTAAATGCTCATTTACAGACCCTTAACTGCCTTTTTAACGTCAGGTTTGAACTTTAACTGGTTGTGCACGGGATTGACGCACCTCGGGAACCTCGCCTGTGAAGGGGAGGTGGAAGCTCAGTGGCCATTGTGTGAGTTCATTAAGTGACAGCTGATAAAAGCACATAAATACTTACACCTTATACCTGCTTCCTTGCCTAATGGAAAGGCTCTTACCGACACCATTTTGTGCAGAGATTTAGCTTTCAGGAGTTTGCAGGTGATTTCTGCAACCTCTGAAACCGCTCTCACCACATTGCAAGTCACTCTCAGTACATTGAGGGATTGTGCCTCTGATCTCCACTTTACCTGGCATCTATAAGATCAGCATGGGTGCCGCTTATGCTGTCTCACCTTGGACCTCAGAATCGGATCACGATGAGCCCCAGCACCAGCCACACCAACATCAGCAGCAACACCAGCAGCAGCAGCAACCAGAAGAGCAGCCTTCTTCTCACCAGCCTGATGCTCCACAGGAGAGTGGGGATCAGCACAGGGATGCACCGCACCAGAGGCGATAGCCCCAACACAGGGTATATAGGCAGAGAATGAGCTTCCTGGACAGGAATGTTCGTGAACTGCAAAGGCTTCCACTCCCTCAATGTGCAGCTCATCTCCAACAATAAAAAGATCATCATGCATGTATGCGCCAGATTCCCTGGCAGCTGTCATAACTCTTTTGTGCTGCGCCAGTCCATCTTCCCTCAGCTCTTCGCACTTCCAAACTGACTTACTGGCTGGCTGCTTGGAGACAAGGGCTATCCACTGAAGACGTGGTTGATGACACCATTGAGGAGGCCAAGCAATGAGGCCGAGGATTGCTATAATAACAGCCACATGTCCATCAGATGTGTCATAGAGCAAGCAATCAGCATGCTGAACATGCACTTCAGACACCTTGACAGATCTGGAGGTGCCCTTTAGTACGCACCAGCCAGGGTCTCCAGAATCATCGTCGTATGGTGCGCACTGCACAACATAGCGCAGCAGCAATGATTGGAGCTGCAGGAGGAGCAAGGCGCAGAGCGCAGAGCCTCTTCGGAGGAGGAGGAGGAACAAGTGGAACATGAGGAGGAGGAAGAGAAGGAGGAACCTGAGGTGGAGATGACACTAGCAGCGGCGCACATTGCTGCCCAGGAGGCCTGGGATGGCCTCATAATGGCCCAATTTACTTAACTTGCTGCAGTGCACTTATATGACTCCCAGATGCTGTACCAACTTCCCCCCCCCCCACCCCCCTCCACTGCCAACAACACCACAAAGCAGTCCTACAATGAACAAGCCATTCCTGTCACCCAAACCCCCATTGCTTCAGGTTAATTCATGTCTCACCATTCACTCCAAGTGACAAGGCCACTTCCCAGATAGCGGGCAAAAATGGACAAGATGGGAAAGTGGTGCAAAGAAATAAATTTATGTGTGTCTTAAATAGAACGGAAACTTAACACTAACATTTTGTCAAACACCCATGTGCATACCCTTATGCATCTACGATTGTGTCATTTTTCTTTTCTGCGTGCTTCTACGAGGTGCAACCCCTGTGGCTTCAGCAGAGGTAGATGCAAGCTGCTCACTTCCCTGCTGCGACTGCTTTGACTTTTGGCGGATGTCCTCTGGGTTTTAGGGCCTGTGAGAGCTCCGCCAAAGACTGCTCCTCCTGCAACTGTGCAGGGGCAGATTTGGCCACCGGGATCCAAGGCAGCATGTGGGACATTGACTGAGGAGGAGGCAACGGTGGAGAAGTGGGAGCGCTTTGAGCAGAGCCCCCACTTCCATGTCCCCTCTCACCATCATCCCTCTCATGGGCCACCCGCACTTCCCTGCTAGCAAGGAGCTGGAGAGCACCTTGCTGCACATCAGTGGGGCGATGAACACCTAAGTCTGCATTGGTATCCCTCCTAGAGATGAGGTCAATGAGAGTCTGCAAGCTGTTGTCCACAGCAAGCATGTTCTTGTTCGACCGCCGCATTAGCTGCTCCATGCAGGTGGCCATCCTTTCCATGGAACAGCACATCATCACCATCATCTGCTCATGTTGGAGATGGACTCCACCATTCTCTGTACAGTCGCACACATCGTGGCTGCAAAAGCTGCCAGAGCCTCGTGCATTTGTTGCTGCTCCTCCAAGATCACCCTCTTTCTCGACGGCAACCCGAGTTTCAGTATCTGCATCCAGCTGAGCAGAGATGTGAGTGTCCTGCGCCCTCCGACGAGGACTCTGCACTCCTGTCCCTGTAGCCACCATCTGCTCTTGCTCACTTGTGATCTGTGAGACACCAGGTGACAACACTACTTTATGTCTCGCTGGACCCACCAAGGTGCACGTATCTGCGCTAGTGCTGGGTGTGCATGGGTCTGGGGACGGTGCACCCTCAGAGAGTGGAGCTTCCTCTGAGAAGTTGTCTTCCTCCTCCAGCTGGACAGTGGGGGTGTGGGGTGGACACTTGATGGACCTGTGGGAGAGTAAAAGACATGAATTAGAAATGTAATGATAAGAATGTGCAATTGTGAAGGAATACGCCATATTCAGAAAAATACACCATCCTATGAAAGAATTTTGACTTTATTAAAACATGACAAACTGGGCTTGAAAATCTGTAAGCCTCAACAATCTAAAGCTGTAAACAGCATACAGGCTTTTGAAATAAGATAAGTTGTTGACACTGAAACAATAGCCTCATTGAAACAGAAGGTTAGAGGTTCCAGGAAGTCTGCAGCCTTTGAAAGAACACAATGATATACCCAGTTAAAAGTGTCTTAAACCAACACTTTGAAATGAATCACATAAATTAAAGAAACATATGCCTTCGTAAAAATGACATCAAATGAAACATGGAGACACGAGTCTGTAATACAACCAGTTGAGGTAACTAAGAAGACAATGCTGCATCCGATTGAGGTGTTCTAAATACAAAAGATACAAACAGAAGACCTTGGTAAGAATGGCATCAAGTGGGGGAGGCACCACCCAACACATTGTTTTTGTGTTGAACTTGAAACACCTAAAGGAGAGACACGAGTCTGAATGCTACCAGCTGAACTGACTGTAAGAATAGAAGGGGTCAGCAGAAAAATGACTAAAGATAATTAGCTTACATCAGCAGAAAACTTCAAAGGAAATACCACTGAGAAAGGGTATAAAAATTGGACTTTCAAATGGGAAGACAGATTCGCTTGAAGGGGCAAAGCGATTCTCAGGCTTCAGAGGCAAGCTCTGTAAGTCTTCAACTCTTTGTATCTCGGGGATCAAAAAGGTACTGTATTTGATTTTGGTGGATATCCTGGAATAGACTAAGAAATGTAAAAATGTAACAAAGTTAAGATTTGAGAATAAGGATCTCTGATAAGATTGTAAAAGCTTACTCTTTTTGGAATTGTTAAAGTTGCGATTGAATCACCAACTGTAAATTACATGTCGGTTCTTTAATAAATCTATATATTTTTAGAATTGTCTCACACAGTACTTCTGTATCAAACTCGCGAACTCAATCTCTGTACACTCTTTGGTGAGGAGTTGCAGAATTCTGGGGGAGTTTTCCGGACCCTCATAATATCCGGAACGTTACAGTCTAGCTAAACTAATTAAAAGTGCTATCTGGAGGATGGTAACATCTTCAGGCTGTTCCTTTCCTTTAGGGAGAGATAGTCTGGACCTTTAGACCCAATTAAGCATCCTTAGGATTCGGCTACCTCTAACTTTAGTTGAAAGTGAACGTCTGGGGAATACGCCTGATCCGGGTAGCCCAAAAGGGGCTAGGACTAGTAATTATCCCTTCACAACGTTGCCATTATGTACATGATGACATTTCACTGGCTGCTGACATAAGAACATAAGAACATAAGAAATAGGAGCAGAAGTCGGCCATACGACCCCTCGAGCCTGCTCCGTCATTCAATAAGATCATAGCTGATCATCCACCTCAACGCCACTTTCCCTCCCAGTGAGTGACTGTTGTATGCCATGTGGCTGTACGATATTAATTCTGTCACCAGGTTGCTGGGAGGTTCCCCCTCTCTCCATCTCCCACTGCCAGTGGCTCTCTTCTCCTGCAAGGAGAGAAAGAAGAGAACTTAGAGTGCGAGTGATGGAATGCGTGTAAGGAATGGATGGGTTACATCTGAAGAGGGTGACTATGAGGGAGTGGCATGTCATTGCCAAATGGCCTCCTTCTGTGGTGTTACTTCCTATGATTGCATTAGGATGAGTGTTAGTGTCAGTGGTGGTTAGTCAGATGGGGATGTGAGTAAGTGTATAGAGAGTGAGGGATGGGTGCACCTGCAAGATAGGTTGGTGTGAGGAGTGGGCTTGGGAAGGCAGAGTGATAGGGTTTGGGTGACAGGCACATTAGGATATGGTTGAATGTGGCCAGGACTGCCTTACATCCCTGCTGCTGACCTTCTCCGTGATCTCCAGCCATGCCCTCTTGGTGTCTCTGGCTGCTCTTTTGCGCCCATCCCCAGGGAACAAGACCTCCCTGCCTGCTCTGACTCCCTGGACTAGGACTTCCAGGGGTGCAGCCTTCTGCCGCTGTGACTCCATGCCTGCTTGGACCCACACAAATCTCTGCGCTATCGATCAACTGCCACCTCTCCCAACCACCTTTATCTCTCCTCCAACAACCTTCAACTGGGATGTGTGCAAGGCTCCTTTAAATCTCTGAGCTTAAAACGAGTAATCGGTGACATCAGCAGACCAACTCCATTTAATATGGCCGGGAAACCCGCATGACTGTTTGAATTGATGTAATTCAGTTAAACGTGCAGAGCGTTGAAAACTTTGGGATGGCAATTCGCTACGTGGCCCATCACGACTCTCAAGTAAAGATTCTGGCCAAGGTCACCATTACTGATACTAACTTTTTTTAAATTCCAGATTTATTTAATTAACTGAATTTAAATTCCCCAGCTGCTGTGGTGGGATTTTAAACTCATGTCTCATGGGTCATTAGTCCAGGCCTCTGGATTACTAGTCCAGTAACATAACCACTATGCCACCGTTTCCACTGATAGCACATCGATTGATTGGTTTGCGTGAAATCTCATCACTATTGTAACACAGCCGTTACCCATTTATTTTTAACATGTTTTAATGTGTAAAAGAACCTTTCATTAAAGTGTTAACTGGTGTGCTAGCAGATGAAATGAAAACCCCCATACGTGGTTTAGCAATAGTTTAGAGAGGTACATGATAAGTAATGTAGTCGTCAGTACACAAAGGCAATATTGCCGTTAAGCTGTGCAGTGATCTGGAGGTCTCACGCAGGCCGTACAGCAGCTTTATAATGGAAAAAACCGTGAATGCGCGATAATTTGAATGGGCTGCACGGCCCCTTAAAGGGGCCTACCCGCCAGGTTTAAAATCGTCCCCTTCTCCAATCCAGCAAAGTGCTGCACTAATCCATCTTTGGTTATCTTTTATATCACAGTAGTGCTTTGATGGAAAGTAATGTTTTCACTATGATTCTTTGCATGCACAGATTGCCATAAAAAGCAGATTACTAAAGTGAGCAGATGGTGGCAAGGTTTGCAATTAAAAAAAAATTAAAGTACTGAAGGATGCGAATTAAACACTTATGCTAATCTACATTCTGACAATGTTCCTTCATTGCTTTTTTTTGTTAGTTGTTAATATTTACCTATTGGTAGTATTACTTGTCCAAATAGTGTCCCAGTATTGCTTCTTTTAATTGTCAGCTTGTTGATAGCTGCAGGGAATTCCAAGCTCCCTGGGCCCGCCAGTTTTTTGCAGCTCATGCACTTTGAGGTTGAAACAGCCTCTTCATGTTACTGTAGTAATACTAATCAGTGAGCGCCTTCACCACATGGATTACAACGGATCAGAAGGCCCACCAACACCTTCTCAAGGGCAATTAGGGATGGGCAATAAATGCCAGCCTTGCCAGTGACGCCCACATCCCAAGATTGAACTTAAAAAAAGATGTCAAAATTAGCTTTATTATAGCAATATCGACGTTGTATAATACTAAAAAGACACAATTTTAGATCATTTTTTGAACAATTTACATCTGTTGCATATAACTGTAGCCTCGATTCTCGCTTCTCCCTCTTCTAATTTTCTATTTCAACTGTGCATTTGGTTTATTTACAAATAACATCTTATGTTAACTTTGCTGTCACTTTTTATTATGCTTTTTTAATTGTAAAGCTTAAATTTGATCCCCGGAGTGGCTTAGCAAGTCATCCAGTGAGTCACTGAGCTGTACAGACTAGGAGGTCTCAGGTTTGATCCCTGCTCAATGCTGAGTTACATAATTAATAAACTGATTATAGTGATTTCTGGTTTTTTTTTCTTCCTTTAGTTAGGATGAGTAACAATAGTGATTTAAAAAAAGGGACATTTTTCTAATTTGATGTTGGGGAGATGTGGTTCAGGTGTTAGTTACAAGCAATCTCAGTGTCTCCGAAAGCCCTGGCAACACACATCAACACTAGCTACACAATTGCATCTCCACTGCACCAGGAGACACCTTGTTCTTCAAGCCTCCTAGTCCCAGCTCTGGGCCTTTCACAGCACAGGCTGTCAAGTTAGATGATAAGCTGAGGACAGTGCAGTGCGTTGGGTTCACATCTGCTGAGAAATACAGTGAATCAGACTGAATTAAGTAGCTATATTAAATGATGCAGGGTAATAGATACACAGAATAGGCTCTCAGCAAAGGTAGTTAGCGCTGCATCACTCACCTCCTTTAAAAAGAACTGGCTGAATGTCTGGTTGAGAATTGGGTTGAAGGTTAAAAGTATAGATGATCAAAATCAAATACTCTGGAAAACAATGGCTCTTTTGTTGCTGGACCCATGGTAATGTCATCTGTGAAATGCAACTGGTCATATTGAATAATATAGCTCGTAATGATAGACTGATATGTTGGGAATTTCACCAGGTTACCTTAGGGGGTCAGTAAGACGAGCTTTATCTTGGAACTTTACCTCTGTTTATTAACAAGGGAGCTGAACAAGAGAACATTTCCAGTTATAGAGGGTAAATTGCAGGTTAGCTGGGATTAGAAGGGGTTGTGAGTTACCACGGTCTCCCGGAGCTTTGCTTGATTACCTTAGAGAGTTGGAGAGGAAGTTCCCAGAGTATGTTGTAAATTTACCTCCGTTTTTTCTTCATCTCTCCCAGGATATTGTGTGACATGGAGGGGTTGGGTCAGTGGTGTACGTGGCAGTAGAATATCTCGAGGGGGTGAGCTTTTAAGGTAACGGGAGGTCTTTTTTGTCCATCTTGTATGTTTGCAACCTCCCTCTGGAGATTAAATAAACTGGTTGAACCCCCATGTTACATAGAATTACATAGAATTTACAGAATAGAAACAGGCCATTTGGCCCAACTGGTCTATGCTGGTGTTTATGCTCAACACGAGCCTCCTCCCACCTTGCTTCATCTAACCCTATCAGCATACCTTCTATTCCTTTCTCCCTCATGTACTTATCTAGCTCCCCTTAAATGCATCTATGCTAATCACCTCAACTACTCCATGTGTTAGCGAGTTCGACATTCTAACCACTTTCAGGGTAAAGAAGTTTCCTACTGGTTTTATTAGTGACTACCTTATATTTATGACCCCCTAGCTTTGGACTCCCCCACAAGCAGAAACATTTTCTCTACATCTACACTATCAAACCCATTCATAATTTTAAAGATCCCTACAGGTCACGCCCACCCCCGCCCCCACCCCCCTCCCGCCTTCTCTTTTCCAGAGAAAACAGCCCCAGCCCTGTCCAATCTTTCCTGATGGTTCTCAAACTTGGGTATGTCACACGAGGTCTGTCTTTGTTGCCTCTGATTTACTGCAGGTGCAGGGGTAATTTTAACCTTTATCGCCGGCCGAGCAATGAGTGATAGCGGATCTTCTGCCCGTTTCACACCTCGCCTGACCTTCTTTTCCGTTGCTTCCCGATTTCGCCCTTTCCCGCCGGCCAGCTGCCACCTTCCGCCGGACACGGTTGAGCAGCTAGCCAGCAGGATTCCATTGAGGCCCGGCACTCCCGCGCGCGAAGGTCATGCACTCCCACTGGCTTCCCGCCGGGAGTTGAAATCGGCCCCGTGGGGCTGAGCCCCAGCCCTGATTTTACTTGTCTCACAAAGTAGCTATTCTTGCCCTTTTGCTTAAATATAATTCTGTTAACAAAAATGTGCCTATATATGCATAACGCATGTTTGTCAATTTTATTAACGATCCTCCATTTCAGGAGGCTCATGGCTCACTGGAACAACAATATGTTCAGAATTTGCCACTAATGAAGCATGTCTCCAACACCTCAGCACTTTGTGCCAATTAAAAACAGTATTCAGCACACTGTCGCTACACCAATGCTTTCAGAAGCTTCCAGACAGTTACGTGCATGTTAACTTCTGATGAGACCTGCTACTATCTGGGTTCAAGCCCTCTGTAGAATTTTAAAATAGTGACAGAAATATTCACGGCATCATAATTAGATTTTCATATTGTAATAATTTGTCAAAGATAGAGTTTCTATGGAAGATTAACAGGTTATTGTATAAAGATGGGCTACAGAGAACAAATGCACATTGTCTATTGACTAAACAAATTGAGGCCATGACAGTACACTTCCCTAATCCATATGTTCAGTCAGTACTGCAATCTCAGGTACCTGCGATGCTTTGGCTTCAGCCATTTTGGTCAGCTCCAGGGCCTCGCCCCTCACTATTTCTGTAACCTCCTGCAGCCCTCCAAGAAATTTGCATTCCTCAAACTCTGGCCTTTTGTGAACCCCCACTTCCTTCGCCCCCCACCATTGGCAGCCGTGCCGTCAGCCGTCTGGACCCTAAGCTCTGGAATTCCCTGCCCAAACCTCTTCGCCTCTCCATCTCTTCACCTCTCGCTCTTCCTTTACGACGTGGCTTAAAATCTACCTCTTTGATCAAGCGTTTGGGCACCTGCCCCAATGTCTCCTTCTTTGGCTCAGTGCTAATTCTTTCTGTATACGCTCCTGTGAAGCGCCTTGGGGCGTATTACTACGTTAAAGGCGCTGTATAAATGCAAGTTGTTGTTAATGCAACCAAATAATATGGGATTTTATAAAGAAACAATAAGCACAGTAGCAATTCCTATCCATATTCCTATGTCAACCTTGAATATATCACGGTAACAGGAAAACAACTCAAGTTTTGGTTTGGAGGAATTAACACAACTTAGGTACTGAGCCAGCAACACACCTCCAGTTCTAATATGCCACCAATGGTCATAACCATCTCTAACTTGATTGCTGCTTTCATTTCCAAATGTGGGTGTCCTTCAAAGTATGTGCGGCTTTCCATCACTTCCACTGCACATTTAAACTGTTCTTCAGACCAGTGTTTGGATGCTTCCAGTTAAAAGAGCACAAGAGACTTTTTTTTTTCTTCGTTTTTTTTTATGGGATGTGGGCGTCGTTGGCAAGGCCAGCATTTATTGCCCATCCCTAGTTGCCGTTGAGAAGGTGGTGGCGAGCCGCCTTCTTGAACCGCTGCAGTCCGTGTGGTGAAGGTACTCCCACAGTGCTGTTAGGTAGGGAGTTCCAGGATTTTGACCCAGCAACAATGAAGGATCGGTGATATATTTCTAAGTCAGGATGGTGTGTGACTTGCAGGGGAACTTGGAGATGGTGGTGTTCCCATGCGCCTGCTGCCCTTGTCCTTCTAGGTGGAAGAGGTCGCGGGTTTGGGAGGTGCTGCCGAAGAAGCCTTGGCGAGTTGCTGCAGTGCATCTTGTAGATGGTACGCACTGCAGCCATGGTATGACGGTGGTGGAGGGAGTGAATGTTTAAGGTGGTGGATGGGGTGCCAATCAAGCGGGCTGCTTTGTCTTGGATGGTGTCGAGCTTCTTGAGTGTTGTTGGAGCTGCACTCATCCAGGCAAGTGGATTTCAATCTTCATCTCTATTCTCTTATTACGCCTATGGTACATGCTGCTAGGTTACATATTTATGGGCATTTTTGTGCAGTCATCTGGCTAACCAGATTGGGTGTGTTAGGCTTTCTGATTCAGTTTACTATTTGTGCCAATTCAGTGAATTTATTATTCAGTACTTTTAATTTATATTTTTAAACTCTTGAAAGGCAACATGGGGGGAGGGGGAGATATTTGTGTTTGCGACGTGTAACTAAATCGCAAGCCTGTTCTTTATAAATGGGTTTATGAATTCATTACATTGAAGTTTGAAGTGACTAAAGAATTAGTTTACATGGTCACTTATGCAATAGAGTCCAATCAAATTTATTCTTAGGGCAGACCTAGACTTTCTGTCTTCCTGCTCCTGCTAATTTTTCAGTGTATCTGGGGAGGGCGAGAGCAGAAAGTTATTCAAGGTCGTGCCCCGCCATCTCCCTGCCTCCGTGCTGCTTTCAGTCCCATCAAGCAGATTACCATCACCACCAAGACTCCTGCAGGAACACTGGATGCACAGGCCGATTGTTGGGCCCAGGCATCTAGCTTTTAGTGGAAAATGGAACGAGGGCAGAAGTTATGCAGGCATTCAGGGAGTGCTGCCTTGCACAGGCCCAAGGGGGCAGCCGCTGCAGCAAGCCCCCAACATCATTACTAATTGCCCTTCCCTCTTTATAAGAGCGCCACCACCACTCCCCCTGACCTCGGCAGCACGAGGCCTGGGTGATCTTAACTCCCGGATCTCATCTGCATACTACCGGTCAGCTGCTCCTCCAAAACGGGTAGCCAGCAGATGGGAGGAAATGACATCGGACCCCGATCTGCATATTTAACCAAGGACCCCGTTGGCTTCGGGCGGTTGCCTTGCCGCCTGCTCAGAAGAGCAGTTTAAAATTGAAGACGGCGGGATCCAGGCAAGTGTCGTCGGGTATGTCACTCAAGCTGTTTTAACTGCCCACTCGCTCAGATTCGGCTGGATGGATGGGATTAGAATCACCCCTTAAGTGACTGGAGTGCCATTGACACCATCCAGCTGCATTATGGGGTTGTGCCTTCCTTTGCATGCCAACTGAGGCCCCAGTGAACCTTGTGCACATTTGCCATGCAGACTCTATGGACTTACCAAGAAGCTGGAGCATATTATGGAGTGCAGAACACATTGGGCACTGACTAGGCCTCAGAGTATGGGGCCCCAGCATCTTAATCTTTACGTCCCTCCCCTCCCCTTGACATAGTTTTTCTCATTGTTACTTACTGTCATGTTGTTTTGCTTCCTTTCCCATTTTTTCAAATGTGTTCTAATTTAGTTGTTTTAGCTGCTGCTCTACTGTATGTGCAAAATGGCTGCCTCCTCAGAGAGGTCCTCCATACTTTTGTCCTCCATGTCATTCCCTGTTTTTTGCTTGCTAACCTTTGCCCTTTCCCTTACCCCACCGAATCTCACCTTAACCCCCAAGCTGCCATTTACCTACCTTTGAACATAGGAACAGGAGTAGGTCATTGAGCCCCTCGAGCCTATTACGCCATTCATTGAGATCCATGGCTGATCTGTAACCTCACTCCATCTACCCACCTTCATACCTTTGGTTAACAAAAATCTATCAAGCTCAGCTTTAAAATTGACAATTGACCTAGCATCAACTGCTGCTTGCATTAACTCTGCTCTCTCCGCCACCTCAGGCCCTCATCCCTCCTAGACGGGACAACTGCCATCGTTTGTTCTAGCTTGGACATCCTCCAATTTGCTCATGAAGGCAGGTTTTACACCAGCAGGCATCCAAGCTGCCCGTATTGTCCTTTCTTTGGTGGTTTCCTCAGGGTTTGTTTTATCCAATCTCCTCCCCATTCAACGCTTCTGTCTTCTCATCAATATTCCCTGAAAGTCTCCTTTCGCTTGTCGGTGATCTTATTGAATGGCGGAGCAGGCTCGAGGGTCCCTATGGTCTACTTCTGCTCCTATTTCTTATGTTCTTAAAAGATCCCACTAATAAATCCCTTATTGTTCGCATTACAGAGGAGCATATCAAAATTCTGAGTTTTACAGAGACTTGACTTGATGATTATTCTTTCCTCTGCATAGCAGCTGCCCACCCTGATTACTCATTCCACCACATCTTGCACTCTAATCACTGTAGTGGCTATCATCTCCAAATCCACGTCTTGGCTTTTTGCCCTGAATTTTTGGCTTCTTTCCATTTTTGAGCATTTCACTGTTTACCACCCTGCTCACCGCTCTTTCAAAATCTTCTTCATCTAGCATTCCCCTAAATCCCTGAAAAAACCTCTCAAAACTTTTCTCATCACTCACTCATTTAGCCCCATCCCCTATTCCGTTCTATCCACAACAACTTGCATTTATATAGCGCCTTTAACATAGGAAAATTTCCCAAGCTGCTTCCCAGGAGCATAATCAGAGAAAAATTGAGATATTACAACGGGTGACTAAAACCCTGGTCAGAGAGGTAGGCCGAGATTTTGCTCACCTCGGCGGGTCCGTGGCGGGCGACGTTGGTGGCGTGTTCCGACCCCGCTGATGGCTCCAGCCCGCTCTGTGAAATGAATTTCCCTTGATTGGGCTTGTTAAGCCCGCCTAGCGCATTTCCCGGCCAATTAAAAGGAAGCGGGTCTGGTGACGTCATTTGATGACGCGTCATCAGCCGGCTTCCTTAAAGGGACCATGTCCAAGCTTATTTTGACATTTGTGCTGTCAGTGTTCTACAGCATTGAGGTGCTCCAAACACTGACAATCACTGCACAGAGGTGCATGGCTGACACCCAGGTTCTCCCATGACTCCCTCCATATGCTTATGAAGGGAGTCACAGCATGCAGGGAGGTCCTCTTCCCTTCCCATGGGCAGTAGAGGCCTCCCCAGGAGATCAACACAGCCTGGTTGCACATTGCACAGGAGGACACAAGCAGGGATGTGGTCAGGAGGACCTGGGTGCAGTGCCTCAAAGGTTTCAATGATCTCAGTAGATCACAAAATGTTAGTACAAAGCCACACTCAACCTCATCCTGCTGTACCTCTCATCACATCCCCATCACTCTGCCTTCCCGACCCTACTCCTGCACATCCTTACTCACACCAACTTACCTTGCACTTCCACCCATCCCTCTCTATCTATATTATCACAACCCCATCTCACTAGCCTCCCCTCTCACTCAACCTCATCCTAGTGCAATCATACCAACTAACAGCACACAAGGACGGGCACTTGGGTGTTTTATGCAATATTTATGTCAAGTTTCTTTTAATGTGGTGTCAAACATTGAAACCTTTATTTTCAACACTTTGCGTTCTTGGACAGATTTGTGTGCACCTTTGGAAGTGGCTTAATGAGTTGCAGTTAATGGTGAGACATAACGGTACACCCCGCAAAGGTGATGAGTGTGAAAGGGATGGCTTGGGCATTGTAGGGATGTTTTATAGTGTTGGTGTGGGCTGGTGCCAACCTGGTGCATCATGTGGCAGCCAAGGTGTACAGCGTCAAGTGAAGTAAATCTGGCCATGCTGAGGCCATCGCTGGCCTCCCGGGCAGCAATTTGCTCGGGTGCTGATGCCCTGTGTCCTGCACAGCATCAGTTGATTGCAGAGAAGGTTGTTGTTGTTGTTGTTGGTGCTGCTGGTGTGCCTGGTGCTGCTGGTGTTGGGACTGATCATGGTCGGATTCTGAGGACCAAGGTGAGAGAGTACAAAGGGCACCCATGCTGATGGAATAGATGACAGGTGAAGTAGAGATGACAGAAGTTATCTGTCAATGGTGAGAGTGGTAATGAGTTCATACTGGATGGAGACTTGTGTAAAGACTTGCAGCATGGTGAATCTGTTGTGGAAATGCAGTGAAGGAGAACTTGTGGCTGAGGGAAGATATCTCTAAGGTGGGAGCTTTTACTGTACATTTGAAGCTGTCAACTCAACAGCTGATTCAATGGCCACTGAACTCCCGCCTCAGCTTGACAGACGTGGTCCACAACCAGCGTGGAGCCCGTGCACAAGCACGTAAAATCAAAATGTGAGCTCAAATGTATTCTTAATGATTTCTAAACAAGGTCATAATTACCTGAATTGCCTCCCCCGCCGCTGCGTGTCGGGTCTGCTCTGCGCTGACAAGACACGACATTGGGAAGGGCGCGTGGCGGTGGGTTGATAGTGGGGTCCCGACCCGCTGGGGAAAAAAAACATTTTCCCACCCAACCCTCCACCAATCGCGCCCGCTAACACCCCCCCCTCCCGCCACCCCCCGCCCCCCCCCCCCCCCTCCCGCCCCCCCCCCCCCCGCAAAATCTCGACCGTAGGTTTTAAGGAAAGTCTTAAAGGAGGAGAGAGAGAGGTGGAGAGGCAGAGAAGTTTAGAGAGGGTGTTCGAGATTAGGGTCTGGACAGCTGAAGGCACTGCCACCAATGGTGGGACGAAGGGAGTAGGAGAGCATGAGACATATGCACAGAGTTGGAGGAACACAGAGTTCATGGAGCAGTGTCAGGCTGGAGGAGGTTACAGAGATAGGGAGGGGAGAGACCATTTTCTTCCTTATTCTTCCCTTTCGCCCAGTGCTCATTTTCTCTTCCCTAATCTGTGATGTTGTCTGAGACATTTTTCCAATATGAAGAACATCATATAAACAGGTTGTTGCTGAGTTTGGATGAAGGAATGAGAGAGAAAGCAGATGAGTGATGACAACTGTGATCATAAGTGACTGTTAGGAGCTTGCTGCAATTATTCTGACTAGGCTCGGGTACTTATATAGGAGGATAAGCAGGTCAGAGATGACAACTCTGATTACAAATGACGGCCAACAGAAGGTGAACCATAAAATTAACTTCAGCAAGAACAAACAAACCAGAACAGCAGAAGACCAGAATGAAGCTAACCTTGAAGCGAGGTTACCCATAATTAGCGAGTGAGAAGAAGCTAGAATGATTCTGATTGCACCAGATGTTGCCAAATTCAACCAGTGAACCAGCATAATGCAGGAGGTAAAAGAAGGAATGATGATCGGCATTGCTCTGTTGTTAAAAATGAGGAAAAATGCTACAAAGTAGTTTTATAGGCTTGTTAAAATAAATCAGATGTCTTATAAGGCAAAGTATAAAAGAGTGCTTTGAAGAAGAAAATTTGTATAAATTTGATGCATGCACTTTAGATCACCTCTAAAATAAAAATTGTCCTCTTTATATTTCTGTTACATTGGCATAAATGACATTTTATCCAATTAACTGGCTTAAATAGTTACCACTGGAGCACAATATCAGGGAATGTTTCTGGGTGAGGCAGTGCTCCAAATGCTGAAGCCAATATTTAGTTGAGAATTTGGTTGCTGCAATATTGGCCCCGATATTAACGGGGGGAGCGGGGGGCGGGTGGGCATTGGGGATAGGTGCGGGGGAGCCCGGTTGCGGGCAAAGAACCCAAGCATGGCTAGGGACGTGGAGGCCTTGCCAATCTTAACCACAGAGCCTCATTTAACTGAATCTGTGCAGAGTCCCGCCCGACAACCGGCCAGATTGACTTCTTGGCCGGTGGGCGAGAGCAGGACTTTGCAGCAGGAGGCCCATGGGAACGGTCTCCAGCAGTTAGTAGGGGGGTAAAGGGGGGCAGGCTCTGAAGAGTGATTGGGGGGCGGGGTAGCCAGGTGTAAGGGAGGCCCAAGGCTTCCTTGTGAGGCCCAGGGGAACACTCCTGCTGCTCCTAGCCCACAAGAAACCTGAAATATACTTTAAAACTTACCTTCTGGGCCTCTTCTGGCCCAGGATCAGGCTCTCAGCAGGTTTTGCCTGACGGGGGAGCCAACACTGCCCCCCTCCCCCACTCAGGCCTCGGCTTGAAATTGTAGATCGGGTCCTGACAACATTATCGGACCCGATCTGCATATTTAGAGTAGGACCCCGCTTCCTTCCTGCGGCTGTCCTGCTTGCCTGCTCAAGTGACTCGCGTTATTTTAACTACCCCATCCCCCACCACCCCGATTGGTTTCCGCCAGTTAAAATCAGGCCCATTGTGTCTTAATCACAATCACAATATTGTGACCACAACCTCAGCCCTATAGTACAAACTGATTAATAGGAACATCGGAATTGCTAGACAAATATAGACCATAGTTCACCTGCTACCATCCTGGTAGTCACATGATGCAATGATAATGGAGTTGTTGACTAATCAAAGTTTTTTGTTTTATTTTTCTGAAAAGCATTTCTTGATTCTAAAGCAGCTTAAACCTTCTTTCACTGTGGCACACTTTTACCGTTTTAAAAATGTATTTTTATCCCCCACACACGCTGTAATTTCTCCCACATGCTGACTTCAAAAAGAGAATCTTGTTAGTTCGGAGCAGTACAAGTGTAAAAACCATTTTATTTCCATACTGTAAATGATTATCTCCTTTGCATACAACTTTTTCACTGCCCTGTACTACACCAAGCACATAGGCCCTGAACTACACCAAGCACATAAGCCCTGTACTACACCAAGCACATAGGCCCTGAACTGCACCAAGCAAATAGGCCCTGTACTACACCAAGCAAATAGGCCCTGAACTGCACCAAGCAAATAGGCCCTGAACTGCACCAAGCACATAGGCCCTGAACTGCACCAAGCACATAGGCCCTGAACTACACCAAGCACATAGGCCCTGTACTATACCAAGCACATAGGCCCTGAACTACACCAAGCACATAGGCCCTGTACCACACCAAGCACATAGGCCCTAAACTGCACCAAGCACATAGGCCCTGAACTGCACCAAGCACATAGGTCCTGTACTACACCAAGCACATAGGCCGTGAACTACCTCAAGTGTTCTGGCAGATTCCTGCTGTAACTCTGGCAGGATTCTAATAGAGCCCATTGGAAAATGGTGGCTTATGCTGGGACCCCCACCAATTCTGAGAATTCACAGTTAGTCTACATAGAATTACATAGAATTTTACAGCACAGAAACAGGCCATTCGGCCCAACAGCTCCATACCGGTATTTATGCTCCACATGATCCTCCTCTCACTTTACTTCATCTAACCCTATCAACATATTCTTCTATTCTTTTCTCCCTCATGTACTTATCTAGCTTCCCCTGACATGAGCCTATTAAAGGGCGGCATCTCCGCTCTCCCCTTAAAAAGCAAATGATGTCGGGGTGGAGGGGTCTAAACCGAGAAGGGAAATCCCTAAACCAGGAGTTCCCACTTCTCTGGATCAGAAGGGACCCATGCTAGGAGTGGAGATAATACGCCGGGGGAGATGAGGTGTACCCCTCTCCAGATGCGTGTTAGTAGGCTACAGCAGGTGGGTAGCCTGTCAATCTGGCCGGTTGCCGGGTGGGAAACGGAGTAAAAAAACTCATGATGAGGTCCTGCCAATAAATTTAGGTTTGCTCACTGGCAAGCATGCGCCCCTGCTCCTCCCCACCGCCCCATAAATATCGGGGCCATTATATTAAATGCATTCTCCTGTAAATATTGTCTTGAAAATATTCAATTCCATTAATAGTGCTCGATATTTTTTTTGATTAGGAAGTGCTTTCTGAACATGGGTCTCAAATACAGTCAGTGATATAAGAGCCCCGATTTGTGTCAGTTCAAAACTCACCCGCTGCTGCGAAGAGGAAGTCCCGGGGTATTTTAACTCGTGGGCCCCATTTAAATCCCGATGTTCCAGGATAGAAGTCTGTGGGAAGCACTGGGAATTCGTGCGGCCCAGATGATGGCTGCTGAAACCAGGTAAGTGGTGGGATTGGCTGCTGGATCTTCCCATGCGGGACTCCGTAATTGGTGGTGGGCGGAGGGGATGAGATTACAGGAAAGGAGGTCAAAGCTTTCCTTGTGTGGTTTTGAGGACCCACGTCTACACCTCCTGGACCCACAACGAATGTTTTTGTAAAAAATGCAAAAACTTACCCTTTTGGGCCTCTTCTGGCCCCAATTCGGTTCCTCGCTGGGTTGGAGTGGCGGGAAATTCACTGCCGCTTCCTGCTCAGGGCGTCGAGTTAAAATTGCAGTCAGATCCCGATGACATCATCAGGACCCGACATGCGTATGCTAAAAAGGATGTCCCCGCTTTTGGGCGATTGTCCTTGCCGCCTGCTCAGTTGAGCAAGTTAAAATACAAACTTGTCAGCTCCCAGCGGCTCCAGGGTAAGTAAGCGACCTGGGCGGTTAACTGCCCACCCACCCAGTTTCTGCAGGGTGGGTAGGGCTAAAATCGCCCCCTTGATGTCTGAACAACACACCCACAGCATCAACACTGCTGACATATAGAGATATATGACACAAATCACATGAGAATGAACTGAACAATTTAACATGAAAAATGTTGGTTGCTGTTACCTCGAACATTAAAAAGAATTGCTGCAAATGACCATATATTTGAAGGAAGCCCAAAACCAGCATGAGCAGAGCAAACCAAAACCCGGTGTACAAAATAATTGGCACAGGTTGCCAAAAGAAACTGCGAGGTGGACGGAGGAAAAAGCCTAAGCACGAACAAACCCAGAGCAGACTTAAACCATACAGCGCTCGAGACTGAACAAGTAGCAGATTCAGAGGCAAGACGATAATAGTGCTGTCGGACGGATTAATAAGCTGCACCTCAGAAGAGGCAGAGCTGAAATCAATCACCGAGCTTCTGAGCAGCAATCTGGAGGCCCATTCATAGCCTAGGGAACTATACTCAGTGGGGCTGTGGGGGGAATTCAGATGAAAACCATACATTCAGATTTGACAGGCCAGACACCAAGACTACACTCGCAAAGGCTTCAAATAGTTAGACCGAGGCAATGGGAAACAGAGGCAGAGTGCACAGTTAATTAACTGGGTTCATATAGATTCTTATCTCTGATTTCAAAAACAAGCAACGGTTCCTGGGAAATGTGAGATACTGGAAGACTTGAAATGACAATGAGGTAACCGACAGGAAGAAAGGCTGAAGATTAATATTCTTGTCTAGGAGGAAATATATATGTAAAAGCATTCCAATAAATCACTGGGAAAAGGGCAGCATGAGATAAATTTTCCTTCATGCTTCAAACACAGATTAGACGTTGCTGACCGAGAAGCAAAACTAAGGTGTGGAAGCCGAGTAACAGACATGGCATCAAACACAGACTAGGCCTCAGGATGAGATCATTATAGGTAAAAGAGCACACAGCTCAGGAGGCACTAATGGAGAATTGAGTAGGGTCTGACTGAGTTTTTTGATGAGGTAACAGCGAGGGTTGATGAGGGTATTGCGGTTGACATGGTGGACATGGATTTCGAAAAGGCGTTTGATAAAGTGCAACATAATAGGCTTGCCAGCAAAGTTGAAGCCCATGGAATAAAAGGGACAGTGGCAGCATGGATACGGAATTGGCTAAGTGACAGGAAACAGAGAGTAGTGGTGAACGGTTGTTTATTGGACTGGAGGAAGGTACACAGTGGTGTTCCCCAGGGGTCGGTTCTAGGACCACTGCTTTTCTTGATATATATCAATGACTTGGATGTGGGTGTACAGGGCACAATTTCAAAATTTGCAGATGACACAAAACTTGGAAGTATATTGAACAGTGATGAGGAGAGTGATAGACTTCAGGAAGACATAGACAGGCTGGTGAAATGGGTGGACACGTGGCAAATGAAATTTAACACAGAAAAGTGTGAAGTGATACATTTTGGTAGAAAAAATGAGGAGAAGACATATAAACTAAATGGTACAATCCTGAAGTGGGTGCACGAACAGAGAGACCTGGTGGTATGTGTGCACAAATCGTTGAAGGTGGCAGGGCAGGTTGAGAAAGCAGTTAAAAAGGCTTACGGGATCCTGGGCTTCATGAATAGAGGTGTAGAGTACAAGAGTGTGAAAATTATGATGAACCTGTATAAAACACTGGTTCAGCCCCAACTGGAGTACTGTGTCCAATTCTGGGCATCACACTTTAGGAAGGATGTGAAGGCCTTAGAGAGGGTGCAGAAAAGATTTACAAGAATGATTCCAGGAATGAGGGACTTCAGTTATGTTGATAGACTGGAGAAGCTGGGGTTGATTTCCTTGGAACAGAGAAGATTGAGAGGAGATTTGATAGAGGTGTTCAAAATCATGATGGTTCTGGACAGAGTAGATAGAGAGAAACTGTTCCCACTGGCAGAAGGGTTGAGAACCAGAGGACACAGATTAAAGGTGATTGGCAAAAGAACCAAAGGCGACGTAAGAAAAAACTTTTTTGCGCAGCGGGTGGTTACGACCTGGAATGCACTGCCTGAAAGGGTGGTGGAGGCAAACTCAATCTTATCTTTCAAAAGGGAGTTGGATAAGTATCTGAAGCAAACAAATTTGCAGGGCTACGGGGAAAGGGTAGGGGAGTGGGACTAGCTGAGAGTCGGCACGGGCTCGACGGGCCAAATGGCCTTCTTCCATGCTGTAACCATTCTATGATTCTATGATACTGAGAGGGGGTGACGCTGAGAGGGGTTGAGTTTCCGTAGGGATTCTCCCACTCCTCCATGGTAACTTCATCAGAAGAGCCACAGAAACCCCGGAAAAATGTCGTAAACACCAGTTATGCGTTTTTCCAGCGTTTCCGTGGCTCTTCCGCTAAAGTTACTGTGGATGAGCAGGAGGACCCCTGCGGAAATTCTTAGTAAACCAGATGAGAAGGGTACAGACAAACTGACTGCTATAGCAAAAATATAGGCCCCAGCGGTGGCCTGACCCCTTCGAATTTTGACTCCCGCCTGCCGGCAGTGACTTCATTCCCGCCTGCTTTAGGCGGGAGCCAGTGTTGGCGCATGTAAATGAGCCCCGGGAGTTAAAATCTCCTCAGCCTCACATTCTGGGGGACGACGAGGGTGGGTGCAGACGGTTTGTCTGCCGTTTCAGTCCTCGCACCCCCGATTCCCACCCTGAGTTAAAATCGGGGCTTTTGTGTGCAAAACAAATTCAAAGTGGTCTTCTAGGCACGAAGGAGAAGTTGGACAAGTATCCTCTTCATAAAGGAGAGCTCTTTTCTCACTAGCAAGAATACACCATCCAAAAACTGTTATTGATAATGAACCAGTATTTTCTTCCGAGCATATCAATTGAGTTACACTCCCATGAGTCTAACTCTCCATCACCTGGACAGGGAGCTTCAGTGAGACAGGTGATGGGAGTGGCCAGTGAGGCAGAAGGTCGTAGGTTAAAACACCACTATGCAATAATATTGACCAACGCTTCACAAATTTGTATGAAATCTCACTGTTCACTATTTCAACAACAACAACTTGTATTTATATAGCGCCTTTAACGTAGTAAAACGTCCCAAGGTGCTTCACAGGAGTATTAAAAGACAAAAAAAATTGACACCGAGCCACATAAGGAGAAATTAGGGCAGGTGACCAAAAGCTTGGTCAAAGAGGTAGGTTTTAAGGAACGTCTTAAAGGAGAAAGGAGAGGTAGCAAGGCAGAGAGGTTTAGGCAGGGAATTCCAGAGCTTAGGACCTAGGCAATAGAAGGCACAGCCACCAATGGTTGAGCGATTATAATCAGGGATGCTCAAGAGGCCAGAATTAGAGGAGCACAGATATCTCGGGGGGGTTGTGGGGCTGGAGGAGATTACAGAGATAGGAAGGGGTGAGGCCATGGAGGGATTTGAAAACAAGGATGAGAATTTTGAAATCGAGGCGCTGCTTTACCGGGAGCCAATGTAGGTCAGAGGTTAGCGATTTCAACAAAGCGGCTAACCCATTTTAAATGGAGACTTTGATAAGGCCTCACCTGAACCTTTCCTCACTGTAAACATTCCCATCTTCCTTAGTCTCTGCTCGCACTTCAAATATCTCCTCCCTGGTACCAGTTCAGTTGCTCCCCACTGTAACATGGTGACCAGTACATAGACAGTAGTGCCGGTGGGGCCTTCATATCCTAATGTGCTGTTTCCAAAGTTTAAACAGGCATGTGCCACTATTCCCACTTGTGACACTTGTGGGTCAATCTTACGCTTTAATTCCATTAACGCAGAACTTCACAGCATTTCAGGAACATTGTCGTCCAATTAATTTTAATGGAAGCAAAATCGTGCAAGCTGCGGCTCAGGCACAGTGACCTCTGAACCCAAATTACCCAGATGTGCTCCTGGCATACGAAGCCAGTGGTGTTAAATGCTAAAACTTATCCCTTGTAGAATTAAATAGATGCTTGTCAGTTTCCCATGAGGAATTAAGACCACAAGTAGTCATCAGGTGAAGCGGGACTAGAGGTTGGGGAATAATTGGGCTATGGCATGCAGACATAATTCAATCCCCACCTTAAAGTCAGAGGGCTGCATTTTTCTGAGATCTTCAGAAAAATGGTAGTTAAAAGGCTGCTGCAGCTGGAATGGCAGGAAGCACAGGGTGAGGAGAAGGAGGAATGGGAAAAGAGGAGAGCGTGCAGATGAGCACATTATCTATAGCTTCACCTGAAAGCAGAAAAGCGCTGGCAGGAGGAGCACTATCTGGATGGTCTGCAATCAGCAAGACTGCGAGGTTCTCAGAAGCTCAGAGGTCAGGTTGGCAGAGATATGGGGAAGAAGACAAAGGTTCTTTGTCACTCAGGGAACCATGCCCCAGAAAATAAAGATGTGCAGGCAGTCTGGAGGATGGTGCCAACTCTATCCAAGAACAGCTATCCAATGCCAGAAATGTTTGGATGACCTCACCAGGTTGTCTAAAGAAAGTGAAGGCACAAGTGCTCACGTAGATGCTGAGATCACTGCTGGAAGCATGATTCACCTCCACACCATCCAGGACCAATAGTGTAAAAGAAGGAATTGGTTGGATTTTTGTTTTAGAACTCCATCATTACTTACTGCTTTTAATATGTAACTTGAAACATGGCTGCAAATAACACCACTAATTAAATTTATTATAGGACCGGAGCAATGATTGCGGAAACCCCCATCTGTGAGTTTGCAACATTCTTCTCTCTTTTCCGGTCATCAATTTCTGTTGATTTTATTCTCTTTGGAAAATATTAAAAGATTGAGAAGGAATGGCATCTGCAGGGAACTGGCTTGGACAAGTCCTCTAAGCCCTGCAGTGCCTGAACTGAATTAACATGCACAGTTGAAGTGACAAGCGTTAATGACTGTAACTACTCATGTTAATTCAGTCACTTCCCACTGTCAGTCTCAGTTACCTCCTGGAAGTCAGTTCTTCTCGATCGTTCCACACGGCTGATCGGACTCACAGTGTGAAGAAAAAAACTAGCAGTTACCAACTAACGGGAAAAAGGGTCATTCATTTTAACTGATTTTTCAAAGGGATGTTGATGAAAGGATTCTCTCTTAAAGCAATAAGTTCAATGGAGTCCAGCTATTGAATCTTTTCGGTCAATAGTTCTTTAAATCCAAATAGTGCAGTCTTTCTTATATTATATTGATATCATTTTTAATTATGTTTTATCCTAGAGGCGGATAGTGATGACTCGTCATTGATAATAACTCATTGGTTAATACAGAAAGCAGTAACAAAAATGGCTGTATAGTAAGAACAGGGCTTAGAACAAGTCATAAGAACATAAGAACATAAGAAATAGGAGCAGGAATAGGCCACTTGGCCCCTCGAGCCTGCTCCGCCATTCAATAAGATCATGGCTGATCTTGGGCTCAAAGCCACTTCCCCAACCGCTCCCCATAACCCTTCACTCCCTTATCTTGCAAAAATCTGTCTATCTCCACCTTAAATGTATTTAATGACCCAGCCTCCACAGCTCTCTGGGGCAGAGAATTCCACAGATTTACGATCCTCTGAGAGAAGAAATTCCTCCTCATCTCAGTTCTAAAAGGGCGACCCTTTATTCTGAAACTGTGCCCCCCCGTTCTAGATTTCCCCACGATGGGAAACATCCTCTCTGCATCTACCTTGTCGAGACCCCTCAGTATCTTATATGTTTCAATAAGATCACCTCTCATTCTTCTAAATTCCAATGAGTATAGGCCCAGCCTGCTCAACCTTTCTTCATAAGTCAACCCCCTCATCTCTGGAATTAACCTAGTGAATCGTCTCTGAACTGCCTCCAATGCAAGTATATCCTTCCTTAAATAAGGAGACCAAAACTGTACGCAGTACTCAAGGTGTGGTCTCACCAATACCCTGTACAGTTGTAGCAGGACTTCCCTGTTTTTATACTCCAACCCCCTTGAAATAAAGGCCAACATTCCATTTGCCTTTTTGATTACTTGCTGTACCTGCATGCTAACTTTTTGTGTTTCATGCACAAGGACCCCCAGGTCCCTCTGAACTGTAGCATTTTGTAATCTCTCTCCATTTAAATAATAATTTGCTTTTTATTTTTCCTGCCAAAGTGTATAACCTCGCACTTTCCCACATTATACTCCATCTGCCAAATGTTTGCCCACTCACTGAGCCTGTCTATATCCCTTTGCAGGTTCTTTGAGTCCTCTGCACAACTTGCTTTCCCACATCCACATCCACAAACTTGGCTACATTACACTCGGTCCCTTCATCCAAGTCATTAATGTAGATTGTAAATAGTTGAGGCCCCAGCACCGATCCCTGTGGCACACCACTAGTTACCGTTTGCCAACCGGAAAATTACCCATTTATCCCGAATGTCTGCTTTCTGTTAGTTAGCCAATTCTCTATCCATACTAATATATTACCCCCAATTCCGTGAGCTCTTATCTTATGCAGTAACCTTTTATGTGGCACCTTATCGAATGCCTTCTGGAAATCCAAATACACCACATCCACTGGTTCACCTTTGTCCACCCTGCTCATTACCTCCTCAAAGAACTCCAGCAAATTTGTTAAACGTGACTGCCCTTTCATAAAACCATGCTGACTCTGCTTGACTGCATTATGATTTTCCAAATGCCCTGCTATTGCTTCCTTAATGAAGGACACCAGCATTTTCTCAACGACAGATGTTGGGTTAACTGGTCTATAGTTTCCTGCTTTCTGTCTCCCTCCTTTCTTAAATAGGGGTGTTACATTTGCGGTTTTCAAATCCGCTGGGACCTCTCCAGAGTCCAGGGAATTTTGGTATATTGCAACCAATGCATCCACTATCTCTGCAGCCACTTTTAAGACCCTGGGATACAGGCCATCTGGTCCAGGGGACTTGTCGTATCTTAGTCCCATTATTTTACCAAGTGCTATTTCCTTAGTGATAGTGATTGTCTTTAGTTTTCCCCCTCTCTGTGGCCCCTTGATTATCCATTATTGGGATGTTGTTAGTGTCTTCTACAGTGAAGACAGATATAAAATATTTGTTCAGAGTCTCTGCCATTTCCCCGTGCCCCATTATTAATTCCCCAGTCTCATCCTCTAAGGGACCAACATTTACTTTAGCTACCCTCTTCCTTTTTATATACCTGTAGAAGCTCTTACTATCTGTTTTAATGTTTCTTGCCAGTTTACTCTCATAATTCATCTTCTCTCTCTTTATTATTTTTTAAGTCCTCATCTAGTTAAGAGTATAATACAATGATTAAACACTGAATAAGGAAGCAGCAGCAAGACTTTATAAGGACTTCATTACAATTGAAACGGAAATTAACTTGTAACTCAGGCCGACAAAACGAAAAGTACAATGTCTATTTTTTTCATCATGTCAAAAAACCAATTAACAGAGTGTCAGCTCTCCCCTGCACCATTAGAACATTTGCACCACCCTAAGTAGCCTTGCTTTCTGCAGTGTGTAGCACTGTGGAGAAAGCCCTGAAAAGGATGAATTGTCAGTGCTGAACGCCACATGTAGCACAGACAATTAATCAGGAATGTCCAAGTGGATTCAAATGGGTAAGGGAGCCCTCTGCCTCTCCTGTCGAATGACGTCAATGAAAGTGATGAACTGTAAAATCATTTCACAATTCAAACTGGGTCAATTTAGTTCCCCATGGATTGATCTAATTTTCTTCAGTTCAGAGCAATTGTGATCTGAAATGTCATTCTCTGGGTAGATGCAGCTGTAGGGTTTTTGGATACCATGGCAAAACTGGTTTTGGTCTGAGCGCGTTTTCAACCAGCGCAGGCCTGAAACCAAAGGCTCAGGGATTGATGGGCCTCATCAGCATGTGCAGCGCAAGCGGCCAGCGCTCATCCTCAGGGAGTTCGCCTGAGTGAAGACATCAATGCTGGGTTAACAACAGAAAGCGCTGGAAAAACTCAGCAGGCCAGGCAACATCTGTGGAGAGAGAAACAGAGTTAACGTTTCAGGTCGAAGACCCTTCGTCAGAACTGAGAAAAAAGCAGGAAATGAAACAGATGAAAAAGCAAGTTGGAGGCTGGGGGAAGGAATAAAAGAACAAAAGGGAAGGTCTGTGAGAAGTAGAGACATTAAGAGATGCTCAAGGTGAGACGAGTTGGTAATAGGACAGGTTAAGAAACAAAAGATGGTTCAGAAGTGTGAAATGCACTGGCAGAATGAAAGACAGCTGCTGTGGGAGAGAGAGTAAAAAAAAGGGAAAAGGCACAAACCAAAAGTGTGGGGTAAAAAAAAAAAATATATATATATATATATGGTAGGGGCCGAGGTTATGATCTGAAATTGTTGAACTCGATATTGAGTCCGGAAGGCAGTAAAGTGCATAATCGGAAGATGAGGTGCTGTTCCTCGAGCTTACGCTGAGCTTCCGTGGAACAATGCAAGAGGCCGAGGACGGTGAGGTCTGAGTGGGCATGGAGCGGTGAATTAAAATGACAAGCGACCGGAAGCTCAGGGTCACCCTTACAGACTGAATGGAGGTGTTCCGCAAAGCAGTCACCCAATCTGCATTTGGTCTCCCCAATGTAGAGGAGACCACATCGTGAGCAGCGAATACAGTATACTAGTTTGCAAGAAGTACAAGTAAATCGCTGTTTCACCTGGAAGGGGTGTTTGGGGCCCTGGAGAGTGGAAAGGGGGATGTATAAGGGTAGGTGTTGCATCTCCTGCGCTTGCACGGGAAGGTGCTGGGCGAGGGGGAAGGGGTGCTGGGGGTGATAGAGGAGTGGACGAGGGTGTCTCGGAGGGAGCGGTCCCTACGGAATGCTGAAAGGGGAGGTGAGGGGAAGATACGTTTGGTGGTGGGATCACGTTGGAGGTGGCGGAAATGGCAGAGGATGATCTGTTGAATGTGGAGGCTGGTGGGGTGAAAGGTGAGGACAAGGGGAACTTTATCGTGGTTCTGGGAGGGAGGGGCCGGGGTGAGGGCAGAAGTGCGGGAGAAAGAACGGACACGGTCGAGGGCTGTGTCAACCACGGTAGAGGGGAATCCTCGGTTGAGGAAAAAGGAAGACATGTCGGAAGCACTGGTATGGAAGGTGGCATTGTCGGAGCAGATGCGGCGGAGACGGAGAAACTGGGAGAAGGGAATAGCGTCCTTGCAGGAGGCGGGGTGGGAGGAAGTGTAGTCCAGGTAGCTGTGGGAGTCAGTGGGCTTGTAGTGAATGTTGGTCAATAACCTATCCCTAGAGATGGAGACGGAGAAGCTGAGGAAGGGAAGGGAAGAGTCGGAGATGGACCATGTGAAGGTGAGGGAAGGGTGGAAATTGGTGGCAAAGTGAATGAAATTGTCTAGTTCAGGGCGAGAGCAGGAAACGGCACCGATACAGTCATCAATGTACCGGAAAAAGAGGTGAGGGAGGGGACCCGAGTAGGACTGGAACAAAGAGTGTTCCACATATCCCACGAAAAGGCAGGCATAGCTAGGACCCATGCGGGTACCCATAGCAACACCTTTGATTTGGAGGAAATGAGTGGAGTCAAAGGAGAAGTTGTTCAATGTGAGAACAAGTTCAGCCAGGCAGAGGAGGGTGCTGGTGGATGGGGATTGGTTGGGCCTCTGTTCAAGGAAGAAGCGGAGCGCCCTCAGGCCATCCTGGTGGGGGATGGAGGTGTAGAGGGATTGTACGTCCATGGTGAAAAGGAGGAGGTTGGGGCCAGGAAACTGGAAACTGTTAAAGTGGCGGAGGGCGTCAGAGGAGTCGCGGATGTAGGTGGGAAGAGACTGGACAAGGGGAGAAAAAATAGAGTCGAGATAGGAAGAGATAAGTTCCGTGGGGAAAGAACAGACTGAAAAGATGGGTCTACCAGGGCAGTCCTGTTTGTGGATCTTGGGAAGGAGGTAGAAGCGGGCTGTGCGGGGTTGGGGAACTATGAGGTTGGCGGCCATGGGGGGAAGATCTCCAGAGGAGATGAGGTCAGTGACAGTCTTGGAAACGGTGGCTTGATGTTCGGTAGTGGGGTCATGGTCCAAGTGGAGGTAGGAGGAGGTGTCGGAGAGTTGGCGTTCAACTTCCGCTAGGTAGAGGTCGGTTCGCCAAACAACAACAGCACCACCCTTGTCAGCAGGTTTAATGACAATGTCGGGGTTGGATCTGAGAGAATGGAGTGCTGCAAGTTCAGAGGGAGTTAGGTTGGAGTGAGTGAGGGGAGCAGAGAAATTGAGACGGCCGATGTCACAGCGGCAGTTAGCAATGAAAAGATCTAGAGAGGGTAAGAGGCCAGAGGGAGGGGTCCAGGTGGAACGAGAATTCTGAAAGTGGGAGAAAGGGTCAGCCGTGCGGGGGGAAGACTCCTGGCCAAAGAAGTGAGCACGGAGACGAAGGCAGCGGAAAAAGAGCTCAGCATCGTGCCGAGCTCGAAATTCATTGAGGTGGGGGCATAAGGGGATGAAGCTCAGGCCTTTGCTGAGGACTGATCATTCGGGGTCAGAGAGGGGCAAGGTCAGAGGGGATAGTGAAAACGCGGCAGGGGGTGAGATTGGGAGAAGGGGGGTCAGTGGAAAGTGAAGGGGAAGAAGGTTCCGGAGGGGCGTTGGTGTTCAAGAGTTGATGAAGCTTGCAATCCTTGACATCGAAAAGGAAGAAAAAAAGTTTTTTGTTGAAGCGTCGGATGAGTCGAAGGATGAAATGGAACTGTGGACCCGGACAGCTTTGAGATAGAGTGCGTCGGTGCTGCTGAAGAGAGAGGTTGAGAGTGTTCATGTGGCGCCGCATGGCGTTGAGCGTGGATCTCAAGATGCGGCACGAGCAGTAGTTCGAGGAACGATGAATATCTTGGAGATATTTGTAATCCTGGGTGGATCCGAAACACGAAGGGTGGAAGTTTAGTTGGAATCCACGTGGGATAAGTCGGAACCGGAGACAGTTGCTGAGGAAAATGATGTGGCTGTGAAACCGAGTCTTGGCAGATACCTGATCAAACACGAGAAGGAAAACTGAAAGCAATGAAGATGAACAAGGTTGAAGAGCCAAACAGAAATCCCGTCGAAGAGAAGAGCAGAACTTCTTCAGGGTGGGCATTCCCAGAAGAGAAGTGGCAGTGAACCAAACACTAATACAATAGCAAAATACTGCGGATGCTGAAAAAACTGAAATAACAACAGAAAGCGCTGGAAAAACTCAGCAGGCCAGGCAACATCCGTGGGGAGAGAAACAGAGTTAACGTTTCAGGTCGAAGACCCTTCATCAGAACTGAGAAAAAAGCAGGAAATGAAACAGATGAAAAAGCAAGTTTGGAGGCTTGGGGAAGGAATAAAAGAACAAAAGGGGAGGTCTGTGAGAAGTAGAGACATTAAGAGATGCTCAAAGCGAGACGAGATGGTAATAGGACAGGTTAAGAAACAAAAGATGGCTCAGAAGTGTGAAATGCACTGGCAGAATGAAAGACAGCTGCTGTGGGGGAGAGAGAAAAAGAAAGGGAAAAAAATATATATATCTATATGGTAGGGGCCGAGGTTTCATTCACTTTGCCTCAATTTCCACCCTTCCCTCACCTTCACATGGTCCATCTCTGACTCTTCCCTTCCCTTCCTCGACTTCTCCGTCTCCATCTCTATGGATAGGTTATTGACCAACATTCACTACAAGCCCACTGACTCCCACAGCTACCTGGACTACACTTCCTCCCACCCCGCCTCCTGCAAGAACTCTATTCCCTTCTCCCAGTTTCTCCGTCTCCGCCGCATCTGCTCCGACGATGCCACCTTCCATACCAATGCTTCCGACATGTCTTCCTTTTTCCTCAACCGAGGATTCCCCTCTACCGTGGTTGACACGGCGCTCGACCGTGTCCGTTCTATCTCCCGCACTTCTGCCCTCACCCCTGCCCCTCCCTCCCGGAACCACGATAGAGTTCCCTTTGTCCTCACCTTTCATCCCACCAGCCTCCACATTCAAAGGATCATCCTCCGCCATTTCCGCCACCTCCAACGTGATCCCACCACCAAACGTATCTTCCCCTCACCTCCCCTTTCAGCATTCCGTAGGGACCGCTCCCTCCGAGACACCCTCGTCCACTCCTCTATCACCCCCAGCACCCCTTCCCCCTCGCCCAGCACCTTCCCATGCAAGCGCAGGAGATGCAACACCTGCCCTTATACATCCCTCTTCCCACTCTCCAGGGCCCCAAACACCCCTTCCAGGTGAAACAGCGATTTACTTGTACTTCTTGCAATCTAGTATACTGTATTCGCTGCTCACGATGTGGTCTCCTCTACATTGGGGAGACCAAACGCAGATTGGGTGACCGCTATGCGGAACACCTCCGTTCAGTCCATAAGGGTGACCCTGAGCTTCCGGTCGCTTGTCATTTTAATTCACTGCTCCATGCCCACTCAGACCTCACCGTCCTCGGCCTCTTGCATTGTTCCACGGAAGCTCAGCGTAAGCTCGAGGAACAGCACCTCATCTTCCGATTAGGCACTTAACTGCCTTCCGGACTCAATATCGAGTTCAACAATTTCAGATCATAACCTCGGCCCCTACCATATATATATATATATATTTTTTTTTTTACCCGACACTTTTGGTTTGTGCCTTTTCCCTTTTTTTTTCTCTCTCCCACATGGCAGCTGTCTTTCATTCTGCCAGTGCATTTCACACTTCTGAACCATCTTTTGTTTCTTAACCTGTCCTATTACCATCTCGTCTCGCCTTGTGTATCTCTTAATGTCTCTACTTCTCACAGACCTCCCCTTTTGTTCTTTTATTCCTTCCCCCAGCCTCCAACTTGCTTTTTCATCTGTTTCATTTCCTGCTTTTTTCTCAGTTCTGACGAAGGGTCTTCGACCTGAAACGTTAACTCTGTTTCTCTCTCCACGGATGTTGCCTGGCCTGCTGAGTGTTTCCAGCGCTTTCTGTTGTTATTTCAGTTTTCCAGCATCCGCAGTATTTTGCTATTGTATCAATGCCGGGTTGCCTGGAAGGGGGGCAATGAAGCAGGCTACTGGGTGGCGGGGAGATTGCGGCTAACACAGTGCACACCGACATTGAACCTTGGGCCTTCTTGGGCTGTAAAGCACAATTACACACTAGAGCCCCAATTTTAACCAACCGCCAGGTGCAAATGGGACGGGCGGGTTATTAAACAGTGGGAGATTCGCACCGGGTTACCGGCCAGGATTCCGGCAGCCTGGAGGCTGCCTGCCTGGGGTCTAATTAAAATGGGAAATTCGCAGCCCAATGACATCATTGGCGTCGCAATGTGATGTTAACCCTCCCGGATTGGGAAGCCCGCATGGTGTCAGCTGGTGGCAATCAGCATCGGGGCAGAAGGGACCCATAGAGTTGTGTTTTTAACATTTTCTTTGGGAGGAGCAGGAGTGCACTCGGCCTGTCCCCGCACTCCTCACTTACCTTGCCGAGGACCTTTTCCCTTGAGTCCTCGGTGGCATGGGCCTCTTGCTTGTTTTCCCACTCCCGCCAACCGGCACTTACGTCATATCCTCGCTGGCTTTGGAACGGGAGAAAGTGCAGGGAAACCTAACTGAGGCTCGGGAGTTAAAATGGCCCGGGCTTCACGCTGAGTAATCCCGTGGGAGGATTTCCCTCCAGCCTTGCACGCAGCTTGAGTTAAAATCAGAGCTCTAGACCGGGAATTGTCTCAGAGCTGCTCCCCCTCTGTCGCCGTAGCCCAAACGGAAGTGCGGTGGAAAGCCCGTTTTCACACGCGAATGGGGTTTCTGCCGCACTTTCGGTGAGGTTATCGCGGTGGAGCAGGAGCAACTCCGAGTGAATTCCCGGCCTTGGAAGTAGCCCTACATCCATCAAGCAAACTCAATCTTGCAATTTTCTAATGTCACTCGAGCTCCTCAAATAAATTATAATCAGCCCCAGGTCTTGCAATCATATATTATATTGAGCAAAGATTGTGGAGCGGCAATGCTAATTTGGTAATTCCTTTTTAATGTATTATTTGCTGTGAAAATGTGGCTGAAATTTAAGTTTTACGAATTTATCTCCATAAACGGACCGTCATCGTGAGATTGGCAGCTGGCATGCTGTCGGATTCCTACTTAGAACAATATTGAGTTAAATAAATTCATGCTGTGGGGAGTCACTTTTCGACACTAAAGCGTAGAGACAATCCCAATCCAAACAGACCCACAGAGAGTCAGCAAAATTCTTCATAACAGACAGTGAAGTATGGGGCCTTAGAGAAAAAATGGAAATGAAACAATAAACATTCGCTGCCATATCCACCAGCAACAATTTATACTCTTTCAACAGTTCTCTCTGGCTGTTTCTGTGTATCAATTACACATCAGTCTCTGTGCAACTGGGTCAGGCCCCCATGAAGGAGCTGCCTGTACTTTATTTCTGCATCAAGGCACCAACATCTAATTCTGGGCTTACACCAAGTTTATCTTAATTTCGTCTGATGCTAATCTAAACACTTGGTTTAATGCAATTCATAAGGTTTGAGCTTTTTTATTTCCAAACGATTTTATTCATATTTTTCACTGGACGCTTTCCTATTCTTTCCCCCACAATCAGCAGAATCCCCCTGCTTCTTGGGTGGCAGGGCAGAGTGGACTGCAGCTGTCATCAGTGCTGTTTCAGGGCTTCCTGACAGAAAGTGCCTTTCCAACAGACAAGTTGAGTACTGCTATATTTTCTTTCCCCCCTTCTGCCTCGTCCCATCTTGTTGTGAGCCTGATGACTGCTTCTCTTACCTGCGTCCCGGGAGGTGGGATCGCTGTGTGTGTGTAGGGGTGGGGGGTGGGTCAGGGCGAGCGGCAAGCTCGCATGTCAGCACCGCACGAGTCCCAGGGACATTTTAGCTCCCCGGGCCTTATTTCCATGAGGTAGATTGATAGCAGAAATCACTGCCTGGCCGGCAGGAGGGAGCGGAAATTCAGGCAGCAAGTGGGGCCTGATGGAACCGTTCCTGGTTTTCACGTAGAGTGGATGAGGGGAGGGAGTTGGGTTGCGATCGCGGTTGGGGGAGGGGGAAAGCCTGAGGCAGCCCAGTCACCTCAAAGTCTCCATTTTTTTGAAGAAAACAAACTCAACCGTCTTAGCCATTCCTGAAAACTTAAATCCCTAATAGCCTCCAAACTTTGTTAAAAAAATACTCAGATGAAGTTGTGTAAAGATGATTCAAGCACATTCCAGTCCGTGGATGATTTCTGAGAAAATAGCAGCATTTTGCCCAAGGATTAAGTAAAAGTAAAAGAGGATGGGCACCACTGGCACCACAGAATGCCAAGCAACGCCAATGGGGCATAACACAGCTAACAACACAGAAAGCCTGGAGAGCCATACTTGATAAGAAAGATCCTCCACAGGGTAACTTTGCAAAAGGTCAAGGTCATCAATCAATGCACTTACAAATCAAGAAACGCATCAGTCACATTGTTTTAACAAAGGGGCAACAGCCTAGACTTTAACCTACTTTTTCCCTATACAGAAACTGCTGGAAAAGCACAGCAGGTCTGGATGCTGATGGACTTCTAACATTTTCTGCTTTTACATCAGTCGCAGGGATCTGGAGATATTCCCCGTATCCCCAAACCTTAACACAGCAGGAGATAATGGGGGTAAGCTTGGACATTGGCAGAAATGCAAAACAGGTATATATATACCTGTGACTATAGGCAACCTCCATTAGTTGTGTGTGTGTGAATCAAAGGAACATTCCTTCATGGTACACTGCAATGGCTATCTAGGACAGTCCAACTTTAACTGTAGAACTTCTTGGATAGTAAACCACGAAGGGGTCCGAGCAGTTTTGGATTGATGCTCTGAAGTTATTTGGTCCCTGAATTAGATATTAATCTTCAAGTTGGATCTCCCATCACTTACCAGTCTCCCAGCTAACATTACATATATGAAGGTCACAATGTAGTGCAAATCCTTTGCTCTCAGACCCTCATTTTGAAAGCAGGCCCACTGATCTCCACACCTACCTCTCCCTATGCTGACATAAGGTATATGAGAAAGCTTCATATTTTCCAGAGGGGCTAAGAAGTCCTTTGGGCTCTGTGTGTAGCAACATCATAAATTTGTGCTGTCAGTACACTACAGCATTGAGGTGCTGCAAACACTGACAAGCACCGCACAGAGGAGCAGGGCTGCACCCAGGCTCTCCCATGACTCCCTCCATATGCTTGTGGAGAGTCACAGCATGCAGGGAGGTCCTCTTCCCTTCCCATGGGCAGAAGAGACCACCCCAGGAGATCAACCCAACCTGGTTGCACATTGCAGAGGAGGTCACAAGTTAATGCGGTGTCAAACATTGAAACCTTTATTTTCAGCACTTTGCATTCGTGGACAGATTTGTGTGCACCTTTGGAAGTGGCTTAGTGAGTTGATGTGAATGGTGAGACATAACGGTAACCCCCGCAATGGTCATGAGTGTGAAAGGAATGGCTTGGGCATTGTAGGGATGCTTTATGGTGTTAGTGTGGGGTGGTACCAACCTGGCGCATCATGTGGCAGCCTGGGTGTACAGCATCAAGTGAAGTAAATGTGGCCATGGTGAGGCCATCCCTGGCCTTCTAGGCAGCAATGTGGTCGGGTGCTGATGTCCTCTGTCCTGTGCAGCATCAGTTGATCGTGGAGAAGGTTGGTGGTGTTGTTGTTGGTGCTGCTGGTGTGCCTGGTGCTGCTGGTGTTGGAGCTGATCGTGGTGGGTTTCTGAGGACCAAGGTGAGAGAATATAAAGGCACCACAATTACCTGAATTGGGTCCCCCGGTGTGAACCCGCCACTGCGTGTCGTGTCTGCTCAGCGCTGACAGACCCGACATCGGGGAAAGGCACGTGGCGACGGGTTCACAGCTGGGTCCCGAACCGCTGGGGAAAAAAAACACTTTCCCACCCGCCCCGCCACCGATCGCACCCGCTGAACCCCTAGAAAATTCAGCCCAAAGAGTTTTGCCTCCAGTACAATACCTGGCAGATCAATCCAAACTCTGTGTGAAGAAGTACTTCCTGATATCAGTCCTAAATTGTCCTTTCACGAGTTGGGAGGGTGTCATGCAAGGTAAGGAAAGACAAAATGGCCACAGGGGAAGTCAAGATATTTGCCACCCTGGCTGAATTAACAGACTCAGCTGATGGGTCTGTCGCAGATAACATTGCATTTATGACATCGTGCTCCATTAGATTACCTTTGGTGGAACTAATAATGTCTGTGAAATTTGAATTGCTTAGATTAATTGACTGCATAAGTATGCCTCTCAACATGGGTCATCATGGAAAGTCTGTAGTTTAAGAACGTGAGGAGGCATGGAACAAGAGAAGGCCCATCAATCTAACAGCCCACACTGTAAAATCTACCCTATCGTGGACTCCACACCACTAATGCTCATGGTAGTTGCAGTGCTGCTCCTGGTTTCCTCCATGACCATTTGCTTCAAAAGCTGAGTGTGCGCAAAGAACCACCCCAGTGTGTGCAGAGTTAGCTGTTCGCGGCCAGGGTGGTGGTAGGGCCGCTGAAATTGGTGATCACTTAATGACGTGTGCGTGTGTGAATGCCCGGTGAGAACAAGATCAGTCTTGTTCATGGTGCCTCCTCGAGTGAGGCTGCTCAATGTACAAGGAACCATAACTCAGCAAGCAGTCAATGCTTTTGCGGGGAGGGGAGAAAAAAAGAACAAAAGTAATACAGCTGGATGAAATTAGGTTACTATTTCCTAAAGCAATTTGTTTTGTCTAAATATATCTTCATATTTTTAGCTGCATATCCTAATGAAATAAACCTGCCAGAAAGACACCACATAGGAAGCCTAGCCTACACACAGATCATGTGTATGTATTGTTTTACTTACTACCATATACAAGCAAGGGTCAAAGGCTACAAAAAACACATTGCTTTAGGAAATATTAAACTATTTTCATCTCCTAGGTGTACGTACTAAATTAGACACAGATTCGCTGGCAAACAACTTTGATATGTAACCTTGTGTTAAAAAAGTGCTATTTTACTGTCAAGAGCAATGCTACATTATTTTAATATTTAAACTACATACAACTAATATGTGCGCATTCTTACTGCCAATTTGTGATCTCCATAGGGGGAACCAGACCGTTCGCAACCTTGGCGTCCTTTTTGACCCTGGGATGAGCATCCGACCACATTTCCGCTCCATCACCAAGACCGCCTGCTTACACCTCTGTAACATTGCCTGTCTCCACCCCTGCCTCAGCTCAACTCCTGCTGAAACCCTCATCTATGAGTTTGTTAGCTCTAGACGTAACTATTCCAATGCTCAACTATCTTCCACCCTCCATGAACTTGACCGCATTTAAAGCTCTGCAGCCCGTATCCTAACTCACACCAAGTCCCATTTACCCATCACCTCCTGTGCTCGCTGACCTACATTTGTTTGATAATAAGGAGAAACTGTTCCCACTGGCAGGAGGTTCACTAACCAGAGATATAGATAATTGGCATAAGAACCAGAGGAAAGATGAAGAGAAATACGCAGCGAGTTGTTATGATCTAGAAGGCACTATCTGAAAGAGAGGTGGAAGCAAATTCAATAATAACTTTCAAAAAGGAATTGGATAAATACTTGAAAAGGAAAAATTTGCAGGGCTATGGGGAAAGAGTGGCGAATGGGACTAATTCAATAGCTCTTTCAAAGAAGGTGGCTCGAATGGCCTCCTTCTGTGCTGTATTATTCTATGTTTCTATGCTTTCTTGTCTTTTCTCCTGTTCATAATTGTTTCTTGTATTTGCAGATTGATCCCCCCTAAACACACACAAATCTAAACTCTTTGTATTTTTATTATTTTGGCACTGAAGGTGTTGGCTCTATTCGTGGAACATGGTTGAATCCAAGTCTTACCTGCACATAACTTGAAAGATGAAAAAAATCACCTTTGGGCAAAAACCAGAGTCAGCACGTCCGTCCTTATATACAATTGTATAATCGGTCCATATTGCCAATTTACATAGGTAAAGAAGGTTCACATGGGTGATCATAATGTGGACATGTGAACTAGGCAGAAACCTGGATGAAGGACCAAGGCTTATAGCGCGGGACTCGTATGTAAAGATAATGATGGATATGTGCACTATCAGGTGTGTGCTAACTAACAGAGGGGACACTGTCTCTTCCCTTAACCTTTCATCTTTGCTCACAGCTGTTTCTTTTGTTCATTCATGAGTCAGTTGGTATTCTGTTTCAGGCGAATTTAACTTTCCCAGATTTGAGCATGAGATAGGTGTGAAAGTATTTCTTGGTGCTGGGTGTGTAGGAGCCCTGTTTTGCAAGAAGCCGCTGAGCGACCTTAGCTGGATTATTTAAACATCAGATCAAATCTGAACCTGTGAGCTACCCTCTATCACTAAATATCAGGGAAGATATTTCTCATTCTGAATGTTGGAAACTTGTTTTGGCACGACTGTTTTGTATTCTAATTTCAATATTTCAGTGTAATCTAATGAAACGTGTTCAAGGTTACCTGTGTTGTATTTTCTGAAGTAAATGCCAATATGGAGTCTGTAATCTTTCCTGAACTTTTCTTAACTCTGTTGGCATCTAAAATGATAAGAGAACTGGTGCCAGATGGACCAGCATCTGTTGCTGAGTAACTTTGAGGGTCTGTTTAGTGTTGAAGTAGCAGGAAACTCACAGCAGTGTCATTGTAGATTTGGTAACGTCTGTCCTATATTATTATAATACACGATGCACTTTGTGAGCAATGTTAAAGTGCTTTGATAAATACTTCTTTCCTTGTGTCAGCAGAGTACAATTATAACACAAAAAAAATTGCAAATAAACTACGGATAAGGAAACAATATGTTTGATGACATCTTGGCATTTCACAGCTGTGAGACTATGTCAGTGCTCATGTACCATCGCACAACAGCTGAAAATGTGGCATGACGGAAAAATTACTGCTTTTGTTCATTTTCGTGAAAAAGTACGCCAAGCGGGGTGGGATCTGGGGGTGGGGGGGGAGAAATTCATGTATGCCAAGAGAATTGCCGGTGTCACCAGCAACTCGAGTTAACGGCCGCTGAAAATGGCCGCAGCGCTACCATTGAAAAATTGGCTCTGGGGGGTTGACGATGTGGAGCGCAGCGCTAACTTACCGTGCAACGCCCTCATGGTGGCGTTAATGGAGGCCTCCGATCCGAAGTTCCCGTCCACAGTCGGTGCTGCTGCTTCATACAGTCTCTGGGAGCGAGGCTATGGAATTTGCACGGCATTGTGGGTAATTAAAGGGGCTATGAATTAAAGGGGCAATGCATTCAGAACTAATAAAAATTACAATGCCGTGAAAAAAATGCAGCTTTCAGCCTTTCAATAAAAAAATTACCATTAAAAATAAGTAAAGAAGTCCCAAATGGGATTCTTCAGCTCTTAAAGCTGAATTCCCTTCTGAACTTCAAAAAAATGGGAAAAGTGCTTCATCACTAACACAAATGGCTCAGCAAGCCAGGGAAGGAACACCCAGTGTCTCGCACGCAACACTCCAGCTTTGTGCAGCCGGTCAACACTGCAAGAGACTTCCTCTACCCACAGGGGCCAGGAGGCCCTCTAGAAAGAACAAGGTGGGACCACATCACCAAGGCCGTCACTGGCACCAGTGTCGCCCCCGTGGCTTGGCTCCAGTGCCCAAAGAAGTTTCAGCACCTCAGACCACTGGTCCAGGTCAGTGAATGCATCTTCAAAAGTCATCTCCTACCAATTGAATCACTAGCCTCACACACGTCTCAATGCACGACTCACCCCACCCCCCCCCACCCTCAATCACTCACCTAGTAGAAATCTGTACCAATCACGAGGCACATCTCCCATTCCTAGCCTCACCTCATCCCCTTGGAGGAGACGGTGCAGGCCATTCTTGGCAGGGGCATGGCTGAGCCCTTAGCCAGCAGTGGGGCAGAAAGGATGCAAAATGCTGGTATCCTCATACGTTATCCTCCTTCTCGAATGCACCTCTTGCTTTCCTGCCCTCCCCTTACTACAACTGCACCCTTGTGCTTTCCTCATTTCACACACCCAAGAAATGCAGCCTGCCCAGCTAGTGGTTGACCAAGAAGAGGGAGAGGAAAGTGAAGAAGAACAAGAAGAAGAAGATTGACTTGACACTTCCAACCACCATCTCCTCAAGGTCGACCAGCAAGGCCATTTGCAGTGTCCCCCACTGAACGTCAGCAGCCTTCCACCAGCCATGCTGCAGCCACTGGGGTAGCACTGCGTGACATTAGTAGGATAGGCAAAGGCACACACAAGACAGGCACTAAGAGAATGTATAAGGGTGATGAGTTGATTTCTTGATGTCATATTGGATGGATAGATGCATAAAGTTGGATTGGAAAGTTTGCTTTGTGGTGGCTTTTATTTCAGCATCGTGGCCAAGAGGACGTTGTGATGGTCAGTAACGGAGGGCAGGTAAGGTGTGGGACTAATGTTGAAAGGAGAATTGGGGTTGTGGTCACTGGTACCGCAGGCGGATGATTCCATCTGGATATCCCGGCCACAAAGGGGCTGTCTGGGATGCATCCTTCCGTCTGCTTCCTCCTGTTCTGCTTCCTCCTCTTTGGTTTCCTCCTCTTCTGTTTCTTCCTCTTCTGTGTCTTCCTCTTCCCTCTGAGAGCGGATGCTGTAAATCTGAAATGACAGCATAAAATGCTGGAAATACTCAGCAGATCAGGCAGCATCTTGACCTGAGACATAGGGCTGGATTTTGTCATTGGGGGCGGGCTGGGGGCGTGTCAGGTGGTCGTCGTGTCAGGATCTCAACTCCGATGTAAAGTAGGACAAAAGTGCGATGTTGCCCTAATTGGGCACTTGATTTTCAGCGTGTGTTAACTCCTGGCCCAATGAGCCTTTTCACACAGAAAGTCATCTCCGATGACGTCATCAATGCTGCTGGATTTAAGCCCTGCAAGCAGCTTTGCTTCTTTTTCAGACTTTAAACTTTATGCCCATTGTTCTGAGCGCTTCCTTCACCAATTATGTCCACCAGTGGACCAAAGTGTGCTCCAAGATTCGATGAGGCCCCCCTCCCAGCTCTGGTGGAGGGAGCAAGATCAAATAAGGAGGTGCTCTTCCCTTCTCAGGGAGGAAAAAGCCTCGCCAGCAGACTAAAGCTGTGTGGCTGCAAGTGGCCCAAGGGGTAAACGCAATTTCTATGTGCAGCAGAACCTGGCTGCAGTGCAGGAAGAGGTTTCATGACCTTCTCCGCACAGGAAAAGTGAGTATGACATTCCCATGAGCCTCAATCTGATCCCCATTGCCTCTCATCACCAGCACTCTGCTTTGCCAACCTCTTCCTCCACATCCCACTTGACCCTTACATCCCTGCACCCTTACCCATTCCCTCTCTCTCTCTATGGTCACATTCACTTAACTATTCGACCATGCAGCCCTCACACTCCCTATCACTGTGATGTCTCCTTCTAAGCATCTATGCTATGGTTCTCTACACTCACTCCTTCATTCTCACTCAAACTCCACTTGTGTCCCTCATTGCAGGAAAAGAGAGCCTACAATAAGAGGGAAAGAGCGAGGACAGGAGGAGGGCCACCCTCAGTAGCCCAGCTCACCACTTCGGAAGAGGCGGCCCTGGACATCGCCGGAGTGGATGACGATTCGCAAGTGGGGGATGGACAGACAGACGCTTCACAGCAAGCTGGTGACAGAATAGTTTAGCATCTCTCTCATTGACATTGCATGAGTGACTGATAATGATTGTGATGCTCTAACAGATTGACTTATGATCATCTGCACAATTCAATGTGCATGCAACCTTTACCGCACATCTCTAACTCTTTCCTTTACTCCCCCACATGACCATCGAGAGCTCCCATCCCCACTGTCCAGGAGGAACAGCCTGAGCCTCAAGACACCTCAGAGGAAGCTGCAACCTCTGAAGGCGCAGCGTCAGCAGAATTCAATACAGCACCAGCGCAGACAATCACACCTCGGTGGGACCTTCGCGAGATAGAGTAGTGTTGTCACCTGGTGTATCACAGATCACAAGTGAGCATCAGCAGATGGTGGAGACAGGGACAGCAGTGGAGAGTCCTCGTCAGAGGGTGCAGGACTCTGCCAGCTCGGCTCAGCTGCATGTCGACCCTGTGCCTCTGGGTCCATCCAGAAGGAGAGCGGTGCTGGAACTCCAGGAACAGGTGCAGGAGTCTCTGGCAGGTTTTGTCTCCAGGGTCGCTGCGAGTGTGGAGCGAATAGAGGACTCCATCGCAAAAATGAGCAGAGCATTTTTGGAGGCATTGGCACATGAACGCATCACCATGGGGTTCTGTTGTATTGATTTTTGACAAGCCATCCTCCATGGAAAGGATGGCTACCTCCGTGGTAAGGCTGGCTACCGTAGAGGAGAGGATGGCTACGGTAGAGGAGAGAATGGCTACGGCCATGGAGGAGCTTAGTCACCAGGGTATTGAAATCATGGTCATTGTTCAGAATAGACTGACATCTCTTGAGGAGCGATGGTCAGCTATTGAGCATAGAAACCAGACCTTCATGCAAGTCCTCTGGAAGGACTTCCAGTGCAGAAACGGATCCTCATGGCCCCCCTGAAGTGCAGCAAGGTGCTGTCAAGCCACTTGCTAGCTCTGAAGTGGGGCTGACCCATGAGAGGGATGTTGGTGGCAGACAACAGGAAGTGGGGGCTCCTCTCCAAGCGCTCACACGACCATGCCACTGCAAAGCCCTCGGTCAGGGCCCCACCAGAGTCCTCACCCAACTGAGATGGGTGTCTCATCCCCTGCACAGCCGTAGGAGCAGCAGACTGTTGCCGAGCCCTCACAGGTTCGCAACCCCAAAGGACGGCGCCAAAGGTGTCGAGACAGGAGCAGCAAGAAAGTGAGCAAGGGGCCTCCACATCTGCTGAAGCCACAGGGGAAGCACCACGTAGGAGCATGCGTAAGAGGAAGATAAAGCACAAGTAGTCACAAAGGTAGTCACTTGGGTGTTCTGTTGTATTGATTTTTGACAAGCCATCCTTGAATTGTTATGATAAACAGATTTGATGGCAAACTGTTGAAGTTGTGGCCTGTGTTATTTCGCAAATGGGACTTCCACACTGAGGGCTTAGGACGACTTGCAATTGTCAGTATGGTGGTCAGAGTGATAGGAATCCGTAGGTTCTTGTCCATTGTCGATGCTTTGGTAAGAAGGTGCGAGGCAAAGTGTTTGATTGTGCAGGCTAAGCAAATCTGGCCAACATGAGTGCGTCCCTTGCATCCCGGGCAGCAATGTAGTCGCGCGCTGGCGCCTTCTGGCCTGTGCAGCTTCAGGTGGGTGAGCAGCAGCTTGGCGCTCCTGTTGTTGCTCCTGCTGTTGGTGGTGCTGTTGTTCAGGGTTCTGCTGCTGCCGCGGATGGTCTTCGTCCAATTCTGATGTCCAGGAGGAAAGGAAATAAATGGTTCCCATGCTTCTGCTATATATCTCAGTTGAGGAAGCGCTCAGTCAAGGTGGGGAGAGGGGTTTCCCAGGAGGTCACACTGGAGATGGGTGTCAGGATCCAAACTTCCACAACAATGAGTAGGCCTGCTAAAAGTTCCCCCAGACCTGAGACAACAAAGTTCTGCCACCTGCAAATGATCATTGGTGAAAACTCCTCTTTAATGGTGGAGCTGCAGCTGTTAGTAAGCAATCCACTAGTGAGGCCACCAGGATTAACTGGCGTGTTCCAGAGGAGATGGCAGGACGGGGGAAATGTGCTAAAATCTGAAAGGCCTCTCAAAATGAGATTATAGAGGCAATTAACTGGTAGTTAAGGACCTTAAGGGCTTATCCCGCTTCTTGGAGGCGGGATGGAAATGGGGTCTAAAACCACGATTGTGGGAAAATTGCTCGGAGGCGGGATGGAGGCGAGATCGGAGCCGCCCGCCATTTTTTGAGATTTTTACAACTTACACGCCTCCAATCCCGCCTCCTCAGGCCTGGCAAAATCGAGCCCATAAACTCTGTTTCTCTCTCCATGGATGTTGCCTGACCTGTTGAGTATTTGCAGCATTTTCTGTTTTCTGGGACGCCTTCCTTTACCATCTGAGGCCTTGCAGACGTCCAGCAGCAGTACTCCCTATACACTTAAAAAAACTTTTAACATCTATTGCAGCAAGCCACTACTTCAATAAAATAATTTTAAAAACCCAGTCCTAAAGCTAAAATGCAAACTTACCTGAAAGATATGTGTGTCCCTTTAAGAGGTGCTGACAGTGCCTCTGCCTGTCTCTTTTCACACTGGGTTTCCCTGGCGTGATTATGACCCAGCGCTGAACTCAGCGCTAGGGTCGAAGTTCGGAGTGGTGACGTTGAGTCGGCGACGTCACCAATCTGCCATTTCTTTTGCAGGGCGCTATTACTTATCGGCAGCGCTACAGGGAGGTCCAAAATGGAGGACGCCGTGGGCCCCACCAGCTGCTGGCGAAACATTTTTTGATGGTAACGGGTGACGTAAAGCCCCTGAATTTTTTGCCCTAGGTGTCAAGCAGTGAGTTCACTTACTAAGCCAAGGGGAGAAGCTGTGTTTTGACATTCTCTCATTTTTATTTTGGAACTACTGCATTTCAGTTTTTAAAATTTAAGTGGACTCTTGGTTACCAATGTAAGCAATGCATATTGATTACATTTGTAGCAACCAGACCAGTTTAAACCATCCCAGAATATTCTTAAAGCAACGGCAATACACTCACTTTCAATTCCGATGGCAATGAAGCATTATGCACCATATATGTTCGTACAATACTAGATGGTAGAAGTGTTACCAACCATAGGGTCATGCAGGGCATCCCTCTTTCTAACAGAAGCTCTAGACTGGCTTAACATGTTCGATTGCATTGGCATGGCTCATTTCCCTCCTACTTAGTACTTTATTAGCTGGATATCATATATGGTGAAAGCAACTCTGTTTCTGCTTGGTGGGCTTTTTTATTATAAGTTTTGTCCAGATAACATCTTGCCTGCAGGCAAACAGATCACGAGAACTGCTCCTGTGTGCACTGAATGGAATCTTGCTTTAAAGAAGGTTGAAATTTGTCATTCCTTGAGCTCACTTTTCAACTGGAACAGGAGAGATAAGGCATTTTAGTTTGTCTCGTTTAGAGAAAAAGAACTGATGTAAACAGAACAATAATAGGTGAGTTACCAGAAGCAATCGCTCCAACCCATTATATGGGCTAAGCTTTAATAAAAGTGTTATTTTCAAAAGAAAAATACCAGAATAAATGACAAAATCCCCAATAAACAAATCAAGATGAAAGATACATGCAATGAAAGAGAGATTCTGTTCAAATTAAAAATCTAAACAAATTACAAGCTGCGTAGAGTACCACACAGAAGTGGCGGATGTACCATAAGATTATTTCTGGGTTTGGTACCTAGTTTGAGAACAATTTGGTAAGCAGTCTTCTGGTTGCAATGTGCAGCTACAACCTAAATACATTCTTGAAGATTCCCCCGGTTAATATTCCTAGCGAAATTCTAAACACATCGGGCTGGATTTAGCGGAGGGGTCAGTGGGCGCGATTGGTGGTGAGTCGGGTGGGATTGTATTTTTTTCTCCCAGCAGGTCAGGACCTCACTGTGAAATCACCGCCATGCGCCTTTCCCCCTTGTCGAGTCTGTCAGCGCTGAGCAGACCCGACACGCAGCGGCGGGTTCACAGCGGGGGACCCAATGCAGGTAATTAGTGGCTTGTTTAGAGCCACTTAAGAATGAATTTCAGCTCACCTTCTGCATTTGACAGCTCGCTCACGGGGTCCACGCTGGCCGTGGACCACGTCTGTCAAGCTGAGGTGGGAGGTCTTTGGCCATTGAATCAGCTGTTGAGTTGACAGCTTCAAATGTACAGTAAAAGCTCCCACCTTACAGAGATATCTTCCCTCAGCCACAAACCCTTCCTCACTGCATTTCCACAACTGATTCACCATGCTGCAAGTCTTTACACAAGTCTCCATCCAATCTGACCTCATTACCTCTCTCACCATTGACAGATCACTTCTGTCATCTCTACTTCACCTGCCATCTATTCCATCAGCATGGGTGCCCTTTATACTCTCTCACCTTTGTCCTCAGAATCCAACCACAATCAGTCCCAACACCAGCAGCACCAGGCACACCAGCAGCACCAGGCACACCAGCAGCACCAACAACAACACTACCAACCTTCTCCACAATCACCTGATACTGCACAGGACAGACGATATCAGTACCCGACCATATTGTTGCCCGGGAGGCAGGGTTGGCCTCATCATGGCCAGATTTACTTCACTTGATGCTGTACACCCTGGCTGCCACATGATGCGCCAGGTTGGCACCACCCCACACCAACATTATAAAGCATCCCTACAATGCCCAAGCCATTCCTTTCACACTCATGACCATTGCGGGGGATACCGTTATGTCTCACCATTCACTGCAACTCACTAAGCCACTTCCAAAGGTGCACACAAAGTGTTGAAAATAAAGGTTTCAATATTTGACACAACATGGGCCCCGTCAACATTCCGGCTGTCGTGCTGAAGACTTGTGCTCCAGAACTAGCCACAACTCTAGCCAAGCTATTCCGGTACAGCTACAACACTGGCATCAATCTGACAATGTGGAAAACTGCCCAGGTATGTCCTGTCCACAAAAAGCAGGACAAATCCAATCCAGCCAATTACCGCCCCATCAGTCTACTCTTAATCATCAGCAAAGTGATGGAAGGTGTCATCGACAGTGCTATCAAGCAGCACTTACTCACCAATAGGCTGCTCACTGATGCCCAGTTTGGGATCCAGCAAGACCACTCGGCTCCCGACCTCATTACAGCCTTGGTCCAAACATGGACAAAGGAGCTGAATTCCAGAGGTGAGGTGAGAGTGACTGCCCTTGACATCAAGGCAGCATTTGACCAAATGTGGTATCAAGAAGCCCTTGTAAAACTGAAGTCAATGGAAATCAGGGGGAAAACGCTCCATTGGCTGGAGTCATACCCAGCACAAAGGAAGATGGTTGTGGTGGTTGAAGGTCAATCATCACAGCTCCAGGACATCGCTGCAGGAGTTCCTCAGGGCAGTGTCCGAGGCCCAACCGTCTTCAGCTGCTTCATCAATGACCTTCCCTCCAACATAAGGTCAGAAATGGGGATGTTCGCTGATGACTGCACAGTGTTCAGCGCCATTCACAACTCCTCAGAAAATGAAGCAGTCCATGCCCCCAAGAACACGACCTGGATGACGTTCAGGCTTGGGCTGATAAGTGGCAGGTAACATTTGCGCCACAGAAGTGCCAGGCAATGACTATCTCCAACAAGCGAGAGTCTAACCACCTCCCCTTGATATTCAACGGCATTACCAACACCGAATCCCCCACCATCAACATCCTGGGGGTCACCATTGACCAGAAACTTAACTGGACCAGCCACATAAATACTGTGGCAACAAGAGCAGGTCAGAGGCTAGGTATTCTGCAGCGAGTGTCTCACCTCCTGACTCCCCAAAGCCTTTCCACCATCTACAAGGCACAAGTAAGGAGTGTGATGGAATACTCTCCACTTGCCTGGATGAGTGCAGCTCCAACAACACTCAAGAAGCTCGACACCATCCAGGACAAAACAGCCCACTTGATTGGCACCCCATCCACCACCTTAAACATTCACTCCCTCCACTACCGGTGTACCATGGCTGCAGTGTGTACCATCTACAAGATGCACTGCAGCAACTCACCAAGGCTTCTTTGGCAGCACCTCCCAAACCCGCGACCTCTTCCACCTAGAAGGACAAGGACAGCAGGCGCATGGGAACACCACCACCTCCAAGTTCCCCTCCAAGTCACACACCAACCTGACTGAGAAGTACCTAACAGCACTGCGGGAGTACCTTCACCACACGGACTGCAGCAGTTCAAGAAGGTGGCTCATCACCACCTTCTCAAGAGCAACTAGGGATGGGCAATAAATGCTGGCCTTGCCAGCGACTTCCACATCCCATAAGCAAATTTTTAAAAAAATTAACAGAAACTTTACAGGAAACTTTGCATAAAACACCCAAGTGCCTACCCTTGTGTGTTGTTAGTTGGTATGATTACACTAGGATGAGGCTGAGTGTGAGGGGAGGCTAGTGAGATGGGGATGTGATAATATAGATAGAGAGGGATGGGTGGAGGGGCAAGGTAAGTTGGTGTGAGTAAGGATGTGCAGGAGTAGGGTAAGGAAGGCTGATTGATGAGGATGTGATGAGAGGCACAGCAAGATGAGGTTGCGTGTGGCTTTGTAATAACGTTTCGTGATCATTGAAACCTTCGCGGCACTGCACCCAGGTCCTCCTGACTAAATCCCTGCTTGTGCCCTCCTCTGCAATGTTCAACCAGGCTGTGTTAATCTCCTGGGGAGGTCTCTCCCGCCCATGGGAAGGGAAGAGGACCTTCCTGCTTGCTGTGAGTCCCTCCATAAGCATATGGAGGGAGTCATGGGAGAGCCTGGGTGCAGCCGTGCACCTCTGTGCAGTCCTTGTCAGTGTTTGTAGCACCTCAACGCTGTAGAACACTGACAGCACAAATGTCAAAATCAATTTGTGCATGGTCCCTTTAAGGAAATCGGCTGATGAAGCATCATCAAATGACGTCACCAGACCCGCTTCCTCTAAGTGGCCAGGAAATGTGTGGGGCGGGCTTAACAAGCCCAATCAAGGGAAATTAATTTTAGAGGCCGGGATCGAGACAGCAGCGGGGTCGGGACCCGCCACCGACGTCGCCTGCCACGGACCCGCCTGAGCTGAGCAAAGTCGCGGCCTTTGATTCATTCAAGATATATTTAGCTGACAAATTGGGAAACTAAATTCTTTCCCCGCTGGATGGAGAAAGCTAAGATGACTAAGTGGCCTCCTTGATCTGTTTCTAATGTTGTTATCTTGACTTAGGACTGAGACAGTGCTAATTGCCAATGTATGACTGAGGCTGTCTAATTCCACTCTATCATGAGGTTCACTCTGCTGTGGTATCTGATCACTCTGAAAATCAAAATTTGCACAGCAACATCGTCAACTGAAGCACAGCTCGTTTAGATCAGCGTGCAAGTATCCAGAGATCATAACTTGACATTATGAGAGCGCCAAGACTACTAGTGAATGTCTCAAGTTGTGCTTTTGTAAAGGCGGCAATACTGCAAATCTCCTTGTGTTTCTTGGCAAGGTGTCGGGATGGAGTTAGAAATATAGCACAATCTCTAGAAAACATTTCTTGACAAGTGTAATCTAAAGGTGCTGTTGTGGCAAGAGCTGGAGTTCCCTGGAGGAGTGGAAAAATTCAAATTAAAATGACACTTAAAAAAAGAGGCATAGAAAATATAGAGTGAAAGCAAAAACTATTGGAAAGGCTAACAAACTGGCAAGTAACATAAAGGGTAATAATGAAGGATTTTGTATAAATAATAAAAGTATATTTAAGGACTATATACTTAAAAAGGAAAACTTTTGCAGGGCTGTGGGGAAAGAGCGGGAAAGTGGGACTAATTGGATAGCTCTTTCAGTGAGCAGGCACAGTCACGATGGGTTGAATGGCCTCTTTCTGTGCTGTATGATTCTATGATTCTAAGAAAAGGCTGGGCTGATTAGGGATGAAAAAGGAAATCTTATGGCGGATACTAAATTAATAAATTATCTTGGTTTCCACAAGAGAATGTGGTACTGGGGATGAGTGGGTATAAGGGAACCCTGCCAATTTTCCTGTATTTGTGATCCAATACACCAAAGTACAGGAACAAGAAAATCTGCCCCTATGATGCTATGTACAATGGCAAATGTGAGAGGAAGCACTCTTATCCTGACAAGAAATGCCAAAGTGCAGCACTGAGACTTGTGAGAAGTCTTAATTCAGATTTGTTTAATTCAGATGCAGTTCAGAGAAGGTTTACTAGACTAATACCTGGATGGGCGGGTTGTCTTATGAGGAAAGGTTGGACAGGCTAGGCTTGTATCCGCTGGAGTTTAGAAGAATAAGAGGTGACTTGATTGAAACATATAAGATCCTGAGGGGTCTGGGCAGGGTGGATGTGGAGAGGATGTTTCCTCTTGTGGGAGAATCTAGAACTAGGGGTCACTGTTTAAAAATAAGGGGTCGTCCATTTAAGACAGAGATGAGGAGAAATTTTTTCTCACAGAGGGTCGTGAGTCTTTGGAACTCTCTTCCTCAGAGGGCGGTGGAAGCAGAGTCTTTGAATATTTTTAAGGCAGAGGTAGATAGATTCTTGGTAAGCAAGGGGGTGAAAAGTTATCGGGGGTAGGTGGGAATGTGGAGTAATCAGATCAGCCATGATCTTATTGAATGGCGGAGCAGGCTCGAAGGGCCGAGTGGCCTACTCCTGCTCCTAATTCGTATGTTCGTATGTACAGGAAACTCTTTCGTATCCGGCACCAACGGGACCAGGATGGTGCCGGTTGATTAAAAATTCCGGATAACGGAGAGGTATATCTACCGAGGCTATTTTTAACAAACAAAAATAAAAAAATCAAGAAATGTGCAGTGTAATTGGGTACTCCCCTACAGAATGTTGTGTTAAATGGATGGTGGAAGATGCTTGATTAAGTACAGTAATGCCAGTTGAGGGTAATCCATAACTCTTTAATTACTTAACAGTAAAACAAAACTTATAAACGACTGTATACTGTAGTTTTCGGAGTATGAATTCTGCCGGTTATTAGAGAATTCCGGATATTTAGGTGCCGTTTAAACGAGAGTTTCCTGTATGTATGTTCGTATGTTTAACACTGTAAAATGTAAAACAGATGAATTGGAATGCCTGTGTAGCATATCATTTGGCAATTTAAGTATAGTGGGCGTTCTGTGCAACACTTACAGGTGATAAATCAAGAGGTACAGTTGAGGTGTCTGTACTATAGTTTGACTGGTTATCAATCCCAATGCGCTTTATAATAGGTTAACCAGGGATAGTGCCACATAAGCCTGGGGTTATCCATGTCAAAACCTGCCGGAGTGCATTCTTTAACTACCTCTGTGGTTTCACCTTTCAGCCCTCACAGCTAAACTCTGAACGGAAGCTCTCCGTCAGGTTGTCATTTATTTTAGACTCGCTATGTACAATGCACAGGCTTTTGGTGGATCTTGGTAAGATTTTTGCTTGTTCCTGGAGCAGCATGTCAGCTATCAGAAATGATTAGGTTTAAGTGGCCTAAATGACCTAACTGTGTTGACCTGGTTCCATGTAGCTATCTACTGATAATCAAATGGATTTTTTCCCCCAGCTAGTGCATGGAATTCGTGATAAGGCGATGCAATTGTGATTTGTTAAAAGTGACCTTTACTCGTCTACAAGCACCATGCCTCTTAGAACATGATCCTTTGTTCGTGTGTCTTTTACTTTTGCTCCCAGTGCTGCAGAATGACTTTTTTGAAGTATTTATTATTTTAAGTACAACCACCTTTCGCAATGACAAACTGGATGTGAGCCAAGCGTATCAATGAAATCTTTTGAAAGGTTTGGAGCCCTTTTCCTCCACGGTAATATTTCTCAACCTTTGGTGCACATTTGTGTCATATTCCATATGCAAATCTGACATTTATCCAGCACAATTTGTTCACGCTGACTGATGTGTCTTTAACATACGTGCTTAGATTAACAAGTCTCCCTCGCAAAAGGGTGTTTACTGAATATGTTTAATTTCCTGTGGATTTAAAATGAAAACTGCTTAGAGAGCTGCAAGCAGGTCATGCTTAAAAAAACATTCTGCATACCTAACAATGGAATATGGGTTTACGCTTGCAGTTCCTTAGATGAGCGGTTCGAGATCTCAGCTGAGCCAGTGAGAGACACAGAGAGGAGCTGAGGTGTTAAGCAGAGGTGACGTTTATCCCCACAGGGACAGATTGGCAAATGATAAATTAACGCGCAATTACTCAGGCAAATAATGGGACCATTGGAGAAAGAAAAGGACTATTTTAATTAAATGTGATGATGGCAAGAATTTTTCGTAAGGGAGCTGTAAATTCACAAAGCCTTCGCAGGTCTGCCTCTTGGCACAGCATGTTCCAAGGTACATGCCGTATTCAATCTATTGTTTAGCAGTGATCCCAAAATGGCAAAGTATCGGAGGGTTGGAGAGCAGCTGTGCACCATTGAACATAATAAGGGAAGATTTCCTCAGTGCAACTTGTTTACAAAGAACAGGCTTAGATTTCGTTAAACGTAACACACAGAGCATTCCTTCTGTGTTTTAAATTTGACAAGTAGAGTAGAGTGGGACCAAAGGATAATAAAATGAGTACACTGGCTTTTAGAAGAGCTGAACTTAAGTCAATTGATGATGATAAATTAGGAAGTAAAGCCAGAAGGGGGGAAAAAAACAGAAAAAAATCATTTATTTTAATGATAGACTAGAAAGGATGCATGTGACAATATTACAGTTATATATAAAGGTCGATCAAGGAAAGATTACTTTTCAAAAGGGAATAGAGGAAGGAAAGCAGGATAATAGATACAAAACCAATAATTGAAGCGGAAAGGGAACATGACTCATAGTGGACCTCAGGAGAAATGAAAGGACAAAAAATTGTTGTCAAGTTTATGGTCAGCTGCTGTAAAGAAACAAAAAGCAGTCTTTCCATTTCTAGCTGCATGGCAGACTGCGTGACCACTAGAAAATATCTGACAATAATTGATTTATGGTAGCAGCAAGAACAGGGGTAGTTCAAAGCACTGTTATAATATCAGCCAACATTCGAATTGACAATAGTGTGACAGGATATTAGAGGAAGAGGAACTTTAGCAAGTGATAATCAAATGTTTAATGACACAACTACCAAAATAAAAAAACAACCTCACAGTCACTGCTCCAAATACTGCCATTCACTTCTACATTTTGATCCAAGTGATTGACAGATTTTGTAACGTGGCTATTGCAATATTGTAAACAGCGATACCTGTTATCATTGTACATCATTTAAAATGCTGCTATTTAAGTCCTTATATTCACACAGTCCTGTAATATATATCGACAGTTCACAAAAGTCATATATTATGATCTTTACCCAAGTGACTGCCAGTTTCTTAGATTAAATAAAAAGAACTCAGGTTTACTGCATGTTTCATTTTAACTCACAAGTGGCTGTCTTGTGTATCATTAGATAAAAAGTGTCAAATTACTGTCTGCTAGGAGAGTGTTATATTTTTATAATAAAAAGATATTTCAGTTTATATTAGATATTAGGAAGTATTTCTTTACTCAAAACATTTGGAATAATCTGCCAGGCAAGATAATAGAGAGTGAAAAGCACTATGGTGCTCAGGATGCAGTTGGCCAGGGACATTTCGGGCAACAATAAGCTTCTGTTGTTCTTGCTTGTCGTTGACTGTTCTGGTGTCAGAGCCCAACCAAGCGCTGAATCAAGGAACCATGGAATCAATATCTATCTCTTCCCCGTCATCCCACATGATCTACCTTTAGGTTATATATTACAATGAGTGCATATTCTGGAGGGGAGTGTGAAGTGGGCTGTGATTATTGATCGGAACAGGAAGGAAGTTAGCCTGTATTGCTGAAGTGATGGTGCCATTTCTACCATTACAGAAAATTTGAATCAAACACCAGATGTGAGTGAGTAAAAGCTTCTTGTAAAAACATTTTAATTTATTAGCAGAAAAGAACTATTATTATTATTATTATTATTTTACTTTAAAGAATGAAATTAAAGAAAGAACTTGCATTTTCTAGAGCACCTTTCACAACCTCAGGAAATCCCAAAGCGCTTTACAACCAATGAAGTACTTTTGATGTGTAGTCACAGTTGTAATGTAGGCAACGTGGCAGGCAATTTGTGTACAGCAAGTTCCCACAAACAGCAATGAAGCAAATGACCAGATAATCTGTATTAAGTGTTGGTTGAGGGAGAAATGATGGCCAGGACACCAGGAGAACTCCTATGCTCTTCTTCGAATCATGCCATGGGATCGTTTATGTTCACCTGAGAGGGCAGACGGGGCTTCGGTTAAATGTCTTATCCAAAAGATGGCACCTCCAAATGTGCAGCACTCCCTGAATACTCCACTGAAGCTGGGCACAGATTGGCACTTCAACTGGCAATATCACATAGCAAAGCTAGGACGATGGCTAATGTAGGATTGGAAAAATGGATATTTGTGCAGTGGGAGGAATGTAACGGTTTTAATGTTGGGATTTGGGGACATTGGGCCATAATTTGCGGCCCCTACGGGTGCGTATGAGGTGTGCATGTGCCCGTAGGGGCCACGCAAGTTCCGGGTTTAGGCATGCGAAGTGCATACGCGAAAACCCAGAACTTGCGATCTGTCAAGAATCTTCTTGACAGATCCTCCGCATCCCCGGGAGAAGCGCTTCTGCGGGCAGAAAGTTGGGCTATTTGCCCAACTTCTGCCCAGCAAATGTCTATGAAATTCTTACACCTGCTAAAAGCAGGCGTAAGGTCTGCATTTACCAGTGTAAGATTTTGAAAGAACAGAAAAATATTTTTTTTTCCAATTATTTATACATTTAAAAACCTGTGAAATAAGATAAGTTTATTTTTAGCCCCTTTAAAATATGAAAATTTAGTTTTCAAAAAATTACATTTTTGTTTTAAATATTTAATTAAATGTCATTTTGATTAATTTTAAATATGTGATTTTTTTTAAAATTTATTTGAAGTGTACGTGCATTTTTAGGGGTATTCCCATTCATACTTATGAGGATTCCGTACATACGGAATCTCTATAAGTATGAATGGGGATCCCTTTCTTTCATTGGTTGGGCCTTGCGAACCGCGTGTGTCCCTGGGATACCTGGGCCTCTACGCAGGCCTACGCATAGAGGCCCAGGAGCGCAAGTGTCCAAACCTCCGGGACCATCAGGTAAGTTCGTAGATTTTTTGCTGGTCGGAGGCATCCGCTCGCGGGAAGCCTCCGACTGCAAATTCAGGCCCATTATTGTGGTAGAGTGGTGGGACATATCTGAACATGCTCTATTTGACCTGGATATGCTTGATGCTAACCCTGGACGACAAAGATGGAAAAAGCGTTTCGATCCCCAGCACTGACATCCATCATCTGAGCACAAGAATTTGCCGAATAAAAATCAAAAATTTATATGGTTAGCCATTATGACCTTTATTTTTTTAAAATCCTTGCCTTAGGGGACAGACTCGACAACAATCTTTGGGCCATTCTGTCAAACCAGAGGTCCCTACAGACAGATATGCTGAGAAATGTCAGTCCATGTATTCTGATAGATGAAGTGCTTTAGCAAGTAAATATGTGGAGCATTACCCTTCCGATCATAGTGACCGTTCAAATGTGTCTACTTTATTAAAGCTTAATAAAGTCAATTTCCACAGAGTGCACAGTGGATCACACTTCACAATAAAGTTAAATCAGGTCAGAGGAGGGAAAAGTCAGGAAGGAAAGATTCTGACCAGAAATGTATCTTTGTTCCGAAGCCCTGAGAAGTTGTTTCTGATAGATTTATTTGAAATGTTGGAAAGCAACTGAGTGACAGATAATGAAAAATAAAGATTTGTTATTTGAATGAAGGTTGGCTGCTAATATTTCCCAGAAGGAATGAGTAAAACCGAAACTGACCACAGTAGGGTATTTTTTTCTTATTTTAATGAATTCTGTGTTCATTCAGTTTACAGATATTCGAGCTCAGGAATGCAACGATTTTCTACTGAATGCATCCTCTGCCAGCAACAGGTACTTCCAAGTCAAGTACAATATGGCAGCAAGGTTTAAATACAGAGTAGAGCTCCAACAATATGAGATGCCTGACCTGCTGAGTATTTCCAGCAGTTTCTGTTTATATTTCAGATTTCCAGCATCCGCAGTATTTTGCCTTCGTATTTGAGCTCCAATAACACTGTTACATCTTGTTCCGGATCTACTAACAGCAGCTCTCACTAACAACAGCAACCTACATTTATACAGCACCTTTAATGTAGTAAAACATCCCAAGGCGCTTCACAGGAGCGTTATCAAACAAAATTTGACACTGAGCCAGATAAGGAGATATTAGGACAAGCTTGGTCAAAGAGGTAGGTTTTAAGGAGCATCTTAAAGGAGGAGAGTGAGGTAGAGAGGCGGAGATGTTTAGGGAGGGAATCCCGGAACTTAGGGTTCATTTGGTTACAACTCTGGACAGTACTGTCTGGACCAATATCATCGTCAAAACCTAACCTGGAGAAGAGAGAGAGGGGCACATGAACCCATTATCACTCCCTCAACAAAGTACTTAAGCCAATCAGGATATGGAGCCAAAAGCTAGCTACACAGTATTTGAAACAATGGGGTAGAATGGCCCAGGCATAATACTGACGTAGCATATTGGCCCCATTATAGAAACCGCCCAATTTCCATTTTCATTGAAATCAATTTGGCAGTTTCCATAATGGTTCTATAACGGGTGGGCAATCCACAATTTCAGTTTTACGCCTGGGTGGCAAGTTGAAAATCTACCCCAATATCATATTTTGATAACTTGGTTTCATATTCAAGCTTTCTCCCCAACATTTCCCAAAGTGTCAGCCGTGGCTCATTTGGTAGCAGCCTTGCTCTGGGTCAGAAGGTCGTAGGTTCAAAGTCCCAGCCCTGAGACTTGAGCACAAAATCTAGGCTGCCACTCCAGAGCAGTACTGAGGGAGGGCTGCACTGTCAGAGTGCTGTCTTTTGGATGAGATGTTAAACCGAGGCCCAGTCTACTCTCTCAGGTGGACATAAAAGATGCCTTAGCACTATTTTGACGAAGAGCAGGGGAGTTATCCCTAGTGTCCTGTCCAATATTTACCTCTCAATCAACATCACTAAAACAGATTATCTGGCCATTATCACATTGCTGTTTGTGTGAGCTTGCTGTGCGCAAATTAGCTGCTGCATTTCCTACATTACAGCAGTGACTCCACTTCAAATGTACTTCATTGGTTTTAAAGCGCTTTGGAATGTCCTGAGGTTGTGAAAGGCGCTATATAAATGCAAGTCTTTCTTTCTTTTTCTCTTGTCCTTTTGGCTAAGAGGCAGTTTCTGTAAGCAGAGAAAGCCTCCTATGAGCAGAAACCTTCAGCCTGCTATACGTTGTGTTTAGTTTAGCATGCTCAGGTCAAATAATTAACTCATAATTCCAGTATCAATCACCCGAGTTCACATGGGATACCCACCACATTCTCCTATCTCCTCCATTAGGTAATAGATACCACGCCATAAGGGGTTAATATACCATTTTCAGGATGGTGTTCTTAGCATCGAATAACAAAATTTTTGGACAAGCACATTTTCATTGATCTTCATCATGTAATATTCACCGATGGAGTTCAGATATAAAATAGGGCAAGATGAACTGTGATTTATGCCATGGAAACCTTTCAATTTATAATCATTTCTTTGCTGAAAATAAGTGACCTCAGAGTTTACACCTGGAAGTGTTAATATCAAGAAACTGTTATTATCCACCTGCATTTCCTTTAGTTGGACTTTCGCACCTGTGATGATTTTCCTAATGTCTTAGCATTCAGATAGAATTGGACCGTCTCCAGCACAGTCTGTCAATCTATACATGTTGACATTTCAATTAAGCTGTTCCAACTACCAATCAGTTTTTGATTCATTTCTCAATAAAGGAATAGACACAAACAAAGAAAACCCCACCCTGTCAGATATTTCTCATTAAATGCATTGATGGATCTGGCCAGTTATCGGTCATCACTGCCGCAAAAACAGTGAGATACTCTTAGAGATACAGTTATGGAATCATAGAAATTTACGGCACAGAAGGAGGCCATTCAGCCCATCGTGTCTGCGCTGGTCAAAAAAGAGCTATCGAGCCTAATCCCACTTTCCAGCTCTTGGCCCGTAGCCTTGTAGGTTATGGCACTTCAAGTGCATATCCAAGTACTTTCTAAATGTGATGAGGGTTTCTGCCTCTACCACCCATCAATGGGAATCGGGGGGAAAACTCTCCACTGGCTGGAGTCATACCTAGCACAAAGGAAGATAGTTGTGATGGTTGAAGGTCAATCATCACAGCCCCAGGATATCGCTGCAGGAGTTCCTCAGGCAGTGTCCTCGGCCCAACCATCTTCAGCTGCTCCATCAATGACCTTCCCTCCAACATAAGGTCAGAAATGGGGATGTTCGCTGATGACTGCACAGTGTTCAGCGCCATTCACAACTCCTCAGATAATGAAGCAGTTCATGCCCGTATGCAACAAGACCTGGACGACGTTCAGGATTGGGCTGATAAGTGGCAGGTAACATTCGCGCCACAGAAGTGCTAGGCAATGACTATCTCCAACAAGCGAAAGTCTATCCACCTCCCCTTGACATTCAACGGCATTGCCATCGCCGAATCCCCCACCATCAACATCCTGGGGATCACCATTGACCAGAAACTTAACTGGACCAGCCACATAAATATTGTGGCAACAAGAACAGGTCAGAGGCTAGGTATTCTGCGGCGAGTGTCTCACCTCCTGACTCCCCAAAGCCTTTCCACCATCTACAAGGCACAAGTAAGGAGTGTGATGGAATACTCTCCACTTGCCTGGATGAGTGCAGCTCCAACAACACTCAAGAAGCTCGACACCATCCAGGACAAAGCAGCCCGCTTGATTGGCACCCCATCCACCACCTTAAACATTCACTCCCTCCACCACTGGCGTACCATGGCTGCATTGTGTACCATCTACAAGATGCACTGCAGCAACTCGCCAAGGCTTCTTCGGCAGTACCTCCCAAACCCACGACCTCTTCCACCTAGAAGGACAAGGGCAGCAGGCGCATGGGAACACCACCACCTCCAAGTTCCCCTCCAAGTCACACACCAACCTGACTTAGAAGTATAACGCCGATCCTTCATCGTCGCTGGGTCAAAATCCTGGAACTCCCTCCCTAACAGCACTGTGGGAGTACCTTCACCACATGGACTGCAGCGGTTCAAGAAGGCAGCTCCCCACCACCTTCTCAAGGGCAATTAGGGATGGGCAATAAATGATTGCCTTGCCAGCAATGCCCACATCCCATAAATGAATAAATTTTAAAAAAAACTTTCAGGCAGTGAGTTCCAGACCCCCACCACGCTCTGGGTGAAAAAAGTTCTCCTCAACTCCCCTCTAATCCTTCTACCAATTACTTTATAATTGGCTGAAGCAATTTGTTTTATCCTATCTAAAATTATACAGTATTAAATTGAGAAGTCTCCCTATTTTGTTAGGCTTGGTAAACACAAAATGACCACAGATGCAGTTTATATTTCTGCATAGGCTACAAATTATTTGATGCAGAACCATGTAATCAACTCCTTGAAGAATCCTCAAAGGATGTACTCATCTCATCAACTTAATCACCATCATGTAGATGGCTTGTAAGAGCACTCAAAAAGCTTTTATGATTGCATTGTGATCTGAAAACAATGAAATTGCATTTCAAGCATCTACATAATATATTCTATCACAATTTGTGACGACACAGGTTAATAAGACCATAAAAAGGCAAACAAAGCATTGGGGTTTATTTCTAGAGGGATAGAATTGAAAACCAGAGAAGTTATGTTAAACTTGTATAGAACCTTGGTTAGACCACACTTGGAGTACTGTGAACAGTTCTGGTCTCCATATTATACAAAGGATAATAGAGGCACTAGAGAAGGTGCAAAAAGATTTACTAGAATAATACCAGAACTGTGAGGTTATAACTATCAGGAAAGATTGAACAGGCTGGGGCTCTTTTCTCTAGAAAAGACAAGACTGCGGGGTGACCTGATAGGAGGTCTTCAAGATTATAAAAGAGTTTGATAGGGTAGATGTAGAGAAGATGTTTTATTTGTGGGGGAAACCAGAACTAGGGGCCATAAATATAAGATAATCACTAATAAATCCAATAGGGAATTGAGGAGAAAGTTTTTTACCCAGAGAGTGGTTAGAATGTGGAACTTGCTAACACAAGGATTAGTTGGAACGTCTACCATAGATGCATTTAAGGGGAAGCTAGATAAACACATGAGGGAGAAAGGAATAAAACAATATGTTTATGGAATTAGATGAAGAAGGGTGGGAGGAGGCTCGTGTGGAGCATAAACACTGGCATGGACCAGTGGGGCCGAATAGTCTGTTTCTGTGGTGTAAATACTATGTAATACTATGTAATGTAATTTATTTACAGCACCATAGGAGAAATAAGTTTCAGATGTACAAGAATTACTTATGGTAGGATGTTAACAATAAAAATTCAGAAGAAAATTAACAGAGAATGCAGATAATGGGTAATGAGACACTAATCTAAGTTCCTTTCAATCCTCCTCTTCTGAAGATCAATACATGTTTCTGGTAAAAGCTTCCTGTCAGTTTGCTTCATTTTTTATGAATAAAATTTTATTGCAATGTTGGATTGAACCATAAATTACTTTGAGTTTTGTTTTATCTTGCCGATCACCCATAGTGTAATTTTGTTACAGAAACTCCTGACAAGAACAATTTTCAGTAGTGGTGTAGGATCTGTTTCTTGTCAGCTTGCCAGCAGAGTGACCTCTCACCAAGGTCTACTGGAATCAGCTCCTGTTAACGCAGAGTGAAGTATTAGTCAAATCTTTGTTTAACACATGTCTTGCATCCTTTAATTCTAATTGAAGACGTCCCCAAATGAACTCCCATTATTATTGATTTTAATTCACCATAGCAATGGAAAGGTCACACAATTATGTTTTAGAGATAGTGCACATGAGTGTAGGAGTGTACAGGCAAAGTAATTCAGTGAACAGGTATAATTCAATGGGGCAGAGAGAAAAATGTCTTTCTTTCTTTGATCTTTCATCCCATTTTCAAATGATTCTTTATTTTTCCACACTCATTTTGTTGTAAAAATCTAGGCTGACACTCCAGTGCAATACTGAGGGAGTGCTGCGCTGTCGGAGGTGCCGTCTTTTGGATGAGACTTTAAACCGAGGCCCCGTCTGCTCTCTCGGGTGGGCGTAAAATATTCCATGACACTATTTCGAAGAAGAGCAGGGGAGTTATCCCTCGTGTCCTGGCCAATATTTATCCCTCATTCAACATCACAAAAACAGATTATTTGGTCATTATCACATTGCTGTTTGTGGGAGCTTGCTAAGCGCAAATTAGCTGCTGTGTTTCCTACATTACAACACTTCAAAAAGTACTTCATTGGCTGTAAAGCGCTTTGGGGCGTCCTGATGTTGTGAAAGGCGCTATATAAATGCAAGTCTTTGTTTTTGCTATCTATCCCCATCAAAGGGATTTAGAATTTATGTCCATGTGATGCAAATAATCATTAAATAGGCACTCACTTAAGTCAAATTGATTTGATATGGTTATGGCTCAGAGATATTTGAAGGCAAAAGCAAAATACTGTGGCTGTTGGAAATCTGAAATAAAAACAGAAAATGCTGGAAATACTCAGCAGGTCAGGCAGCATCTGTAGAGAGAGAAACAGAGTTAACGTTTCAGGTCGATGACCCTTCGTCATATAGCCATCGTTTCCAAGACTGTCACTGACCTCATCTCCTCTGGAGATCTTCCCTCCATGGCCGCCAACCTCATAGTTCCTCAACCCCGCACAGCCCACTTTTACCTCCTTCCCAAGATCCACAAACAGGACTGCCCTGGTAGACCCATCATTTCAGCCTGTTCTTGCCCCACGGAACTTATCTCTTCCTATCTCGACTCTATTTTTTCTCCCCTTGTCCAGTCTCTTCCCACCTACATCCGTGACTCTTCCGACGCCCTCCGCCACTTTAAGTTTCCAGTTTCCTGGCCCCAACCGTCTCCTTTTCACTATGGACGCCCAATCCCTCTACACCTCCATCCCCCACCAGGATGACCTGAGGGCGCTCCGCTTCTTCCTTGAACAGAGGCCCTACCAGTCCCCATCCACCACCACCCTCCTGAACTTGTTCTCACATTGAACAACTTCTCCTTTGACTCCACTCACTTCCTCCAAATTAAAGGTGTTGCTATGGGAACCCGCATGGGTCCTAGCTATGCCTGCCTTTTTGTGGGATATGTGGAACATTCTTTGTTCCAGTCCTACTCAGGTCCCCGCCCTCACCTCTTTTTCCAGTACATTGATGACTGTATCGGTGCTGTTTCCTGCTCTCGCCCTGAACTAGAAAATTTTATTCACTTTGCTTCCAATTTCCACCCTTCCCTCACCTTCACATGGTCCATCTCCGACTCTTCCCTTCCCTTCCTTGACTTCTCTGTCTCCATTCTGGGGATAGTCTATTGACAAACATTCACTATAAGCCCACTGACTCCCACAGCTACCTGGATTACACTTCCTCCCACCCCGCTTCCTGTAAGGACTCTATTCCATTCTCCCAGTTTCTCCGTCTCTGCCGCATCTGTTGTGACGATGCCACCTTCCATACTAGTGCTTCCGATATGACTTCCTTTTTCCTCAACCAAGGTGAAACAGCAGTTTACGTGTACTTCTTGCAATTTAGTATACTGTATTCGCTGCTCACGATGCGGTCTCCTCTACATTGGGGAGACCAAACACAGATAGGGTGACCGCTTTGCGGAACACCTCCATTCAGTCTGTAAGGGTGACCCCGAGCTTCCGGTTGCCTGTCACTTTAATTCTCTGCTCCACTCCCACTCTGACCTCACCGTCCTCGGCCTCTTACACCGTTCCAACGAAGCTCAACGTAAGCTCGAGGAACAGCGCCTCATCTTTCGATTAGGCACTTTACAGCCTTCTGGACTCAACATTGAGTTCAACAATTTCAAACCATAACCTCTGCCCCTATCTTTTTTACTCTCTCACATGGCAGCTGTCGATCATTCTGCCAGTGCCATTTACACCTCATCTAGAGTCATCTTTTGTTTCTTAACTTGTCCCATTACCATCTCCATTTGCCTTGCACCATCATCCCTTTTTGTCTTTTAATCTCTCCTGCCTTCCACCCTATCACAGACCTTCCCTTTGTTCTTTCCTCCCCTCCCCCCTTTCCCTGCCCCTACACTTGCTTAAAAATCTGTTACATCTCCAACTTTTTCCAGTTCTGACGAAGGGTCATCGACCTGAAACGTTAACTCTGTTTCTCTCTCCACAGATGCTGCCTGACCTGCTGAGTATTTCCAGCATTTTCTGATATTTGAAGGCATACTGTCTTCACCCAAATGCAGTTTGCAAACCTTTTATTGTTTAGAGAGATCAGACTGGTCACCTGTCATTTTCTTCCTGATGACATCATGAACATTTCCTTCCCTCATGTCCTTTAGGGAAGGAGATCTGCCGTCCTTACTGGTCTGGCCTATATTTTACTCCAGACTCACCACAATGTGGCTGACTTTTAACTGCCCTCTGAAATGGCCTAGCAAGCCACTCAGTTGTACCAAACCGCTACAACAAAGTCAGCACTGTGGGAGTACCTTCACCACAAGGATTGCAGCGGTTCAAGAAGGCGGCTCACCACCACCTTCTCAAGGGCAATTAGGGATGGGCAATAAATGCTGGCCTTGCCAGCGAGCCCCACATCCTGTGAATGAATAAAAAAACCATGATCTCATCATTCACCTCAACTCAATTTATTTCATTGCAATGCGTTTATAAACAAAAGATAAAAGAATCCCCAAGTGCTTTTTTTCATGAAGACATTGCCCCTTTATTTAAACATTACTAAAAGTACAAAATGTTCAGTGTGTACTCCATTCGAGTGATTCCACCACTTTCGAGAGGAAACTACTGCTCTCTGTTACAGTAAGTTACACTTGCTACACAGCTAATAAAATGTCTACAACAATAAGGGGTAAAAATTGAGTCGCGCCCCATTTGGGGCGCTAACCTCGCCGGGGCGCGACTTTTAGCGCCCCGAAAAAATTAGCGGCCCCGCGCCGGAACTTCAGTGGTTGCGCCCCAAGAGAGAAGCGGGGCGCAACTGGAAGCACCCCGCATCCCTCTTGGGGCGCTGCGAGTGAATATCCTGGCGCTACGTGCCGCAGCGCCACGCGCTGCGGCACGTCGCGCCGCGGTATTGCAGGCCTTCCTCCCCTTCTTAAAGGGGAGGGGCCTTGCGCAGCGCGAACCGGGGCCCAGCTGGGCTCCCAGGGATCGGGAGTGCCGGCAAAAGAGCCCGGCACTCAAGAGAAGTGCCGGGCTCTTGGAGCGCAGCCGGCACTTCACGGTGGGGGGGCTTCACGGGGGCCGGGGACAGCAACGGGGGCAGGTGCTGGCAGGCGGCCAGCAACAAAAATGGCCGCCTGCCACCTCCCCTTTAAATATCGCCGCCCCGGCCGCACGTACGCCCCCCTGAACCCGTCGGACATAGCGTCTGGCGGTAAATCAGGGGGCGCGACTGAAGATCACGGCCGGGGCGCGAGCGGGGCGCTGCGCACGGCGATGACGTCATCGCCGGCGGCGCAGCGCCGCAGGGCGCTACCGGCTGCCGCCGCCGCTAACCTCCCACTAAATTTTTCGGGAGGCGTGGGCGGCGCTGCGCCCGGGCGTTAGCTGCTTTACGCCCCATTAGCGCCCATTTAAGGCGCTAACGGGAGGCGCAAGCAGCTGAATTTTTCCCCCTAACTGTCTGCAAAAGTGACAATTCTTTTGTTCAGAACACAGAAAGTGAACTTTAAAAAGGTCAGTAGATATTTGCACTAGATTTTAAGAGCGTATAATAATACTGCTTCAGGGAGAACATATCTGAAAATGTAAACGTGTAGACTGAACATTTTGAGCAGAATCAGATTACAGCATTAGGAACTTAAGAATTACTAAATGAAATAAGACCAAGGTCCATCTAGATCGCCTTCTACTATCCTGGTAGTTGCATGATACAATGATATTGGGGTTGTTGACTTTTTATCAGTCTCTAACAATTAGTGACAGTGTATACAGGCAGAGGCTCAGCTCCCTAGACCTCTCGGAAGAGCAGTACCTCCGGAGGCTGAGGTTGTCGTGGCAGGTGGTGGCAGACAACTGCAGCCTCCTAGAAGACCTGCTACCTGCTGGGCCTGGAGGCCACGCATTACCATGTGATGGGAAAGTGATCACCGCCCTCAAATAATGCCTCCGGATCCTTCCAGGGCGCTGCCAGAGACATATCCAGGATCTCCCAGTCAGTTGCACACAAATGCATAAGACAGGTGACTGATGGGATGTTTGCCAGGGCCGGCAATTCTGTCAACTTCGCCTGTGATGACGCCAGTCGGAATGAGCGGGTGCTCAGGTTTGCGTTTCTGGCTGGCTTCCCACAGGTGGGGGGGGGTCATCGACAGCACACAAGTGGCAATTCGCGCACCCGCAGAACAACCAGGAATATTCGGAAACTGCAAGGGCTTCCACTCCATCAATGTGCAGCTGGTGTGCAACCACAAGAAAAGGTTTATGCAGGTGTGCGCAAGATTCCCGGGGAGTTGCCATGATGCCTTTGTCCTGCGGCAGTCCAGCTCTTTGGGCCTGCAAGCAGACTTAAAAGGTGGCTGCTAGGAGACAAAGGATACCCCCTTCAAAGCTGGCTGATGACACCCGTGAGAAACCAAACCAATGAAGCCCAAGAGCAGTAGAACGAAAGCCATATGACAACCAGATGTGTCATTGAGCAAGCCTGGATAGATAGGTGCCTGGATAGATCTGGCGGTGCCTTCAGTACTCACCAGCCAGGGTCTCCAGAAAGATTGTGGTGTGCTGCGCTCTGCACAACACTGCACAGCAGCGAGGATTGGAGCTGTAGGAGGAACAAGGCGCTGAGCACACATCGTCTGCAATAAAGCCAAGGAGGAAGAGGTAGAGGAAGAGGAAGAGGAGGTGGAGGTGGAAGATGGCAACCCCATCACAGCACCAGCCGCTCACATTGCTGCCCGGGATGCCAGAGAGTCCCTGTAAGGTTCAGTTAGTTACTACCACTGGATCCATGTAACAACCATATCCAACAGTCACTCTCATCCCCCCACCAAACCCACTGATACAAAGTAGTGCTGCTAAAAACCAACCACCCATATATAGGGCAACACGGTGGCATAGTGGTTAGCACTGTTGCCTCACAGCGCCAGGGACCCGGGTTCGAATCCGGCCTCAGATGACTATCTGTGTGGAGTTTACACATTCTCCCCGTGTCTGCGTGGGTTTCCTCCGGGTGCTCCGGTTTCCTCCCAGAGTCCAAAGATGTGCAGGTTAGGTTGATTTGGCGATGATAAATTGACCCTTAGTGTTAGGGGGATTAAATACGTGGGGTTACAGGGATAGGGTGGGATATGTGTCGGTGCAGGCTCGATGGGCTGAAATGGCCTCTATCTGCACTGTGGGGATTCTGTGATATCCTCACTGAGATCTGCACTGTGTTTTCCATTTCCTTTTCTGCATTTTTTTGGCATAAGTATGTCACATTAAAAATTGAAAAGCTTCCCCGAATGCAGCTTCTTAAACATGCTGTGCCTAATGTGCATGAATGATGGTTAAATGAGTTGAAACTTTAGTTTTCGTACTTCAAGAAGGAATTTATGGTGCGAGTCTGGCACTTTCCTTGGGTCCCGATTGTTTATGTTGATCTACGCCCCTTTTACTAATGAGATTGGCAGGAAATTTGAGCGTAACTTGACATCAACAGAATGGGCGTGGGAATGGGCGCATTTTCAAGTCTAACTTCCGGGTTGTGCCCACAGAGGACATTCTGTGTCAGTATAGAATCTACTAAAGGGGTAATGTTGCTGCATTGAGGAATTTATGTATATTCTTATCCAAAAAGCCCACTGATACTCCATCACATGCAATAGGTTTGTGCTGTAGAAAATGCAACGTGAGTTTTTGCCACAGTCATTATCATCTCAGTTTTGAGTTGCAATGTAGAAAACTAGTTGCAGTAGACTTAACTAATAATATCAGAAGATCTATCTACTATGGAGTGTTGTACGATGCTCTACCTAAAGGGAGAAGAAAACAAAGAACAAAATCTGATTCACCAAGTTATAATCAAACCTCCTTTCAGCTGACTGTAAAGTAGCTTTGACAGAAGTTAAAGCTGGTGATAGTTCAACTTAGGCAGATTTGTATTTGTGAGAAAAAAATGCAAATCTGGCGTTTTTGTGATCAGCTCAAATTCAAAATCACCTATCACTTTAGAAAAATGAATGGAATGCAGAGAATGAATGACCCACTGGGCATAAACAATGTCATCTTGATTGTCGCTCCAAAAGTGGTTGTCGAGTGATGCAAATGTGTCTGAGTCACTAACAAGTTCTTCCCTTCATCGAATCATGGAATCATATAGCACAGAAGGAGGCCATTCAGCCCCTCGTGTCTGTGCTGGTTCTTTGCAAGAGCTATCCAATTAGTCCCACTCCCCTGCTCTTTCCCCATAACCCTGCAATTGTTTCCCTTTTCAAGTATATATCCAATTCCCTTCTGAAATTTATTGTTGAATCTGCTTCCACCACCCTCTCAGGCAGAGCATTCCAGATCACAACAACTCGCTGCAGAAAAACATTTCTCCTCATCTCCCCTCTGGTTCTTTTGCCAATTATCCTAAATCTGTGTCTTCTGGTTACCACCAGTGAAAACAGTTTCATCCTTATTGACTCTATTAAAACCCCTCATAATGTTGAACACTTCTATTAAATCTCCCCTTAACCTTCTCTGCTATAAGGAGAATAACCTCCTTTTAGCTGCTGGATTGCTCAAATTCAATCTAAACTTACATAAGAACAAAAGAACATAAGAAATAGGAGCAGGAGTTGGCTATTTGGCCCCTCGAGCCTGCTCCGCCATTCAATAAGATCATGGCTGATCTGATCTTGGCCTTAACTCCATTTTCCCGCCCGCTCCCCATAACCCTTGACCTCCCCTGTAGCTCAAATATCTGTCTATCTCTGCTTTGAATATATTCAATGACTCAGCCTCCACAGCTCTCTGGGGTAGAGAATTCCAAAGATTCACGACCCTCTGAAAGAAGAAATTCCTCCTCATCTCCGTTTTAAATGGGCGACCCCTTATTCTGAAACTATGCCCCCTCGTTCTAGATTCCCCCACGAGGGGAAACATCCTCCCTGTATCTACCCTGTCAAGCCCCCTCAGAATCTTATATGTTTCAATAAAATCACCTCTCATTCTTCTAAATTCCAATAAGTATAGGCTCAACCTGCTCAACCTTTCTTCATAAGAGAACCCCTTCATCTCAGGAATCAACCTAGTGAACCTTCTCTGAACTGCCTCTAATGCAAGTATATCCCTCCTTAAATAAGGAGACCAAAACTGCACATAGTACTCCAGATGTGGTCTCACCAGTGCCCTGTACAGTTGTAGCAAGACTTCCCTACTTTTATACTCCATCCCCCTTGCAATAAGGGCCAACATTCCATTTGCCTTCCTAATTACTTGCTGTACCTGCATTCTAACTTTTTGGGCTAGATTTTCAATGACCCACGGAGTCGGGTTTGGAGGCGTGTGGGGGGTTAAAATAGCGAAAGTGGTGGGCGGACCTGATCCCGACTCCATTCCGCCTCCACGCAATTTTGACAAAATCGGTCGCGGGGTTCCCGACTCAGTCCCGCCTCCAAGAGGCGGGAGAGGCCATTAAAGCCCTTAACAATCCCTAAATTGGCTCAGTAATGCCATTTTGAAGCATTTTAGGTAGTTTAACCCTTTTCCCATGTGAAGCACACCTGATGTGAAACATGCCAGTGAAACCTGGCAGGAGCACAAGTGGATTGCTGACTCTCAGCTGCAGCTCAACCTTTAAATAGGAGATTTGATCAGCCATCAATTGCAGGTGGCAGGACTTCGTTGTCACAGGTCTGGGGGAACTTTTAGAAGGCATAACCACAGCTCTGGAAGTTTGGAGCCTGACACCCATCTGCAGTGTGACCTCCTGGGAACCCCCTCTCGCCACCCTCATTGAGCCCTTCCTCAACTGAGACATATACCAGAGGCATGGGAGCCATTTATTTCCTTCCCTCCTGGGCATCCGATGATGATGAACAACAGCCGCGGCACCAGCAGAACCATGAACAACAGCAGCACCAACAGCAACAGCAACAGCAGGAGCGCCAAGCTGCTGCTCACCCACCTGAAGCTGCACAGGACAGAAGGGGCCAGCGCATGGAAGGCCGTCGGCGCAGGAGATACCCCCCAAACAGGGTCTACAGACAGAGGGTCAGCTACCTCAACATGTCTGAGCAGCAGTGCCAAAGGCGGCTCCGACTTTCGGGAAAGGTAGTGGGTGACATCTGCGCAATGCTGCAACAAGACCTGGAGCCCAGAGGACCAGGTGGACACCCCTTACCAGTGGCCGTCAAAGTCACCACCGCACTCAACTTTTTTGCCTCAGGCTCATTCCAGGGATCAGCAGCAGACATCAGCGGCATCTCCCAGGCGGCCGCACACACCTGCATCACGCAGGTAACCGATGCCCTCTTTGCCATCGCGCACAATCACATCCATTTCACCAAGGATCGAGCAAGTGTCACGGCGCATGCGGTTGGATTAGCTAATCTGGCAGGCTTTCCAAGGGTGCAGGGCGTCGTTGACTGCACACATGTGGCCCTTAAAGCACCCCATCGCAATCCAGGTATTTTTGTCAACCGCAAGGGCTTCCACTCCCTCAACGTTCAGCTGGTGTGTGACCACAACAAGGAAGTTCTGCATGTTTGTGCCAAGTACCCTGGCAGTTGCCATGACTCCTTCATACTGCGCCAGTCTAGTGTGCCTCCGCTATTCAGTCCACCAGACCAACTTCACGGATGGCTACTTGGAGACAAGGGCTATCCCCTGAAGACGTGGCTAATGACGCCGTTGAGGAGCCCATCCAACGCAGCTGAGGAGAGCTACAACTCCAGCCACATTTCCACCAGAGCCATAATCGAGCAAACCATCGGTATGCTGAAGATGCGCTTCAGATGCCTGGATAGATCAGGTGGAGCCCTGCAATACTCAGCAGCCAGGGTCTCCAGAATCGTCGTGGTTTGCTGTGCACTTCACAACATGGCACAGCGTCGTGGCTTACAGATGCCGGAGGACCAAGTGGCTCCTCACATAGCCTCCTCAGATGAGGAGGAGGAGGAGGAGGAGGAGAGAGAGAACAAACAACTTGCAGAGGCCCCTCAACCAGCGGCAGCATTACACGAGACCATAGCTGCCCGGAATGCAAGGAACGCACTCATCTTGGCCAGATTTGCTTAGCCTAGACAAGCAAGCACTTTTGCCTCGCAGCTTCTTACCAGAGCTACGACAATGGCCCAGACCAAGCGGATCCCTAACAATGTGACCACCATACTGACAATTGCAAGTTATCCTAAGGCCTCATTGTGGAAGTCCCATTAGCGAAATGACAGACGCCACAACTGCAGCTGTAGCCATCAGAGTTTTTATTTACACTTTACACCTGATGGCTTTTTCACATTAAACATCTAAATTCACCCAAGTGACTACCCTTGTGACTATTTGTGCAGTGTCTTTCTCTTACGCGTGCTCCTACGTGGTGCTTCCCCTGTGGCTTCAGCAGAAGTGGAGGCCCCCTGCCCAGTTTGTTGCTGCTCCTGTCTCGACTCCTTTGGCGGGCGTCCTCTGGGGTTGCGAACCTGCGAGGGCTCGGCAACAGTCTGCTGCTCCTGCGGCTGGGCAGGGGTTGAGACGCCGATCTCACTTGGGTGCGGACTCTGGTGGGGCTCTGACCGAGGACTTGTCAGTGGCATGGAAGTGTGAGCGCTTGGAGAGGAGCCCACACCTCCTTGTTGTGTGCCACCAACATCCCTCTCATGGGTCAGGTCCACCTCAGCGCTTGCAAGTGGCTTGAGAGCACCTTGCTGCACATCAGGGGGGCCATGGGGACCTGTATCTACACTGGAAGTCCTACTCAGAAAGACTTCCATGAAGGTCTGTTTTCTCTGTTCAATAGATGACCATCGCTCCTCAAGAGATGCCAGTCTATTCTGAACAATGACCATGTTTTCTGCACTCTGGCGACTTATCTCCTCCATAGCCGTAGCCATCCTCTACTGTAGCCATCCTTTCCACGAAGGTTGCCATCCTTTCCGTGGTGATGCGTTCATGCGCCAATGACTCCACAAAGGCTCTGCTCATGTTCGCTATGGACTCCTCCATTCGCTCCACACTCGCAGCGACCCTGGAGACAAAACCTGTCAGAGACTCCTGCATCTGTTCCTGGAGTCCCAGCACCGCTGATCTTATGGATGGACCCAGAGGCAGAGGGTCGACATGCAGCTGAGCCGAGCTAGGAGAGTCCTGCACCCTCCGACTAGGACTCTCCACTGCTGTCACTGTCTCCACCATCTGCTGATGCTCACTTGTGAGCTGTGATACACCAGGTGACAACACTATTCTATGTCCCGAGGGTCCCACCGAGGTGTGAGTGTCTGCGCTGGTGCTGGGTGCACTGAGTTCTGCTGACGCTGCACCCTCAGAGGTTGCAGCTTCCTCTCAGGAGTCTGTCTGCTCAGGCTCTTCCTCCTGGCTAGTGGGGACGGGTGCTTGCGATGGTCCTGTGGGGGAGTAAAGGAAAGAGTCAGAGATGTGATGCCAAGGTTACATGCACATTGCATATTGCAAATGATCATAAATCCATCTGTTAGAGTTTCAGATTCATTATCAGCAACTCATGCAATGTCAATGAGAGAGATGGAACACTATTCAGTCACCAGCTTGCTCTGATGCACCCATCTGTCCGTCCCCCACTTGCGTATCCTCCTCTACACCCACGATCTCCAGGACCGCATCCTCCCAGGGGGTGAGCTGGGCTAATGAGGGTAGCCTTCCTCCTGTCCTGGCTCTTTCCCTTTTATTGTGAGCTCTCTTTTCCTGCAATGAGGGAGACAAGTGGAGTTTGAGTGAGATTGAAGGAGTGAGTGTAGAGTGTCCATAGCATAGATGCTTAGAAGGAGACAAAGATGGATTGAGGTGGCGAGACCAAGGGCCCTCCCTGTGTGTTGTAAGTTGTTTTCATAGCATGACAGTGATAGGTAGTATGAGGGCTACATAGTCGAATAGTAAGGTGAATGTGACCATAGAGGGAGAGGGAATGGGTAAGGGTGCATGGATGTCAGTGTCAAGTGGGATATGGAGGAAGAGGTTGCTAAAGCTGAGTGTTGGTGAGGAGAGGCAATGGGGATCAGATTGAGGGTGAAGGGAAAGTCATACTCACTTTAGCAGTACGTAGAAAGTCATGAAACCTTTTCCTGCACTGGATCCAGGTTCTGCAGGTGAATGATAAAGAGGTGACCTCCTGGGCGATCTGGACCCACACAGCCTTGGTCTGCTGGGGAGGCTTCTTCCTCCCTGAGGAGGGGAAGAGCACCTCCCTGTTGGCTCTTGCTCCATCCACCAAAGCCTGCAGGGCAACGTCATGGAACCTGGAAGCAGACCTGAGCCGTTGGCTGGCCATTCCTGCTGCATTTGCCTTTAGAATAGAGGTCCAAAAGCTTGGCAGCCTGCAGAGGAAGCAAGGCTTGTTGCAGACCTTAAATGCAGCAGCAATGATGACGTCATCGGAGGCGACTTTCAGACTGGAATAACTCATTGGCCATGGGATCCCACATGTTGGAACTCAATTGGCCAATTAAGTTAAAATCACATCATTCATCCACATTAATCTGGAGTCAGGTGGGCAACACGAAATGCGGGTAACACGACCCCAACCCGCCCCAGTATCAAAATCCAGCCCTTTGTGTTTCATGTACAAGGACCCCCAGGTCCCCCTGTACCACAGCATTTTGTAGTCTCTCTTCATTTAAATAATAATTTGCTTTTTTATTCTTCCTACCAAAGTGGATAACCTCGCATTTTCCCACATTATACTCCATCTGCCAAATGTTTGCCCACTCACTTAACCTATCAATATCCCTTTGCAGACTCTTTGGGGGGAATTTTGCCAACCCTGGGGAGGTGGATATGGAGGCGGGATTGCCGGGAAAATGGCAGAAACTGGGAGCGGGTACCGTGCCATCTTCCCAGGAGGCGGGTCCCCGAGTTGCACAGGGACCCGTCTCCTCGAGGCGGGAAGGGGATTACAGCCAATTAACTGCCTGCTAACAGGTAGTTAACAGGCAGTTAAGAGGCTTATCCCCATTTTACCCCAGCAAGTGCGGGCTTCCCGATGGCTGCGAACCTCGCCAGGGTCAGCGAGGCGAGCAGTGGGTCTATGGGGGTGAGAGGGGTCGAAAAGTCCGCTGTGGAGGTGAGTGATGGATGCAAGTGTGGAGAGGTAAGTATGAGAGGTGAGTGTAAAGTGTTAGAAAAAGTTTACTTACCTTTGCTTCTTCCTGCAGGCTTCAACCCTTGGGGATCGGAGGTGCCTCATCTCAACAGCAGAGATGACAAAATGGCTGCTGCATTCTCAGATGCAGCAACCATCTGATTTATGCTAAGGAAAGAGGTTTGGTGAGTCTTCAGTACAAGGGCTCACCTTAGAACAGAGATTGTCAGTGTTTCACAGCTTCTCAAAGCTGTCAAACGCTGACAATTCATCTGTCAAAAATGTTGATGTCCTCTGTCACCGGCTTTCTCTTAATTTTCCGGCTAAGCCCGCAGGGCGGGTGTGGTAACACTTTTCAGCTTCCTGTATGACATCACTTCCTGTAATCAGTCCAGGATAAATACTAGACTGATCAGTTAGCTCTGGAAGAGGCATAGGGTAAGACCTCTTTTGTATGCAGCACCGTTTTAAGTTGATTAAAGCTTACATTAAGTTTACCACGCGTAAGGCTCATTCTTACGACAATTTAATCAACTTTTGAAAAACTTCGCACTCAAACTTTTTGGACGAACTCGGAGCTAAGGATCCAGGGAATCACCCATCATGGAAAACATCCTTAAACCATCGCGTCTTGACTTGGACCCAAACACCCCAGCAGCCGGTAAGGTGTGGAAACACTGGTATCGCACGTTTGAGAATTTTCTTGAGTATTGCAAAGCGGATGATAACTCAAAGTTGCGGATACTCATCAACTGTGTCACCCCGAATGTATTTCAGTATGTGGAAGACTGGGACAGTTATGAGGAGGCAATTCAGACGCTTAAGAGACTATATACTAAGACACCGAATGAGGTCTATGCTAGACATCTACTAGCTACAGCCCAACAAGGGCCGGAGGAATCCATTGATAAATTCCTCCAAGAGCTTCGCAGACTTAGTATGGACTGTAACTTTCGGGCAGCCTCAGCTGAGCTATACCGCGAAGAAATGATCCGTGATGCGTTCATCTGCGGGCTTGCCTCCCCATTTATACGCCAGCGTCTACTGGAAAGTAAGACACTTGAGCTGCAGAGAGCTTATGACCTGGCTTGCTCTCTAGATCTAGCAAAACGAAATGCAGACCTTTTTACAGTGCCCAGACCTCGGTCTGCTGCCTTAACTACAGTCAGGCAATTTAAGAGGCCACAGGTGAACTCTATTAGGGAGGACTTTATCCCTGACGATCGATCTGATGACTTCACCGATGAAGAGGATGATGACCCCACTGTGGCAGCCTCTTGGCAATCTAAGAAATGCTTTTTTTGTGGGGATGAGTTTCACCCTCGGAGATTCTGCCCTGCTCGCAATGCGTTTTGCAGTCATTGCAACAAAAAGGGTCATTTTGTAAAGGTTTGCCTATCAAGAGCCTCTACGAGGGCTTATCAAGCTAAGTCCTACCGAACTGCCCCAGTAAGGGCCTATCAGGATGTTCCAACTAAAAACTATCGTGCTTCCTCTCGGGTTTTTTCTCGAAGAAACACACCTAGAATTTCAGCCACTCTTTGTGCAACGACACCAATTACAGCTGCTTGTCCTCAGAATCTATTCCATGCAGCTACAAAAGCATCAATTAAGGGACATACTTTAGATGCCTTAATTGACTCAGGTAGCACTGATAGTTTCATTAGGGAACAGACTGTTGCACAGTTAAAGCTACATGTTTTTCCATCGGACCAGGCAGTTGCGATGGCTCAGTCATCACTTAATACCAGAATTTCTGGCTTCTGTGTAGTTGAAATAATGCTTAAAGGTCACAGGTATCCCTCCACCCGGCTTTCGGTGCTCAAGGACTTATGTAGTGATCTTATCTTAGGGCTGGATTTTCAAAAGCAGCATAAGAAGCTTACCATTGAGTTCGGCGGATCCAAACCTGAACTCACTATTTCTAATATACGACCTCGATTACCGTTCTGTGCCTTGTCAGCAGCTTCACTGGATGAACCCTCACTGTTTGCCAGTATCCCTCCTCGATGCAAACCGATTATAACAAAGTCACGCCGTTTCAGTCAGGAAGACCAGTCTTTTATTGCGGCTGAGATTTCTCGGCTTTTAGCAGAGGATATCATCGAGCCTTGTTCGTCGCCATGGCGCGCCCAGGTCGTTATTGTTAAGAACCCTCTACAACCTCACAAGAAACGGCTGTGCATTGACTATTCACAGACCATCAATCAGTATACGGACTTGGACGCATACCCATTGCCGCGCATCGATGATATGGTTAATAAATTGGCTGAGTACACGGTGTTCTCGACTTATGATCTGAAAAGCGCCTATCATCAGGTACCCTTGAAGGTCTCAGACAAGCAGTATACAGCCTTTGAAGCCAATGGGCGGCTGTATCAATTTCGTCGCCTCCCCTTTGGGGTCACTAATGGAGTGGCTGTCTTCCAGCGAGCAATGGATGACCTGGTCAAACAGGAAGACTTGAAGGATACGTTTCCTTATCTGGACAATATTACTGTCGCAGGTCGCAATCAGCAGGAACATGACGCCAATCTCCAACGATTTTGGGATGCACTCCAGCACCGTAATTTGACATTGAATGCGGCTAAATCCATTGAGTCACAACCAACTATCAACATCCTTGGCTATTGTGTGGGCAATGGCATCATTAAACCTGACCCTGAAAGGCTTCGCCCACTCCAAGAACTCCCGCCACCTAAGAATCCGGCCTCCTTGCGCCGGGCCCTCGGCCTGTTTGCATACTATGCGAAATGGATTCCTAACTTCTCGGACCGAATCCAACCTCTACTGAAGGCCAGCACATTCCCACTAGACACAACGGCTGTTGCAGCCTTTAACCTCCTGAAAAAGCAGTTGGAGAAAGCGGCTCTTCACTCCATTGATGAGAGTCTTCCTTTCGTGGTTGAGTGTGATGCCTCGGAGGTGGCAATCTCAGCCACTCTGAATCAGGAAGGTCGTCCGGTGGCATTTTTGTCCAGGACTTTTCAAGGGGCTGAGCTACATTATCCTCCAGTCGAGAAAGAAGCTACAGCCATCATAGAGGCAGTACGGAAGTGGAGTCATCTCCTGGCTCGCCAGCATTTTACCTTAATCACGGACCAGCGATCGGTCGCCTTCATGCTCGATAATCGAAAACGGACCAAAATTAAAAATAATAAAATCCAGCTTTGGCGGCTGGAATTGGCCTCTTTTGGTTACACCATCCACTATCGACCTGGCAAGGAGAATGTGGCTCCGGATACCCTCACACGAGCATTCTGCTCCGCCATGGCACCCTCTACGCTCGTAGACATCCATGATGGGTTGTGTCATCCAGGCGTTACTCGCATGCTGCACTTCGTGCGGTCCCGAAATCTCCCATTCTCTACCGGGGATGTAAAGAAGATGTGCTCGGACTGCAGAGTCTGTGCGGAATTGAAACCTCGGTTTTTCCGCCCCTCGGGTGGTATACTCATACATGCGACCCAGCCAATGCAAAGGCTTAGCATCGATTTTAAGGGGCCGTTGCCCTCTTCGACTCGCAACACTTATCTATTAACAATGGTTGATGAGTATTCTCGTTTTCCGTTTGCCTTTCCCTGCCCCAATATGCTGACAACCACGGTTATCAGCTGCCTTGAACAGGTATTTGCTTTCTGTGGCATGGCATCCTATGTTCATTCAGATCGGGGCCCTTCTTTTATGTCGGGAGAACTCAAGGCCTATCTCTCGGAACGGGGTATTGCTGCCAGCAAAACGACGCCTTATCATCCGGTTGGGAATGGGCAAGTCGAGCGTTTTAACGCTATCATCTGGAATGCGGTACGTCTGGCTTTGAGATCTCGGGGCCTACCCAACCAGCAATGGGAAGCAGTACTTCCAGACGCATTACACTCCACACGGTCCCTCCTTTCGACCGCCACAAATACGACGCCTCATGAACGGTTCTTCCGATTTCAGCGTCGCTCATCCTATGGGACATCTCTCCCGTCGTGGCTGACTACACCGGGACCAGTGCTACTCCGAAGATATGTCCGGGCGTCTAAGAATGACCCCCTGGTAGATGAGGTTGAGCTCACTGACGTCAACCCTACCTACGCCTATATTCGGTATCCTGACGGTCGGGAATCTACCGTGTCATTGCGGGATCTGGCTCCCTGCCCGCCGAAACATAGAGGGACACCAGGGGATGATATTGTACCAGGCACATCTCTGGGCTTGCCAGGTGCCTCTCATCATGATCGGGATCTGACGCCGGCTGGTACCTCACTCCAGCGTGCCGACCTGGGGCAGACTGACTATGAGCCCGTCGGGGCTCGCACGCGCAGCCACGATCAACCCTGTACCGTACGCTCAGACGGATCTGCCACAGCCCTGCCCGACACCCATTCGGGTACCAGTACACGGTCAGGATCGTTCTGACCCCTCACAGAGCGGGCTGGAGCACTCGGACTCTGGTCCATGGCCCGCAGCGGGTAAACGGGCTAGGGGCCCTCTACCGCTACGAGAACCCAAACGGGTGCGGCTCTCCCTCATCCAACGGCTACGAAATGGAGGGAGCATTCCGGCCTCCTAATCTTTTGGGGGGGGAGAATGTGGTAACACTTTTCAGCTTCCTGTATGACATCACTTCCTGTAATCAGTCCAGGATAAATACTAGACTGATCAGTTAGCTCTGGAAGAGGCATAGGGTAAGACCTCTTTTGTATGCAGCACCGTTTTAAGTTGATTAAAGCTTACATTAAGTTTACCACGCGTAAGGCTCATTCTTACGACAGCGGGCTTAACAAGGTCAATCAAGGGAAAATAGCGTGGGTTGGCCGGACGTCGTTGGGGACGGGACTGAAACCCGACAACCAGCAGTCCCGCCCCTAACACGCCCCCATTGAGAAAATCCAGCCCTTTGTGTCCTCCTCACAACTTGCTTTCCCACCTATCTTTGTATCATCAGCAAATTTGGCTACAGTACACTCGGTCCTTTCATCGAAGTCATTAATATAGATTGTAAATAGTTGAGGCCCCCAGCACTGATCCCTGTGGCACCCCACTAGTTACAGTTTATAAACCTGAAAATTACCCATTTATCCCGACTCTCTGTTTCCTGTTAGTTAGCCAATCCTCTATCCATGCTAATATATTACCCCCAACACCATGAGCTCATATCTTGTGCAGTAACCTTTTATGTGACACCTTATCGAATGCCTTCTGGAAATCCAAATACACTACATCTACTGGAATTGAAGGCTTTGAATATTTAATGTTCTGCCTCAAAGCTCATTCATCGAATGTGATTGTGCTATGCCACACTGCAGGTTAATAAATAGTACAACTACCATTCCCTGTTTCACATGTGCGATGCTTACCTCACACAAAATAGTTTTAATAAAATAATTCAAAAATCAAATAAAATATCAATGAATAAAATCTTTTTGCTCATTTCTGTCATGTCATATCTTTAAGCTGTCACACCTCAAAAGCTCACACCTTAGAAAATAGGGGGAAAAGTGATTGGCTGAAATGAGGACTTAACCTAACAATCAAACATATGATTGCTTAAATGTGACGAAATCAATAGCAGTTTGATTTAGTCAGTAATGAGCATGAGAAAACAAAGCAATCAAATCTGTCAATTTTTTTCAACACTACTGGTCACTGAACAGTATTTAGCACAAAAAAATGATCAATCAGATTGCCCAACTCCTGTCTTCACATAGTATTTGTCCATCATTTTTTCTCGACTGAGGTCAGTGCAAACAGCTAGAAATAATATTCAAAATATAAGCACTACATAAACCAACATAGTTCTGAAAAACCAAATCACTGAACTTATCAATTAAAAGTGGCCGATCACAGGGGGAGGAAGCAGGTTAGCATGGGGGGCCAAAGGGGAAGTACTCCTGCTCCTCTTGGCCCACAAGCAGTGCTGGAAAGGCACTTACTTGATGGATCCGGTCCTTCAGCTGCCGCGTTTCCCGAGCCCTGGGAAAACCGGCTCGCAGGCATTAAAAGTAAAACTCTGTTAACATTTGAGGTGCGCAGCCTCATTAAAATATTTAAATTATGGACTCACCTCTCAAGAGCAGGTTAGTCGCCTGTCCCCACCCACCTCTGTTAAAACGTTGGGTGTGTTGGAGGCGGGTTGGGGGTCGAGTTTCCGATTTTTGACATTTTAAACCTCCCCCCGCCCATCCTGAGGAGTTAAAATTACCCCCATTGTATCCCGCAACTTCTCCTCATGACAAACTGATGTGGCAAATATAATGTCACAGAGGATGAAAGTGGCATCCAAATTCTCAGCCAAAATATTGGTTTGTTTTCAATATGTTCGTTACACTGTTGCTAAAAAGGTTAGGTCACACATTTTAGGCACACGACCAAATCCTATACCTAATACATGAGTGAAATGTGGAAAAACTAGACCACAAATAAAATGGTAACTTTCAATACACTTGTAAAGCCTGTACAAGGATTCAACAGCAGCAATTTCCCCTTCTATAGAATTCCTCAAGTACAGAAAGATGTCTTATAGTGCTTTACATTAGACACCAAGCAAGAGGGGAAAAGGGGAAAACGGAGAGGGCTACTGTGGAGAAGTGTTCTCAGGAGCTTTCTGAAAGCAGGGAAGGAGATGACACGGCCTAAGCTATGTGTTGGCTGACCTGAGGGTGAGACTAAGAATTGTTAACATTGGGGGAAAATGTTTGGATTGAGATTCATGATCAAGAAGAGAAAGACTGATTGCAAACTTGTTTAAATGCACGGGCCGTGTTTACTTTTAAGAGTAATATTTTTAAAATAAATTGCATATTAAATAGTTTGACAGTAACAGAATTCTCCGTACTTTTGAAAACTGCATATCTTGGCTACTCGATGGCCTGAAACAGCAGACTGTGTAAACTACTGTTTCAATTTAATGAAACAAAAATATTGAATCAGCCAGCATTCCACCATCTTACTGTGCAACTGTGTGGTCTCACTGCACTGCACAGGAGTACGATACATTTCTCGCAGAATTGAGTTGTAAGGAAAACGAACTCTCCGAGCACGAAACAAATAATTCAGTTTAACAGGAAAACTAGAAGAGATGTTATGATTTCTTCACACTTGACCCAACTCTAGCTGAAACCCCACGATAAACAGGCACCTCTCGCTCAATATTACCCACCTCTAAATCCCCTTTAAGCTTTTTTTTTATTACAGCACCACTGATGATCTCCTGCAACGTGAGTTTCTGAAGGTCTGTGTATGAATAAATTGCCTGTCACTCATGTCATCTTGAACCTGATTTCTTCCTGATCTGAATAGTCTGTGACATTATCTAACGACAATAATGAACTCAGCGGCAATCTATTATTAATATTTTTCAGGAGCAGTTCGGGCATGCAGCTTTGCGGTGCCCAAAGTAATCTCAGTATACATCCGTCACCACCTTACATGCTTTTTAATTTTTACTGATTAATTGTACATATAAATAAAATACTATTTCATTAATATGGCGATAATTGATTGAGGTTTAATTTAGCCACCAATTTGAATCGCCCATTCCTTTCTCATAGACGGCCATGGGGATTTTTATTTTCCAGTATCCTTCACCTTTAGTCTCTGCCTCTACCTCTGAGCTGCAGCAAGAGAGATTATTCAGCAGGGAATTTCACTTCACAGGCAGACTCATTAGCTGCCTTCTTCAGACTACCATTTTCCCTGTGAATTGATTGATTTGTGGCAGGCTTGCCATGGATAGATGGACACACTCACACATCTTTAGGCACACACATTATTAGCTGGGCACAGCTTTCTGCTTTGGTGATTTAGCGTAGTCGGCGGTGTCCCCTCCCTGTACTGACAGCAGTGAGCTGAATTAGGTTACGGTTCTGTCTGCCTCTGAACAACAGTTTGTCAGTCACCTCCATAATTTAAAAAGATTACATACAATTCATCAGAGCCCAGCCAGGCTTTGTAAAACACCTTCGTCCCCAGATACTGGCTACCCTTTGAAAATGTGTCTGCTGTGGACCATCTATGTAGTGTATCTGTGAGTAAATCAACCCTAAATCAATTAACAAATTCATTCATGTGCCTGTAGGTGGATGATATTGATAAACCTGCTTCTGTAAGAGGAGCTGATTCATTTAGTGTCTGTGCTCCACATAACCATGGTTATAGATTCAGATGGAAACATGGAATACCTTATAGTTTATGTATAGCAGCCCCTGGCAAATTTGCAGGTAATTTTTCCTGTACACGGTACAACACAGGGCATAGCAGTTTAGAGAATGTGTTCTCAGTTCTGGGCCTAAGGCATACAGACCCTCTCACTGGGCTTTGTCCTATCCCTCTGTCTACATCCTGTTAGCCTTGTTCACTCAGAATGAGCTGTCATTACAAGTCAAGTATCCCTTTGTCTCCCAGCAGAGATTGCGTGAAGCCAGCAACCTTCCTTTAATGTGATGATCAGTCGACCATTACACGTGGATTACTGTACAGCCCCCTCCTCCATATGTGTGAGGAGTGTCACCCTGCCGTGCTGTGATATTAAATACTTACTAGGAATGAGAATATGTTATGGGTTCCACACATAGATCAATTAAGCCTTCATCTCTTTGAATTTGAATTTATTTCATGATTTTCATGCCTCCTTTCTTACTCTCCTGTATTCTCCCTATACTACGGTCCAGCCCTAATAAGAAGATAACTAGAGTTCTGCTTCTGGGTTTCCATCAATCCCCCTCTTTAGTCACTTGCTAAAGAGCAGCTGTGGGAGATTGACCCTCTCACTTGTGGGAGCTTGCTGTGCGCAAATTGGCTGTCGCGTTTCCAACATTACAACAGTGACTACTTTTCAAAAGTACTTCATTGGCTGTAAAGTGCTTTGGGACATCCTGAGGTCGTGAAAGGGGCGATATAAATGCAAGTCTTTGCTTCTTTTCTTTCTTTCACTCGTCCTTCCTTCCCCATTTGCTGTGATTATTGTGGCTTCCCTTTGATGGAGTGGCTTAAATTCCCAGACGGTGGATGTCACAGTGTTTCTGAAGAGATAGAGAAGTATAACTTAAAGAGGGTGAATTCAAGGTCAAATGAAGTACAGAAAGAGAAATAAAGAGATGGAAAGAAGGACTGGATTAAGAGAGAGAGAAAAAGAGTCAGAAAGGAAATGAAAAGAATATTTTTTTATTTGTATTTTGAATTTTTTTAAATCTCCAACAATTCAAACCTGAAGGAATGTGACTCTACGCGTGTAATCGTTAATTTTCAGTGCGAGCGAGGTTGAATGGTGGTAATTAACACTTATCACGTCATTGAAAGTGTACTTAGACTGAAATGGACAAGACTTAACTTTCTGTGGCGAGTTTAGTTCAAATCTACCGCTGTTCAATGCATTTCAATGGTGAGTCAAACAGCGAGATACCGTTTTCGTTAAGCTAATGGCAGAACGGCCCATCTCGGACAGCAACTTCTGGATTTTCCCGTTTAACCTTGCATCTGCCCCTCACCTGAAGTTGCTGTACATTTGCATATAAATAACGGCGAGCGCCACTAGCCTCACCGTTATTTTGACAGCAAATTATGCCTGTTGCCACTTTTCCATGTGTTCACAAATTCCTCTCTAAGAGTGCATGGGATGACATTTAGAAAAATCATAAGCCAGATTTCAGCTATTAACTAAATTCATTGGCCCAAAATTTGCGATCGGAGTCTTCCCACGGGTGGATCCCTCCGACCTGTAAAAGATCTACGAATTTACCTGGTGGCCCGGGAGGTATGGAGACTGGCGATCCTGGACCTCTCCGGGTACGCGCCGGCAGAGACTCACGTATCCCAGGGGCGCATGTGGTTCGTAAGCGCCCCGGGGATCATGTGGGCCAGCCCAACCAATAAAAGAAGGGAATCCCCATTCATACTTATGGGAGTTCCGTACGTACGGAACTGTCATAAGTATGAATGGGGATCACTTAAAAAATACACAAACACATGAAAAAAAATGTTTTTAATTATATATTTAAAATTAATTAAAATGCCATTTAATTAAATATTTTAAACAAAAATTTTAATTTTTTGAAAACATTTTTTATAGGTTTTAACGGGGCTAAAAATAAACTTACCTTATTGGACAGGGTTTTTAATGTATAAATGAGTGATAAAATTTTATTTTTCTATATTTTAAAACTCTTATGCTGGTAAAAGCGGACCTTATACCTGCTTTTACCAGGCGTAAGAATTTCACGGGCATTCAGCAGGCAGAAGTTGGGCAAATAACACAAATCTCCACCCACGGAGGCCCTTTTCCCGGGGATGCGGAGGATCTGTCAAGAAGATTCTTGACAGATCGCAAGTGCCGGGTTTTAGCGCATGCCTAAACCCGGAACTTGCACGGCCCCTACGGGCGCGTACACACCTCGTACGCAGCCGTAGGGGTCGCAAAATACGACCCATTGTTCATTTTATTATTACAATTTACTTAACTTGGCCATTATAAGATGCAGTAAGAGATTCCCAGCTGTGCGCTGAAGTAGGATTTTTAAATCATGGGGAGTACCCCAAAGAGCAACCTAACTTTCATCAATAGCATTGCAACTTCAACTTGATAAATCACAGAGATGTCAGTGTTGGGCGTGAGCTGACACTGTTAGGCTGGTACCCACATTCAGGACATCTCTACATTCATTTCAGAGTCAGTTAGAACTCAATGGTCTTTAAATCCCATGAACTGCCCCTTCATTTAGCTATAATAAGTGACTCTGCCACTCACAGCCCTTTTTATTCTCTCTTTTCTGTTAATAATTGAATACTTTGCACCGCCACCATGAAACCTTCACGTTAACCTCCTTCTCCAGAGGATGCTGAGCAGCCATGGGAGTTTTTCACAATCTCTGTCAATGCAGCTGACTGGATGTCAGCTTTTACGGGTAGGAGGGGAAGGGAAGGAAATAAAGGAGAGAGATGCCTTCACCCCACTCTCCCTGCCCCGTAAATGTGCCAAGTTAACCTCCCCATTTCTAGCCTGGGCTCACACCCACTCTGTGAAAATTCTTGACCTCAATTAGAAAGATTAAGCTATTTTCAATCCAAATCCATCAGATTCACATCTTACATGTGCGCTGCTTAATTGTTCCATTCTCTTGCCCATAATACGATCTTCAACAAGGATAGTAACATTTGCTACATTGCATGATGAGCATGGAACCCAGGTGATACGGTGCGTTCACTAATAATGTTCCCTCTGGTTGCATTAACTTTCCCAATCAATGGTTCTGTTAGAAAGAAAAGAAAGAAGATTCTATGAAGCACTCATCGGCTGTGAACACCCGTTTGTGCGCATGCAGATTAAAAGACGTGGAAGGTTTTTAATTAATGTTCCATAATATGCAAGCTAGTTCTTTAAATCTCTTTTCCTTCCCTCCTGAAAGTACCAACTAGTAGGGGGGCACATGACCTCACTCCGTTAATTTTCCCAGATAGTTGTTCCGAATGTGTGGGCCTAGATAGTCGCTGTCAACTGGTTGTTCATCGGTGGAAGAAATCGTAGCTGAGTCTCATTCTATCCTCACCTGGAGCCCACGCACGCACTTTGCAACATAAGTCATTAGAAAACAATTAGAAGTAGGAGTGCTAACTGATTTTTCCCTTCCCTCACCCTGGTACACTGAGGCCAACGGTAGTCCCCTAACTGCTGCTTTTAATATTCCTGACTGATTATTATTGACCATGATATGTCCGGGCTGACTGAGAGGGGGCTGCAGTTTATTTTCTATCCAACCAATTCCATATAGACTGAGTTGAGAGGCAGTCCAAGATAGACAAAGAAAGACTTGAAAGACTTGCATTTATATAGCGCCTTTTACAACCACCGGACGTCTCAAAGTGCTTTACAGCCAATGAAGTACTTTTTGGAGTGTAGTCACTGTTGTAATGTGGGAAACACGGCAGCCAATTTTGCACACAGCAAGGTCCCACAAACAGCAATGTGATAATGACCAGGTAATCTGTTTTTGTTATGTTGATTGAGGGATAAATATTGGCCAGGACACCGGGGATAATTCCCCAGCTCTTCTTCAAAATAGTGCCACGGGATCTTTTACGTCCACCTGAGAGAGCAGACGGGACCTCGGTTTAATGGCTCATCCAAAAGACGGCACCTCTGACAGTGCAGCACTCTCTCAGCACTGCACTGGAATGTCAGCCTAGAATTATGTGCTCAAGTCCCTGGAGTGGGACTTGAACCCACAACCTTCTGACTCAGAGGCGAGTGTGCCACAGCTGACACAGCTGACAGTGCGGTACAGTGTGGGGCAATGAGACTGAATCAACCACGCCCCTGCATTCTGCAGATGATTATGGGCCTGCTGATAATATTTTATGATTGTAAATGTGTATTGTGAGGTCCCAGTTTTATGAATAGATAAACGCTGCATTTTTATTGTTACTGGAAAAAGATCTACATCAGTGCCTTGGGATTCAGATGGCGTGTGTTACACAAATATGTTTTTTTATGTATAAGCCTAATATACATTGCAATGTGTGGAATGGACTTGTTTATGGGAACTATCAGAAGAATCCTGGTCTACTTCCCTCAGTCGTGTCTGCTGCAACCCTAGCAGCAGTGTAAAGAGGATATTTAAGACCTCAGCATTAAGCAATAGAGGCAAGAGGTCATTCTGAAGAAATCTTACATTTATTTTCCAAAATAGCATTTTGAAAAAATAAAAATCGTTCAGTAATTAGTTTTTCTGTTTAAACAAAGAAAATAACTAGCTCCTTAATGAGTTGCAATCTCTTGCAGCTAATTTTATAATGATCGATATTGCTTATGAGACTTTAGACATCCCAGTTTGTTTGATTTGGCTGCAGCAAGTGTGTCCCAGCCCTATTGAGGATCGAGCGCGAGAGTGAGTGATCTAATGAAGACCAGTGTTGAAAACATTTTGTTCCCCAGGCATTCTGTTTGTAAGATGTCATTTTTCTTTTCCCCAGTGTGTCTCAATAACAATAACCATGACCCGTATTTTCCGATCGGAGACTTCCTGCGTGCGGAGGCCTCCGATCTGGAAAAAAATCTACGCACTTACCTGAGGGCTCCCGAGGTCCGGACACTTCCGTTCCTGGGCCCCTCCAAAGTTGAAATGCGCAGGGTCCACGTATCCCAGGGGCGCAGGCGTTTCGCAAGCGTCCCTGGGATCGCATGGGCCAGGCCAGCCAATAGGAGAAGGGAATCTCCCTTCATACTTTTGACAGATAGACCTGTCAAATATATGAATGGGGATCACCCCAAAAATACACTAAAACATTAAACACATTTTTTAAAAACCATCACGTTTTTAAAATTAGTTAAAATGACATTAAATTAAATATTTTAAACAAAAACTTAATTTTTTGAAAAAATAATTAAAGTTTTTTACGGGGCTAAAAATAAACTTACTTTTTTTAAAAGTATTTTTAAATTATAAATGTGTGAAAAAACATTTTTTTTTTAAACTTTGTTTCAACTCTTATGCTGGTAAAAACAGGCCTTACGCCTGCTTTTGCCAGGCGTAAGAATTCTAAAGATTTTCTGCGGGCGGAGGGGCTCCAGAAAGCGGAACAAATCCGCCCGCAGAGGCCCTTCTCCAGGGCAGGCATCCGATCAGTCAAGAGCATTCTTGACAGATCGGAAATGCCGGTTTTCAGCGCATGCGCTTCGCATACCTGAAACCAGCATTTCTGATGTCCCTACGGGTGTGTACACAGCCCGTACAAACCCATAGGCATCGGAAAATACGGGCCAATAACATTCAGCTTATCTTCTTCTTGTATAGACACCTCTTCTGTGAACCCTGACGTCGTGAATGGCAAGAACCTGGGAAATAAACAGTAGATAGTGCTGTAAATACCCAAACAAACCACCGACAGCAACAACATGCATTTATATAGCCCTTTTAACATTGTAAAACGTCTCAAGGGGATATTCTTAAAATTAGAGCTAGCTGGGCCATTCAAGAGCAAAATCAGGAAACATTTTTCACATAAAGATTAGTGGAAATTTGTAACTCTCTCCCCAAAAGTCTGTGGATGCTGGGACAATTGTAGCTTTCAAGACTGATACAGATGGATTTTTGTTAGGTAAGGGTATCGAGGGATATGGAGCAAAGGTGGGTAAATGGAGTTGAGGTGCAGATCAACCATGATCTAATTGAATGGCGGAGCAGGCTCGAGGGGCTGAATGGTCTATGCCGGTTCCTATTATTAAGCTAATCCATTTTGAGGGAGTCTGAACTACAGATTTAGCTGTGCTTTGAATGCTCCTAAAATAGAAGAAAATACAGGCAATCCATAGATGAGCTAAATTCCTCTCCTCACCCAAACACATAAGGGTATATTTTCCTCTGTTCACTAATATTGGTGAAAAGTCATTGTAATTATAAATCAGGAAACCCACTTCATACTCACTCCAATCTTTTGCTAACATTAGCAAATTAAGGCAAGTATGTCGCACAGGGTTCTTGGCACCGAGACATTAGGGGCCATCTTCCTGTGGATCTTTCACAGGCAGCTATTAAAAATGATGTTTCCTAATATACCTGGAAAATTCCCCAATACACGAACAATGGCAATTTCTGATAGATACTATTGAACAATAACATACTTCTTCATTTTCAATAGATCTGGTATCGATCATCCCAGCCACAAGTGTCAATCAACATAAAAGAAATCAATTTTGATCTACACGAAAATCCACCCTTGGGTAAGCTCCAGTAGCCTTCCTGTTTAATGCCATGGAAACATAAATGCAGGTTTAGTGACTAATATCTATCTGTGACAGACTCAGCATATTGTAGATGGTGCAAATTATTTTTTGTGCTAAAATATTGCATTTTATAGCTGCATATAGCTATTACAATGCAAATGGTTGCTCATTATAATAAACAAAGGCTCCATTTCTCCTTAATGTGCACACTGTAGGCAAACTCATTCCCTGTTGCACAAAGATTTAGTAAAGTGGTAAATCTCCTATTATCCTAAGTGGCTGTGGGGTAATTGCACGTATACAATTTAGTCAAAACTCATCAGAAAAGATATGTAAAATGGATCACAATATAATTAGCGATGTTGTAATGAAACTACATAGGCAACATCAATCCTCTTAACAGTGTCTCTTCAAGTGCAACACAGGGGATGGCAAGGAGAAGCTAGGAAAAAATGTTGCACTAGAAACAGCCCTAATTTGCAACAGGACAACATAAAAGAGCTAGATCCGCTCTAGGATCACGTTAGGTTGGCGGATGAGCTGCGGGACAAGTCACTCTTCCAAACTCTTTGGATAGGATTCCAAGGAAATCTGGACCTGAGTTTACCTTGTCCCAAGGAAGCTCCTTGTCAAGTAGTGATGGCAGTGGCTGATCAAGGCTCGGATCTCTGGTACGGCCATCCAACAGTTGCTTCAAGAAAGGACATTACAGCTGGAAATCTCCTATTTTCCCAAGTGGCTGCGGGAAAATTGCAGATAGACAATTTTGCCAACGCTCTGAAAAGATATCCCATTGTGGAGAAGCACCACTGTGAGCCTCAGTGTCCCTGAGATTGGATAGCAACCAGGAGCAGGAATTCTGGCCAATTTACTGCTTTCCTAATACAATAGCAAAATACTGCGGATGCTGGAAATCTGAAATAACAACAGAAAATGCTGGAAACACTCAGAAGGCCAGGCAGTATCTGTGGAGCGAGAAACAGAGTTAACGTTTCAGGGCTGTGACCCTTCATCAGACGAAGGGTCACAGACCTGAAACGTTAACTCTGTTTCTCTCTCCACGGATGCTGCCTGGCCTGCTGAGTGTTTCCAGCATTTTCTGTTGTTACTGCTTTCCTAACTCTGGGATACTAAAGCTACTTGTGAGGCTTCTCTACCACCCTGTCGACTGGCATCAGCTAAATCTGAACAGACCATAGGTCAAACCTGGAACCTTCCTGATCTGTAGGGCTCAGCTAGCTAAGGCTGAGAGCAACTGAGCCGTACAGATCAGGAACAACAACAAGAACAACTTTTATTTATATAGCGCCTTTAATATAGTAAAACGTCCCAAGACGCTTCACAGGAGTTATCAAACAAAATTTGACACCGAGCCACATGAGGAGATAATGGCCCAGATATTCCGATCGCAGGCCTCCCGCGGGCAGTGGGCTGCGATCTGGAAAAATCTGCGCCTAGACCGGAGGGCTCCCAGGAGGCGCACAGTTCTGCTGCTGGGCCTCTCCAAACTGCCGGTGCGCAGGGCCCGCGTATCCCAGAGGCGCAGGTAGTTCGCAGCGTCCCTGGGATCACGTGGGCCATGGGAAGCCAATCAGAGAAGGGAATCTCCCTTCATACGTTTGACAGGAAGACCTGTCAAATATATGAATAGAGATCACCCCCAAAACATGGTAAAACTTTAAATAAATTTGAATGTATTCATTTCATTTCATTTACAACAAATTAATTAAAACTCCAATAAAATAGCACAGAAGGAAGTTAAAGCAAACATATTAACCAGTGTGCTAAAATAGCACACAGAGAGAACTAACGCCGCACAGGAATTCAACTCCAACATCACCAACTGCAAATCCCTCATCACATTTGACAAAGTTCATCAGATTGCGTATTCCCAAGCTTTGTTTCCACCTTGATCTGCACGGTTGGCTGCATTTGATAATTGGAGAGGAGGTGCTACTATGAATGCAGTGTCTATAACGCAGACAGCGACTGCATACTTTAAATGTATTTCTTAATCTTTTAATAAAACGCAACCACCTGCCCATGAAAAGTTCCCATTGCCTGCAGCAGATCTGGAGGAAATGCCACAGACCCGGCTGATAACAAGTCCTTTTCTGACTGGGAATGTCGTCTAAATAAAAGACTGGAAAGCGTTTGAACCTGATACTCCATTTATTTCGAAATACCTCTGAGCCAAAGGAAAGGTGACAGTAACTTGCAGCAAATCATAATTCAGCCAGGCTTAAAGCCAGGTGTCCGTTTGATTCCTTGACCAGGTCCATTAAACAATTCAACATTTATGGGTAGGTTGACAGGACACGAGATTTCAGATTGAACTATGAACTTGCTAATCAAAATATTCACAAGTACATTCTGGATGTCAGACTCCGGCCTAAGTTCTATCCTTTTGTTTGCATCAGCACAAATGTGATGTGCAGTGTACATTTACATGGCAACCTGCTTTGCATCTCTGCTGTGGTGCCCTCTCAGTGTGCCTTTCCCTGGTCAACGCAACAAGGCACAGGCGTGTTCGCTAATCGTGTATGAAATTTAAATACAAATTCGATTTTAACATATTAAAGTCGGATGGTACAAGAAAGGGTCAGATTTGAAGCCGTGCCTGCAGCGTCTGACACTGAGTGAAAATGTCTTAAGAGCGCAACAGCCCCAGAAACAATTTTTGGCACTTGCAGCCAAACTTAAATTACTTCTAAAAATGTTGGTAAATTCTGACTGACATTTGAAAGCATACCGGGTGGGTAAAAACCTAGGGACCTGGTGAAATGACCTGAAATGGAGATAGAAGGGCTAATTGTACCAATGTATATTTGTGGCAGAGAGCTTCGCATGACAGACCACTCATGTTGTAAAATCATCTGCGTGTTGCCCATGATAGATGGAAAATCATTGGCAGCATGCCTGCAACTTCCGTCTACGCGTGACTGGCGGTGGAAGCTCCCCATGATGTTGAGGACACCCTTCCTTTATCCTAGAACACACAAAGAGATACATCAGCGACAGAGAACAGAAGTTGCTACCTCACCACCCCAGCCCACACATGGAGATAGCAGTAGTTGGAGTGGCCCAAAAATCTCAGGTTCAAAGCAGCTGGTACTGTGCTGTTAGTAAATAATGTTGTGCACAGGTGACCTGGATTATCAGGTGCTGAGGTCTGATGTACTCTAGTTGCGCAGGCTGCAAAAGGATGCAGGAGGGGTGCATCACCATGTCCCTGTGTTTGAGTGAATGAGAGAGCGAGTGAGTGAGTGGAGAAAAGTAATAAACAAATTTTAGAGGGGTTGTGAGGGGGGGTGGGGGGATGGGGGAGGCCTCTGGCTTCACACTCACCCTCAATTTGCTCCACTCCTCCATTGCCTCCAAACCCCAAATCATCATAAGAACATAAACATAAGAACATAAGAAATAGGAGCAGGAGTAGGCCAATTGGCCCCTCGAGCCTGCTCCACCATTCAATAAGATCATGGCTGATCTGATCCTAACCGCCAATCTACTATCACAGAACCATCTCCTGAACCTAACAGAATTGGACACACGAAATAGGAGCAGGATCAGGCTACACGGCCCCTGGGCTTGCTACGCTACCCACAGGGCCATGACCGATCCGAACCTAGACTCATGTCCAAATTCCTGCCCGCTCCCCGTAACCCTTAATTCCCTTTACTTCTAGGAAACTGTCTATTTCTGTTTTAAATTTATGTAATGATGTAGCTTCTACAGCTTTTTGGGGCAGCATATTCCATGGACCTGCCACCCTCTGAGTGAAGTAGTTCCTTCTCATCTCAGTTTTGAAAGAGCAGCCCTTTATTCTAAGACTATGCCCCCTAGTTCTAGTTTCACCCATCCTTGGGAACATCCTCCCCGCATCCACCCGATCCAACCCCTTCACAATCTTATATGTTTCAATAAGATCGCCTCTCATTCTTCTGAACTCCAATGAGTAGAGTCCCAATCTACCCAACCTCTCCTCATATGTCCATCCCCTCATCCCCGGAATTAACCGAGTGAACCTTCTTTGTACTGACTCGAGAGCAAGTATGTCTTTTCTTAAGTATGGACACCAAAACTGTATGCAGTATTCCAGGTGCGGTCTCACCAATACCTTGTACAACTGAAGCAATACCTCCCTATTTTTATATTCTATCCCCCTAGCAATGAAAGCCAGCATTCTATTGGCCTTCTTAATCACTTGCTGCACCTGCATACTAACCTTTTGAGTCTCGTGCACCAGGACCCCCAGGTCCCTTTGTACTTCAGTACTTTCCAGTTTCTTGCCATTAAGATAATAACTTGCTCTACTATTTTTCCTGCCAAAGTGCATAACCTCACACTTTCCAGTATTGTATTCCATCTGCCAAATCTCTGCCCACTTACTTAGCCTGTCTATGTCCCCTTGCAGATTTTTTATGTCCTCCTCACTCATTACTTTCCCTCCCATCTTAGTATCATCTGCAAACTTTGATATGTTACACTCGGTCCCCTCCTCCAAATCGTTAATATAGATTGTAAAGAGTTGGGGACCCAGCACTGACCCCTGCGGAACACCACTAGTTACTGATTGCCAGTCTGAGAATGAACCATTTATCCCAACTCTCTGCCTTCTGTTAGATAGCCAATCCTCTATCCATGCCAGAATATTACCCCCAATCCCGTGATTTTTTATCTTAAGCAATAATATTTTGTGTGGCACCTTGTCAAATGCCTTTTGGAAGTCTAAATACACCACATCCACTGGTTCCCCTTTATCCACCCTGTATGTTACTTCCTCAAAGAACTCCAGCAAATTTGTCAAACATGACTTCCCCTTCATAAAACCATGCTGACTTTGTCCTATTAAATTATGATTATCCAAATGTCCCGTTACTGTCTCCTTAATAATAGACTCCAAAATTTTACCTACCACAGATGTTAGGCTAACCAGTCTATAGTTTCCAGCCTTCTGTCTACTGCCCTTTTTAAATAAGGGTGTTACATTAGCAGTTTTCCAGTCTGCCGGGATCTTTGCTGAGTCCAGGGAGTTTTGGAAAATTATTACCAATGCATCCACAATCCCTACCGCCACTTCCCTCAAGACCCTAGGATGTACGCCATCAGGTCCAGGTGATTTATCCACCTTGAGTCCCATTATTTTACCGAGTACCACTTCCTTAGTGATTTTGATCGTGTTTAGCTCCTCCCCCCCTATAGCCCCCTGTTTGTCCAGTGTTGGGATATTCTTAGTGTCCTCTACTGTAAAGACTGATACAAAATATTCATTCAGTGTATTTGCCATCTCCATATTTCCCACCATTAATTTCCCGGTCTCATCCTCTAAGGGACCAACATTTACTTTAGCCACCCTTTTTCTTTTTATATAACTATAAAAACTCTTACTATCTGGTTTTATATTTTTTGCTAATTTACTTTCATAATCTATCTTTCCTTTCTTAATCAATCTTTTTGTTATTTTTTGCTGTCTTTTAAAGTTTTCCCAATCCTCTATCCTCCCACTAGATTTGGCTACCTTATAAGCCCTTGTTTTTAGTTGAATACTATCCTTAATTTCTTTACTTAGCCACGGATGACTGTCTTTTAGAAACATAGAATCCAGGAGCAGGAGTAGGCCATTCAGCCCGTCGAGCCTGCTCCACCATTCAATACGATCATGGCTGATCATCCAAATCCAGTACCCTGTCCCTGCTTTAATCCCCACAGTACACATATCCCACCCTACCCCCGTAACCCCACGTATTTAATTCCCCCTAACATATCCCATCCTATCCCCATAACCCCACATATTTAATCCCCCCCTAACACTAAGGGTCAATTTATCATAGCCAAATCAACCTAACCCGCACATTTTTGGACTGTGGGAGGAAACCGGAGCACCCGGAGGAAACCCACGCAGACACGGGGACAATGTGCAAACTCCACACAGACAGTCACCCGAGGTCAGATTCGAACCCGGGTCTCTGGCGCTGTGAGGCACCAGTGCTAACCACTATGCCACCGTGCTGCCCTTTCTTTTACACCCTTTTCTTCTCAGTGGAATATATATTTTTTGGAAGTTGTAAAATAACTCCTTAAATGTACACCACTGATCATGTATCGTCTTACCCTTTAATCTATTTTCCCAATCCACTCTACTCAATTCCGCTCGCATACCTTCATAGTCTCCTTTATTCAAGCTTAGCACGCTTGTTTGAGATCCAACCTTCTCACCCTCTAATTGAATATGGAATTCAACCATGTTATGGTCACTCATTCCAAGGGAATCCTTTACTAGGACATTTTTAATTAATCCTGTCTCGTTACACAGGACCAGATCTAAGGTTGCTTGCCCCCTGGTCGGTTCAGTTACATACTGCTCAAGAAACCCATCCCTAATACACTCAATGAACTCATCCTCAAGGCAGCCCTGCCCAATTTGATTTGGTCTCTCCTCACATGGAGTCAGGTGTCACAGCTGAGTTGACCCCTCCTGCCTTCATTTGTTGGTGTCAGTGATGTATGGCTTTTGCCGCTAGCAAATAGAAAAGGGACATATGCTGGAATGAGGAATGAGAGAGATGATGGCCTTGATATTAATCAACCCCATGATGCTAGAGGGTTAAAGAACTGAATCGGGGGAACACGCCCCAACATGCCGTGCACGCACCCGCCATCTTTTTTACAGCGGCGGATATCGGGGCATCCGAGTGTCCCGCCGTAGAGAGGTGGGACACTTAATCAACATATTTAATTCGGGTTCCCACAGTGCAATTGGGAACATGATTTAAAATTCACTGCTGCTGCACGGTTTCTATGAAACCCGGCAGTGACAGGGAGCTGCCAGCTCCACAAGGTAAGTGCCTCTTTCAGCACTCCTTGTGCTCCAGCAGGAGCAGGAGCTGTCTGTTATGCTTTATCAAGCTTGCTGTCAACATGCATTGTAGGGCAGCATTGTAAAATGAAGCAAAATGCGAGGGCGCTTGGCCTGGGATTCAGGCGAGTCAGCATTTACTCCTTCTGCCACCTCTGTCTATGCTACTGTGCTCCTGGCTTTGACTTCAAAAAGGACCATCTTTCTTTGCAGGACCTCTTGCTGCATGAGCTTCAAAATTGCTTCACTGAATGGAGCAGTTCTCACGCGTGGCCTTTGCTCCAACCATTTTCTCCCTTTCACTCACGGGACAGTTTTCAAGGCAACCACCAGCCCTTTAAGAGCTGTTGGCGCTCTACCACCAAAGCAGCACTACCACCAATATTACTGACCAGAGAGTGTAGCAGCCTTAAAGGAAGAGCCAATGTCCTGATCACATCTCAGTCTGATAATTAGAGCAATGATTGTTCTTTGGCCTTTAGTAGCTGTATGGCGTTGTTTCAAGATCTCGGTTGGTGTTCCAGTTCACACTTTACAACTCTTGCAACAACCTTGGTTATTTCTATGTACTTTGAATTGATCCTTTTAACAATTTTAACAATGCTGGCTCGTGGCTTAGCAAGGACATGTGGCACAGATAGAGTGGCTTTGCTGCCTGGAAAAAGGATATTTTTCTGTATTTAATAATGAAGCGTGGCCTCCTGCATCATTTCTTGCCTGTCATTTTCCATGCTCTTTGCCGTCAGTGTAATAAGTTACATCATTTGTATAGGTCAAGTGGCTCGTTTGCCTGGGCAAATGCAGTAAGTTTGTATAATGTCAACCAACATCTGATTGTTTAGCTTAAATTTCCACTGACAGCACAGATAAAACCAGTAGAGCTGAAACAGGCACAGCTGGTTCTGTGGTAACCTCGTGCAGAAACAGCCACCCAACTGCCTTCCTTAATGCCCGCCAGTCCCAGAATGTTGGCATTGGATACAAATGGTAGAAAAAATGTTCCATTCCCCAGGACAAAATTTCTCACCTAAACTAAACAAAATGAATCCAAACATTAAAAAAAAACTAGAGTAATCGCATGCAATCCATGGTTTCAGGCCAAATAACAGTCTGTGTCATCTGATGACGGTGTCACCAGGTTAACGTCACGTGATAAACTTCATATGCCCTATATTAACATCCTATGGTACTGAATCAAAATCATTCCTTTTCCTACTCCACCATCTCAAGTAAATCAACACTTAAAGTTTAAACTTCATACGCCCTATATTAATGTCCTGTTACCATCTCCTTTTGCTTTGTACAATCATACCTTTTGTCATTTAATCTCTCCTGCCTTCCACCCTATCACAGACCTTCCCTTTTGTTCTTTCCTCCCCTCCCCCCTTTCCCAGCCTCTGCACCTGCTTAAAAATCTGTTACATCTCTAACTTTTTCCAGTTCTGACGAAAGGTCATCGACCTGAAACGTTAACTCTGCTTCTCTCTCCACAGATGCTGCCTGACCTGCTGAGTGTTTCCAGTAATTTCTGTTTTTATTTCTTAAAGCTTAAAGCTGGATTTGAGGAGTATTGACCGATAAGCGGCTTTGTGGAAGAACCTGAGGGATTCTACAAACTTATGGCTCCCATAAGGATGCTTGTAAAAACCAAAATAACTGAAAATGAGTGTAGGGTATTCATAACAGAATATGGCCCCAGGTTTACTGGCCAAAAAAATCTGAAGAGTGTTGTTTACCACTCTGGTTCTACGTATCATCAAGACGTCAAAGGCTGTAAGTTGCGAACAGGAGGACTTCATTTCCGCCATCACTATTTTCTGCCTCAGTGCTTGCCCAGTGACAAACGCTCAGGTGGAAACTTGATTAAGCCTCATAATGGAGGGGTCTCCTTCACCGAGCAGAGAGTGGAAATTGATGGATAATTAAAGGTACTGACCCAATAGCCCCCATTTCACCCTGGGGCGAGAGTGCGATGTGTGGGGGCCAGGGTGGGAGGGAAGCACCCACGACGGCGCCAGCATAAGGCCCAGGCAATTTCAACTCCCGGGCCTCACTTAAATGTCGCCACACTGACTCCCACCCAAAGGCAGCAGGGATGACATTGAGGCCAGCGGGCGGGAGTGGGATTTCAGGCGGCAGGAAGCCTGAGGGAACAGTGGCCAGCAGTCAGGTAAGTGGGTAGGGGAGGGGGAGGGGGAGTTCGATGGGATTTGTGGCCGGGGAAGGGGGTGTAAAGCCTGGGTTGGGAGACCCAGTGTTTGCTTGTGGGCCCAGGACGATTACACAGACCGCCTACTGCCAGTTCCGCATCATCTCCCGTTTCCGTCCCTGCCTCAGCTCAGCTTATCTGCTGCTGAATCCCTCCGTGCTTTTATTACCTCCAGACTCGACTATTCCAATGCCCTGCTTCCTATCTTCCACCCTCCATGAACCTGAGGTTATCCAAAACTCTGCTGCCCATATCCTAACCTGCGCCAAGTTCCGTTCACACATGACCCCTGTGCTCGCTGGCCGACATTGGCTCCAGATCCACAAATGGCTCGATTTTAACATTTTCATCCTCATGTTCAAATCACTCCATGGCCTCGCCCCTCCCCATCTCTGTAACGTCTTCCAACCCTCCGAGATCTCTCAGTTCCTCCAACTCTGTGCATTTCCCCACTCCCTTCGCTTTACCATTGTCAGCCATTCCTTTTCAACTGTTTAGGCCCTAAGCTCTGAAATTCCCTCCTTTAACCTCTCTGCCCCTCCACCTCGCTCTCCTCCTTTAAAATGCTCCTTAAAACCTACCTCTTTGACCAAGCTTTTAGTCAGCCATCCGAATATCCTTCTTTGAATCAGTGTCAATTTTTGTCTGTTTACGCTCCTGTGAAGTGGCTTGAGACGTTTTCCTACGTTAAAACAGTGCTATATAAATGCACATTGCAGTTGTTGTATTTCCCTTCATGGAAGAAGCATAATAAGAAGGAACAGTCACAGCTTACCAGTAAAGTACCGCGTAGTAGACTCATGACTAAGGTCAGAGCATGTGGAGTCAGGGGACAAGTAGGAGAATGGATAGCAAGCTGGCTACAAAACAGAAAAGAGAGAGTAGGGGTTAAAGGTAGTTACTCAGATTGGCAAAAGGTGGAAAGTGATGTTCCACAAGGATCGGTGCTGGGACACTAAAGTTCACCATTTACATGAACGATTTGGACTCGGGAATTGGAAGTACAATTTAAAAATTTACAGACGACACCAAATTGGGAGTGTAGTTAATACAAAGGAGGACTGCGACAAAATACAAGAAGACATTAATAAACTTGCAGAATGGGCGTGTAATTGGCAAACAAACTTCAAAAGAGATAAGTGTGAGGTGGTACATTTTGGTAGGAAGAATAAGGAGGCCACAGGCCTTGGAAAATAAGGGCTGGAATTTACCAGCCCTGAGGAGGCGGGTTTGGAGGTGGGACTGCTCGGAAAATCCCAAAAAATGGGAGCGGGTCCCAAACCCGCTCCCAACCCGCCTCCAAACAATCTTCCCGGGAGTCGGGTCCCCGATTTGCGCAGGGACCCGACTCCTTGCGGCGGGAAGAGGATTATAGCCACTTAACTGCTTGTTAACAGGTAGTTAACAGGCAGTTAAGAGGCTTTTTCCAATTTTTTGACTGCTACTGCGGGCTTCCTGATGTCGGGGAACCCCGCCAGGATAAGTGAGACGTGCTGTGGGTCTGTTGTTATGTTGGTGTATAGATGACAGCTGCAGAAGTGGTGTGAAGGATGCAATGGGACACTGGTTAGTATCAGAGGTAAGGAAATGTTGGGAAAGTCATTTTTAACGTGTTTAGATTTATCTGTAGCTGACAAGCTTTGAAGTGTTTGTGTGGCCTCACCTCAATGGGAGAAGTGACAGATCGCATCTGCACCCTCACCTGCAGCTGCCATCTGTTTCATCCTAAGGAGAGAGTCACTGGAGAGCCTGGATGCAAGGGCTCACCTTTGTACAGTGATTGTCAGTGTTTGACAGCACCTCAATGCTGTCAAACACTGTCAAATCATCTGTCAAAAAGTTATGGTTCATGTGACTTTAAAAAAACCGGCAGATGAAGCGTCATCCACTGATGTCATCTGACACCGGCTTTCCCTCAATTGGCCAGCAAGCCCACAGGGCGGGCTTAACAAGGTCAATCAGGGCAAAATAGCGTCTGTTCGTCAGACGTCGCTGGGGCGGGACTAGAACCCGGAAGCCAGCAGTCCCGCCCCCAACGCGTCTCGTTGAGTAAGTGCCTAAATGTGGTAAATGAGCAGAGGGATCTGGGGGTACAGATACAGTTCACTAAAAGTAGCGATGCAGTTAATAAGACCATAAAAAAAACAAATAAAGAGGTTCATTTCTAGAGGGATAGAATTGAAATGCAGAGAAGTTATGTTAAACTTGTATAGAACCTTAGTTAGACCACACTTGGAGCACTGTGAATAGTTCTGGTCTGCGTATTATATAAAGGATATAGAGGCACTGGAGAAGGTAAAAAAAAAAAATTTACAGACTTATACCAGAACTGAGAGGTTATACCTATCAGGAAAGAATGAACAGGCTTGGGCTTTTTTCTCTAGAAAAAAGACTGAGGTGTGACCTGATAGAGGTCTTTAAGAAAAGGTTTGTAAGGGTAAACGTAGAGATGATGTTTCCACTTGTGGGGGAGACCAGAACTAGGGGCCATAAATATAAGATAGTCGCTAATAAATCCAATAGGGAATTCAGGAGAAACTTCCTTTACCCAGAGAGTGGTTAGAATGTGGAATGCGCTACCACAAGTAGTAGTTGAGGCGACTAGCATTGATGCATTTAAGGGGAAGCTAGATAAACACATGAAGGAGAAAGGAATAGAAGAGTATGCTGATGGTGTTAGATGAAAAAGGCAGGAGGCTCGTGTGGAGCATAAACACCGGCATAGACCTGTTGGGCCGAATGGCCTGTTTCTGTGCTGTAAATACTTCGCAAGTCTATGTAGTAATTTCTGACTCTTCGGGTTTTACTGGAAAACATCCAATGCCTATAATAAATAAACGATGGTTTGCAGAGGCATCAAAGGACTTGCCAGCCAACACAGTCTTTACAAAGAGAGAAGCCATATTTGCTTCAAAAATAATCTTTCTACACATTTGCAGGGTGCTGTGCTGCTTAAACAAAAAATGTTATCTCGGTGATAGAGCAGTCAAATAAATAATGTTAAAAAGACAACAAGAGAGAGATCTCCGGTTCTGCTAAATCTACTAATCCTGGCAAGATTTTTTTTCTTTTACGAATCTGTACACATGCCTTAAATTTATCACTCTTTTTTTTGAATTGCATACAATTGGCATACCAAGATACATTGTCATAATCATAGAAGGTCAGGGATGCTATTCAGACCAACCTCATCCAGCTGTGTAGCATCCTGACTGATGCAGATCGCAGTACATATTTTGTACAATGTAACAACAGCCTTGGCCACACAAAGTGTTTTACAAACTGAAGTGAGGCAGGAATAAACAGAATGTGCTCAGTTGTTGGATGAATGGCACTCCTGCTGTTTCCATGGTGACAACAATTCCTGTAAGACAAAGAAAAAAACAAAGGATGAGCCATACCAGAGATTTCCAAAGTGATTTAACCATTTATCACTGAGCAGACTTCAAGCCACATAGTATATAAAATATTTTAGCTTGCTGTACATGTATCACCAAGAACACAGATTACTTATTTACGATCAGCCAGCTTCTGCATATGACTGAATTATGTTGACTGTAGCTATTGCAGCTATATACAAGATAAAATAAAAGCTTTTCCATCTTAATGTTCAAGGCCAAAGACATTTTTTAAAAGCTTGATGTGGATTTATGGTTCATTGAGATATAAACAACCTGTGATATTCAACTATACAATGCAAAACTCCAAAAGAAAGGACCTGGGGCTAGGGATTCCGCTTTGGGCGCAATCGTCAAGCGAGGCACAAATTGCACTTGAAATTGTGGTGTTTTTCCAAAGTGAAGTCATGGTTCAAGTTTACGCCCAAATCATTTACATAGTCACAAACGTAAAATCTTCCATGAACCGGTGCAATCAGGCAGCGTAATAAAACGTAATTGGTTTTTTTTTCCTTGCATTCAAAAATATACATTGATGTACTTAAGATTGGTAACCTGTTGCAGTTTTATTAATACAATTGAAAATGGGTTTATCACACAAAATAAGCATTTGTAATCAGAGTGTCTAGTTCACCACCTGTGAGTAACCTGATTTTAAAACATGAGTTTAAAAAACTAAACTGAACCTAGTTTCATTGGAGTACACTAGTCAGTTTATTGGTAAATTAAATATTTTTTAATACGTCCCTACTCGTGCCTGTGCGCCTAAGGAAACGAGCTTAATTTAAAGAGCCTTTTCGAACGGCCGCAATCAGCGGAAAATCGCTATATTTTTACTATTTCGATCTGGGGGTGTGGCCAGTTTTGTGGGCGGGGCCAGCTTCCAGCGCAATGTTTTTTAAACCAACGTTAAAGATCGCGGAAACTCGATTTACGTTCGACGTAACTTGCGTTTAAAATTCTGCGATCTTTTGCGCTGGTTTGGCCGATTTCAGTTGGATTGCCCTGATTTTATCAGTGCAAACTAGCAGAAATTGTAGGCCCTGATATTTATATAGCATTTTATTGCTTCTGTCGGACATCCCAAAGCACTTCACATTGAACGTATTACTTTTAAAGTGTAGTCACCGTGGTTACACAGGCAAGTGTGCCAGCCAAGTTCCCACAATCAGCAATAAGATGAATGACCGGGTAATTTTATTGGTCTAGTGTTGGTTAAGGGATGAATTTTGCCCACGACACTGAGAGAACTCCCCACTCTTCTTCAAGGAGTGGCATGGAATCCTTTACACCCACCTGCTCAGGCAAGCAATGACGCGGTTTAACATCTCATCGAAAGATGGCTCCTCAAACAATACAGCACTTCTTTAGTACTGCACTGAAGTGTCGGCCTGAATTATGTGCTTAAGTCCTGGTTCACACACATAAATTTCTGATTTAGAGGCAAGAGTTCTGCCAACTGAGCCAAGCTGACAACGGTTACACGGTCTGATTCACAAATCATGTGTTTAATTTACACCATCCCTTCCACTTTATGCAATATCCTTTAACAAAAAGAATTGTCCTTAGGTGGAACTAATTCATTCTATCAGGTTGACCATCCCAGAATACACTCTGCCCCCCACTGCGATAAATTTCCAACAGGTCCATCAACTTAATCGTGAAGGTGTGGCTCACATTAAGGTCACAAAATTCCGCTGATGGTGGAGAGCGGAAAATGGGGTTCAGGGGATCGGCTTTCTTGGCTGACCCCGGATCTGCCAGGAATCAGCCCATGTTAGCCTCTGTTGGGCTTTCTGCCCTTTTCTACCACCAGAACCGGATGCACTCACCCACTGTTCAGTGCAGCCATGCAAATGAAGAGATTAGGGCATGATAATGGCCCAGAAATTGATCTCGCTCTGTTCCCGCGGGGGTAAGCCTTCCCCGCGATCTCTCACCTCGCTTGTGCTTTTTCAGATCCAGCTCGCACGAACTTGATGTTCCAGACATCAGCCGGGCAGTGCTTGCGTATCCCACCGGCGTAGTGAATTCGTGCGAGCTGTGGGATCACGTGTCTCAGTTAGAGCCAATGGCAGCACACCATCTTCCATTCATAAGTTTCACAGCACGGCTGTGAAATCTATGAATCTTACACCCCCCCAAAATAACAGCTAAACCTCAATTAAATTTAAAAAAAAACCATCACATTAATAAAATAAGTATAGTTAAATAAATTAACCATTTTAAATAAAAAATTAAATTTTTGAAAAAATTTAAAATCTTTTAAAAAGTTATAAAAATAAATCTGTCTTTAAAGTCTCTAAAAAAGATATACCTGTAAAAAAAAATTCAAAAAAATACTTAATTCACTACTTACCTTGTTAAAAGTGGGTCTTACTCCTCCTTTTTACATTTCTAAAATCTTCAGTACTTACCTGCGCGTCCAAAGCATGAAGTGCACAGCGTGCGCGCAGCCTGTAGCGCGCACGTGATGCACCGAGGAACCGCCCCCTTTTCAAAAGAGCAATTGCCGGTTTTCAGCGCATGCGCAGGGCATGCAGAAAACCGGCAATTGCAGAGGGAATACGCACCGGGATGAATTTTTGGGCCAATGTCACCCATCCTTGTATTTCGCGGTGATAATAGTGATTGATGTATTCCATTTTCCTTCAGACTGCCATATTTGTCAATGCAAGACAATACATAGCAGGAATAGGAGAGGAGTGAGCCTTTGATGTTTGAGGAGCAACGACAAGAGATGGATCAGTCATGATTGAAAGTTTCCCTAATAAGCCGGTCTCGACCTGCTGCTGACTGTGATGCAGCTGCGTCATGTGCTGCCTCATCGGCCTCGATGTTAATCAGCCTCTGCTTCTACTTCCTCTGCGGTATCGCTATTTGCAGAGCAAAATTGTGGAGCGCACAGTAGGCTATGACTACTCTGGATATTGTAGTAGGAGCATACTGCAAAGAGCCTCCTGACCTGTTAAGGCACCTGACTGTCCTTTCAGCATGCCAATAGCTTGCTCTGTCCTAATTCTAGTTTGGTCCTGATCTTCGTTTTAACGTTCCTCTGCTTCATCGATGTCTCATGCAGTTAGGGCTATGAGCCGAGGCAGTACGGGGCAACCCTTGTCATCAAGTAGCCGTCCAGGTCCTTGCCCTTGACCCTGAAAAAAAGCGGGGACATCAGACTGGCTCGGGATAAAGGAGTCGTGGCAAATCCCTGCCAACTAGGCATTAACATGAAGGAAGCTTGGCCTGTGGTCGCACACAGTTGGACCTTTCTGGGACGGTCAACCTCATAGAACAAATTATGTTCTCTGACTCACTCAGTGTAACTCTTCATCCAAACTATCTAATTTTTCTCTCTGAGTTGGTGAGAGGATGACAGTGAGGGAATTTCTTGGCTAGCGTTCCACTGCTAAGACTCCAGGTAGCTATAGTTCTGGGCCTTCTTGCACTGCTTGAACTTGTGTTCCTTCTGTGGACATATTTTTTTTTAAAATCACATTGAGGTTATTGCTTCCATTCCCTTCATCCCTTATTTTGGGGTTTACACACACGAATAGCAAGAAAAATGATACATATGAATTTACTTGCAATAGAACACATCTGTCCGCTTAGAGCAGACCTACTGCAGATGCAGGTGCTCCAACTTCACCAGCCCCAACTTCCCAGATAAATTGATGTCCAGCATCTCCATAGCCTTCTCCTCAAGGGGTGCCCGCTAGTCCTTCGTTTGCAGACATGGGCAATCTTCTGCTGTACATGGAGGCGAAAGTATCAGGGCTGTGTTACCTCCTCCTACTATTCCTTTTCCATTTATGTTATCCGTACTGCCTCGGCTCATAGCCCTAACTGCATGAGACATCGATGAAGCAGAGGAATGTTAAAACGAAGATCAGGACCAAACTAGAATCAGGACAGAGCAAGCTATTGGCATGCTAAAAGGACAGTCAGGTGCCTTAACAGGTCAGGAGGCTCTTTGCAGTATGCTCCTACTACAATATCCAGAGTAGTCATAGCCTGCTGTGCGCTCCATAATTTTGCTCTGCAAATCTTGAAATGGGCGGAAGGCAAGCAAATGGTGGAAACCACACGGAGGAAACAAAATTCCTCCTCATGCTTCATGTTACAAGTCAAAATATTGCGATATAATTTACAAATTATATCAACTTAAATTTAGCATCCTAAATATTTCCTGACAGTCTTTTTGGCATTTCTAATTTCCCAAAAACAGCAAATTCCTGTTACTGTCAATCTGAATTCACCAATTGAAAAGTGAAAATAAGTCTGTTGACATGAATTTTATTTTAATACTACCCTCAGAGAAACGTTTAGAAGAACTATTTTGAAATAAAAGTCTTGTAAGATAATGTAGTCACTCTCTCCATTGACTGTTCTCGTTGTGATTGTTAATGATTATGTTCTTTATATAGAGGGATATATACACACTTGTATCTGACTGGTGGTGAGGGGCAGAAGATGATAAAGTCCCAGAAGTGCAGTAACATTTGGTGCACAGAAGTGGAGGGGAAAAAAAGCACAGGATAAATTGTGAAATTACTGGTGGATGACCTTATAATAAAAATAATTAGGGCCTTTATCAGAAGACAGAAAGAGCAAAAATATTGACAATAAGTGCAATCTATTACGTTAGTCGATGATCTGGTTTCAGATGAGCATTTGATGAAGACCTTTAAAAACCACATTCCTATTAAAACCAATATTTTGACATTATTTTATGGTAGTTTAATCCCTAATGAAATCCATTTCCTTGTTTAGTTCAGGACTTGACAGTGATATATTGTTCTGTGATTCACCAGTAGATCAATTGTCATTGAATAAGAAACAGATGCAGAGTGTGTATTGTCTTGCTGCAGTTCTTTCTCTACTCCATACAATATGTCCATGAGGAATAAAGCCTGATATTTTGAGCATTTTAGTTGTGCCACCTTTTATCCTAAAACCTCCAGGAAGATGGTAGTTGATGTTCAGAGAAGGATTTAACATAGATAACTGTAGCTATGCCTCTGGAGACATTTAGTATGTCTCACCGTATAATATCCTCATTGTGACAATTATCACTCCGGCCTGTTCAGTTGGTGTCAGATTATATTTCATTAGCCCATCTTATCAAGTGTGCCCTGAAACCAATAACAAAGCAGGCCACAAAGCATCGCAGACCATTAATATAAATACGTGTGTACACTAGGATCGGAGCCAATTCAGGGCATGTTTTATGGCATATGTATTAGGTTTTCACACGTGACACCTAAATCTTCTAGGTATGCAGACAATGTAAACAATTCCCATTCTATCACAGCCAGAAATATTTGATGAATATATCAATAGGGTAACCACCGAAGAACGCTGATTATCTCTTTGTCAGACATAGTTGATTTTGGAATTCTTAGTGGACAAATTAACCTTGAAAAAATGAGCAAAGATTAAAGCTCAACTGTTTCTATGATACTGCTTCTTTTCACGATCTCCCATTTTTGAAAGTAGGCCAAACGTAGTCGAGCTATTCCCCACGTCCCTGAACCAAAACTCAAGTTAAATTAAAGAAATTGAAGATTTTGCCACATCCTCTTTTATATAGACGGAAAATTGGGAGACAAAACTGTGGCCATGGCTGCCTATGGGATCTTCAACACCTAGGGGTAAAAATTCACTTGGTTGCGCCTCCCGTTAGCGCCTTAAGAGGGCGCTAATGGGGCGTTAAGCCGCTAACGCCCGGGCGCAGCGATGTTTGCGCCGCTCGAGAACTTAACTTGAGATTGTGCGGCGGCGCTAAAACTTACCGCTGCGACCACCTGCGCGCGCAGATTGTGACGTCATTCCATGGTGCAACGCCCTTGGGGCGCCCCGGAGCGGAAATTGAGTGGCGCCCCCTGCCTTACCGCCTGGCGCTTCCAACGACCGGAAGACTGGAACGTTATCAATCGGTGTGGGGCTGGGGGGGGCGCTATTTAAAGGGGGCCTCTTCCTGTCTTTTTCTGTGGTCGACATTTATGCACCACTCGTTCTGAGAGAGAGAGAGAGATTCGGAGAGAGAGAGAGAGAGACTTCTACATTGACTCAACGCTTTGTGAGGTAGTTTTGCCGAGTTCATCCTAACTTTGTTGTTACTTTAGTTGCTGTACCTCATTACTTTTCTGGCAAAGTGAATATGGGGGCTGCAATGATTGGGGGCGTCGTCCTGCTCCAGCTGAATCGGAGGATAGTGAGACGCAGACAGAGAGTGGCAATGATGGCCAGACGGAGGAGGGCCATCAGGCGCATGTACAGGAGAGCTTACCCTCCCAGGGTATATCGTGAACAGCTCTCCTACATCCATATGTCCGAGGAGCTGTGTTTGCGAAGGCTGCGATTCAGCAAAAAGGTGGTCACTGAGCTCTGCCACCTGCTGCAGCCAGATCTGCAGCCTCAGCTGAGGTCCAGGACGTCTCTGTCGGTGGCAGTGAAGGTCACAGTGGCTTTGAACTTCTACGCCACTGGCTCATTCCAAGCTGCTGTTGGGGACCTCGCCAATATCTCCCAGTTTGCGGTGCATCGCTGCATCCGGCAGGTCACCAATGCCCTCTTCAGAAGGAGACGAGACTTCATCTCTTTCCCTATGACCCCAGACAAGCAGCGTGACCGTGCTCTGGGCTTTGCCTGGATAGCGGGCTTCCCCATGGTGCAGGGCGCCATTGACTGCACGCATGTGGCTTTGCGTGCTCCGCGAGAGAATGCAGAGGAATTCAGGAACAGAAAGGGGTTCCATTCCTTGAATGTGCAGTTGGTCTGTGACCACAGACAGGTGATACTCGCTGTCAATGCCCACTATCTGGGCAGCTGCCACGATGCTTTCATCCTGCGCCAGACTACTGTGGCAGAAGTTTTCGAGGCACCGCATCAGCCAGTTGGTTGGCTTCTGGGGGACAAGGGGTACGCATTGAGCACCTGGCTGATGACACCGCTCCGTACGCCAAACACCCCTGCTGAGCTGCGGTACAATGAAAGCCATCAAGCAACCAGGAACATTATTGAGCGCACAATCGGCGTGCTGAAACAACGGTTCCGCTGTCTGGACCATTCCGGAGGAGCCCTGCAGTACTCGCCTGAGCAAGTTTCGAACTTCGTAGTCGTGTGCTGCATGTTGCACAACATGGCAATCCTCAGGACCCAGCCAATGCCACCAGGCCTTGTAGCACCACCAGAGGAGGAGGAGGAAGAGGAGGAAGAGGACGAGGACGATGATCATCAGCAGCACCAAGGCAGGAGGGCGGCCCACAATGGTCAAACTGCAAGGGCCGTCCGTCAACGACTAATAGCAAGCCGCTTCTAGGGCCCCTGCCATTGCTACAAACACTAATCAATCCAGCACGCAACCCCTAAGCCGGCCAAGGCACCAATAATTCCAACCACCAGCCATGTATATTTTGAATACAGAAACTTATTTATTTTACAAACTCTGTGTGTGTCAATTCCTCATGACAAACTCATAGAAATAAACACAAAAAAACAGTCAATAACATAACTGGTTCTCACAACCTGGAGATAATGTCCAAAACACTAAACAAAAGTTGGACCATGAACCTCGGCCTTTAATAAAAAAATGACCAGCATTTTGGCACACCTCCTACTTTTTGCCCTTCGAGGGTGATCTCCTTCCCTTGCGCACTTCCCCCCTTCTAACCCTACTGCTCCTCCGTAATGGGACCTCAGTGGCTGCAGCAAGGCTGGTGGAAGGCTGCTGCTCGTCAGACCCTGACACTGCAGATGCCCCTGAAGGACGGCCTCGACCTCTTCTGGGCCTGGAGGGCCCGGCTGCAGACTGCACCAACTCTGCATGGGCGGCAGCAGTCTGTCCTACAGGCGGTGGCAAGTGCAGTGGAGAAGTGACAGTGTTGGCAGCAGGAATGCTGTCATCGTGAGAGAGGACACCAATCCCTGCTCGCCCGACACACTGGCACTCCCACGGGGCAGCACTTCAGCATCCGGAGCAATTTGCCGGAGAACAGATTGCTGGCCTGCTGCGGCGCGGTGACAGCCCCGGAGACATGTGCACGAACCATCGAGGATGGCAGCAGTCAGTGCTCGCGTGGCCTCAATCTGAGTCTGCATGAGAGCAGTCTCAGATGGGTTCCTGGCAGCCAGTGACTGAATTGCAGCACTAAGCTTTAGTGTGGCATCCGCCTGTGCTACAGCGAAGTGCTCCACACTCCTTGCCAGTGACTCAATGCATTCGGGCACCCTTCCCACTGCACCCATGAGCTCAGTGTGCATGCCCACCGCCTGGCTGTTCATTTCTGCAATCAGCCGCTCCTCCTCTGCGTCCATTGCAGTAGGAGTGTCTGGCATACTCTCCCTCTGGGGAGAAGGCCCCCGTTCTTCCCTCCCCCCGCCATGGCGTTGCTGCAGCCCGCTGGGTCCTGGAGCTTCACCATCATCAGCCCCTTCCCCCCTGCTCCCCTCCGGGGAAGGCGTGTTCCCAGTGTGGGCATGGGCTTCCTCGGGAGAGGGTGGCACTGATGCTCCGGCTTCCTCTTCCTCCTCAGCTGCAGCATCACTCCCAGTGGCAGCTTCAGGGCCCGTCTCCTCAGCTGGTGAATCACCATCTGAAAGCAGGGAGGTACAAGAGTGGCTTTAGCGTGAGGACAGGGTGGCAGGAAGGGAGGAATAAGTGCAGCGAGTTAGCAAGTTGGATTGAAAGTGTCAAAGGCTGGTATTGTGAGGGACAAGTGGAAGGACAGAGGACAAAAAGGTGATGACCTTACCATTGCTGTCCACAACGGGGTCGGCGTCTCCAGTGGCGACGGGACCGATCACCCGGCTTGCCACAATCCTGTGGACGCGCTCCTCCAGATCGCTGAGGGGTTGCAGCTGAAGCCGCCCTCCACCCGTCCGTTGCTGCTGTCTCCGATTATGAGCCAGCTTAGCCTGCAAGAAAAAGGACAGCATCTGAGTAAATATACAGCCATGGTCTTGCCTGATGTGCCTCCCATAGGTGAATAGCCCTTACTGTATGCAGCCATGGTCTTGCCTGATGTGCCTCCCATAGGTGAATAGCCCTTACTGTATGCAAAGTGTGGAATGTGTGTGTGTGTTTGATGAAAGGGCCATAGGTGTTGGATGAGTGTTGTGCATTGGGGTTTTAAGACCCTCTGGCCATAGAGTGAGGTTGAGATGGAGGGATGGAGAGGTATTGAGAAAAAGCCACTCACCCTGACGACCCGAGTGAGGTCGTTGAACTTTTTGCGGCATTGAACATGGGTCCTGGGCACCATGCTCCTGGAGGAGACGCTCTGAGCCACCTCCCTCCACACTCTTCTGAACTCGCGTGGCAAAGGCCTCCTGCCACTCTCCGGGAACAGCATGCATCGTCTGCGCTCCACTGCGACAACCAGAGCATCCAAGGCCCGCTCGGTGAAGCGATGAGCGCGTTCTCTCACCCTCTCCATGCTTGGCAGCAAAATGGATTACAGGTCTCTCCAGGCTGAGATTCAAGGCTGCAATGAGCAGGGTGTGGCTGGGGAGCAAGTGGCCCCCCCCGCTTTAAGAAGTGTCCGGCGCCATTGTGTCTGTGTTCCCTCGCTAACTGGCAGCAGCTGCGCTGCGCTCGTGCGCTGAGTTAGCGCCTCACTCCTTGGCCTTTGCGCCTTAAGAGAGGTGTGCAGCGCCTAATTTAGCGCTCCACTCACCTCCCGGGGCGGTAAAAGTGAAGTTTCCTGTCAGTGCCGATAATTAGCGCCAGGCGCTAATATTTGCGTCCGGACGATATTTGCGCCCCAAATGGGGCGCGACCTAATTTCTACCCCCTAGAATCATAGAATAGTTACAGCACAGAAGGAGGCCATTCGGCTCGTCGAGCCCATGCCGGCTCTCTGCAAGAGCACTTCAGCTAGTCCCACTCGCCCCGCCCTTTCCCTGTAGCCCTGCAAATTTTCTTCTTTCAGGTACTTATCCAATTCCCTTTTGAAAGCCACGATAGAGTCTGCCTCCACCACCCTTTCAGGCATTGCATTCCAGATCCTAACCACTCTCTGCGTAAAAAAGTTTTTCCTCATGTCGCCTTTGGTTCTTCTGCCAATCACCTTAAATCTGTGTCCTCTGGCTCTCGACCCTTCCAACAATGGGTACAGTTTTCCTCTATCTACTCTATCTAGACCCCTCATGATTTTGAACACCTCTATCAAATCTCTCAACCTTCTCTGTTCTAAGGAAAACAACCCCAGCTTCTCTAGTCTATCCATGTAACTGAAGTCCCTCATCCCTGGAATCATTCTCGTAAATCTTTTCTGCGCCCTCTCTAAGGCCTTCACATCCCAGAATTAGACACAATACTCCAGTTGAGGCCGAACCAGTATTTTATAAAGGTTCATCATAACTTCCTTGCTTTTGTACTCTATGCCTCTACTTATGAAGCCCAGGATCCCCTATGCTTTTTAACCACTTTCTCAACCTGCCTTGCCACCTTCAATGATTTGCGCACATATACCCCCAGTTCTCTCTGTTCATGCATCCCCTTTAGAATTGTACCCTTTAGTTTATGTTGCCTCTCCTCGTTCTTCCTACCAAAATGTATCATTTTGCACTTTTCTGCGTTAAATTTCATCTGCCACGTGTCCGCCCATTTCACCAGCCTGTCTATGTCCTCTTGAAGTCTATCACTATCCTCCTTACTGTTCACTATACTTCCAAGTTTTGTGTCATCTGCAAATTTTGAAATTGTGCCCTGTACACCCAAGTCTAAATCATTAATATATATCAAGAAAAGCAGTGGTCCTAGTACTGACCCCTGGGGAACACCACAGTATACCTTCCTCCAGTCCTAAAATCAACTGTTCACCACTATTCTCTGTTTCCTGTCACTTAGCCAATTTCATATCCATGCTACCACTGTCCCTTTTATTCCATGGGCTTCAACTTTGCTGTCAAGCCTATTATGTGGCACTTTATCAAACGCATTTTAGAAATCCATGTACACCACGTCAACCGTATTGTCCTCATCAACCCTCTCTGTTACCTCATCAAAAAACTCGATCAAGTTGGTTAAACACAATTTGCCTTTAACAAATCCGTGCTGGCTTTCCTTAATTCATTTATACTTGTCCAAGTGACTGTTAATTTTGACCTGGATTATCATTTCTAAAAGCTTCCCCAATACTGAGGTTAAACTGACTGGCCTGTAGTTGCTGGGTTTATCCTTACACCCTTTTTTGAACAAGGGTGTAACTTTTGCAATTCTCCAGTCCTCTGGCACCACCCCCATATCTAAGGAGGATTGGAAGATTTTGGCCAGTACCTCCGCGATTTCCTCCTTAACTTCCCTCAGCCTCCAAAGGATGCATCCCATCCGGTCCTGGTGACTTATCAACTTTAAATACAGACAGCCTTTCTAGTAACTCTTCTTTATCAATTTTTATCTCATCCAGTATCGCCACTACCTCCTCTTTCACTATGACTTTGGCAGCATCTTCTTCCTTGGTGAAGACAGATGGAAAGTACTCATTTAGTACCTTAGCCATGCCCTCTGCCTCCATGTGTAGGTCTCCTTTTTGGTCCCTAATCGGCCCCACCCCTCCTCTTACTATTTGTTTACTATTTATATGTCGATAGAAGACTTTTGAATTCCCTTTTATGTTAGCTGCTAATCTATTCTCATACTCTGGCCGCGATTTTGCCAGCACTTAGAGGGCAGGTTTGGAGGCAGGCCGGGAGTTAAAATCCAAATGATTGATGGCCATTCCGCCTCCATGCAACTTTACAAAGTGTCGTGTCTGCGAGTCCTGATCAGACGCGACACCAAACGGCGGGAGAGGCACTTAAGGTAGTTAACAGCTTGTTAACTGCCTAGATAATCCCTTTTTTACTGGCTCTTCCCATTTTACTACATTTTCAGCAAATAGCTGAATTGCTGACAGCTGCTCCTGCAGCATAAAAACGGATGTGCAACATGGCTGACTTTCAGATGCCAAAACTTTGTGTTTTGAGGTGTTGGAACACATTTTGCAGGTCTATTGAGCTTGTAAGTGGTTAAGCTGAGATCCATATGCACTGAGACCTCCTTGGAAAACCCTCTCCCCACATTGACTGAGCGCTTATAACGTCTCTTCCTCAACTGAGATATATACCAGCGGAATGGCAACCATTTATACCCTCTCCTCCTGGTCCTCGGAATTGGAGGAAGAGCAGCTGCGGCAGCAGCAGAACCAGGCACAACAGCAGCAGCAACAACAGGAGCGCCAACCTTCTCCTCACCCACCTGATGCTGCACAGGGCAGAGGGCATCAGCGCAGGGCTGCACCGCGCCGCAGGAGATACCCCCAACACAGGGTTTACAGGCCAAGGATGAGCTTCCTCAACATGACTGAGCAGCAGTGCCAAAGGAAGCTGAGACTTTCGCAAGAGGTAGTCGCTGACATCTGCACAATGCTGCACCAACACCTGAAGCCCAGAGGAGCAGCTGGACACTCCTTACCAGTGGCTGTCAAAGTCACCACCGCCCTCAACTTCTTTGCTTCAGGGTCCTTCCAGGGATCATCAGCAGACATCAGCGGCATCTCCCAGTTGGCCAAACACACTTGCATCTCGCAGGTTACCGATGCCCTCTTTGCAAAGTCGCACAATTACATCCACTTCTCCACGGATCAAGCAAGTGTAACTGCGCATGCGGTTGGCTTTGCAAATATGGCAGGTTTCCCAAGGGTGCAGGGCTTCGTAGACTGCACACATGTGGCCATTAGAGCACTCCATCACAACCCAGCTGTATTTGTCAACTGCAAGGGCTTCCACTCCCTTAACGTCCAGCTGGTGTGTAACCACAGGAAGAACATTATGCATGTTTGCGCCAAGTTCCCTGGCAGTTGCCATGACTCGTTCATCCTGCGGCAGTCTACTGTGCCTCAGCTCTTCAATCCACCAACCCAACTTTCTGGATGACTACTTGGAGACAAGGGCTATCCCCTGAAGACGTGGCTAATGACACCGATGAGGAGGCCATCAAACGAAGCTGAGGAGCGCTACAATGTAAGCCACATTTCCACCAGAAGCATCATAAAGCAAACCATCGGCTTGCTCAAAATGCGATTCAGGTGCCTCGACAGATCAGGAGCCCTACAGTACTCACCAGCCAGGGTCTCCAGAATCATCATGGTCTGCTGTGTCCTGTACAACATTGTACAGCAGCGTGGCTTAACGCTGCCTGAGGAACAAGTGGCTCAGCGCACAGCCTCCTCGGAAGAGGAAGAGGAGAAGGAGGAGGTGGCAGACGAGGGACGCCTTGCGGCAGCGAATGTGCCAATTCCACCAGCATGCGAGCACATTGCTGGCCGTGAGGCAAGGGATACACTAATCCATGCCAGATTCGCTTAATTTTATTCATCAACCACATATGGCTGGCACATGGAAATGAATGTCTGGCCAACTTTCTTAACACACCATACAGCATCTGTACAATAAACTGTGGTTTCCTATCACCCTCACCACCATCATTACAGATGAAAGGCGACCTCACCCCTCTGAGCACACATAGGCCAACTCTTTGAATCTTTGCCATCGCATTTCTTTAATACATTTATAATCATGATGACAAACGTTACTTTGTATTAGGTGAAAACACCCAAGTGACTATCCTTGTGACTATTTGTGTGTTAACTTTCTCTTACGCGTGCTTCTACGTGGTGCTTTCCCCGTGGCTTCAGCAGATGTTGAGGCACCTTGCTCACTTTTATACTGCTCCTGCTTAGATACCTTTGGCAGGCGTCCTCTGGGTTTGGGAGCCTGGGAGGCCTCGGCAACAGTCTGCTCCTCCTGCGACTGTGCAGGGCTGAGACGGCCATCTCAGTTGGGTGAGGAATCTGGGGCTCTGACCGAGGGCTCCGCAGTGGCATGGGAGTGTGAGCACTTGGAGAGGAGCCCACACTTCCTTGTTGTCGACCACCAACATCCCTCTCATGGGTCACCCGCACTTCACTGCTAGCAAGTGGCTGGAGAGCACCTTACTGCACATCAGTGGGGCCATGAGGACCCGTCTCTGTACTGATAGTCCTCATAACAGGGGACGTCCATGTACCTCTGGTGTCTCTCCTCAATAGATGCCCATCTATCCGCCATAGCAGACCATCTATTTAGAAGAGTCACCATGCTCATTTGAGTCTGGCAATTTATGTCCTCCATGGAGGTTGCCATCCTTTGCATGGCAGCACCTACATTCATCATTGCATGCACCACGGCATTGCTCATGTTTGAGATGGACTCCTCCATTCTCTGCACACTCGCAAACCCTGTCAGAGACTCCTGCACTTGTTCCTGAAGTTCCAGCACCGCTCTCTTTCTGGATGGCCCCAGAGGCACAGGGTCCACATGCAGCTGAGTAGAGCTAGGAGCGCCCTGCGGCCTCCGACGAGGATTCTCCACTGCTGTCACTGTCTCCACCATCTGCTGATGCTCACTGGTGAGCTGTGATACACCAGGTGACAACACTACTCTATCTCGCGAAGGACCCACCGAGGTGTGCGTTTCTGCGCTGGTGCTGGGTGCGCTGAGTTCTGGTGACACTGCTCCCTCAGAGGCTGCAGTTTTCTCTGAGGAGTCGTCCGGCTCTTCCTCCTGGACAGTGGGGAGGGGGGCTCTTGATGGCCCTGTGGGAGAGTAAAGGCATGAGTTAGACATGTGATATTAACGTAGCAGACACATCGAATTGTGCAGATGATCAGAACTCAATCTGTATGAACATCAGATGCCATATCAGTCACTCATGAAATTGAAATGAGAGGGTTGCAAATCTATTCTGTCACCCGCTTGCTCTACTGCGCCCGTCTCTCCGTCACCCACTTCCAGCTCCTCTGCACGTCCGATGATGTCCGAGCAGCCTCCTCCCTGTTTGTTAAAGTCGCCCTCTCTCCCTCTTATTGTGGGCTCTCTTTGCCTGCAATGAGGGACACAAGTGGAGTTTCAGCGAGATTGATGGAGTGAGTGTAAAGAATCCATAACATAGAAGCTTAGAGGGAGACAAAGATGGAGTGAGGTGCCAAAACCAAGGTGCCTCCCTGTACGTTGTTAGTTGTTGTCATTACATAACAGTGAGAGAGAGTGTGAGGTGTGCATAGTAGGATGGTGAAGTGACTCTGTACTTAGAGAGAGAGGGATAGGTAAGGGTGCAAGGGAAGTAAGGGTAAGTTGGGATGTGGAGGAGTAGGTTGACAATGCAGAGTGCTGGTGATGAGAAGAGATGGGAAGCAGATTGAAGGTAAGTGTGATGTTATACTCACTTTTGCTGAGCGTAGCAGATCACTGAACCGTTTTTGGCACTGCACCCAGGTGCGTGAGCACAAGGTCCTTGCGCTTACCTCCTCAGCAATTTGAAGCCAGACTGCCTTTGTCTGCTGAGGAGGCTTCCTCCGGCCATCGGGAGGGAACTGAACCTCCCGGCGCCCTCTTACTCCCTCCACAAGAGCATGGAGGGAGTCATCATCAAATCGAGGAGCAGCCTTAGATCTTGCAGCAGTCATGTTCCAAAGACCCATTTTCAGGAGCAGCAGAAAGGAAATGAAATCCAAAGGCTCCATGGGCCCCTTAAAAGTTCCTGAATCGAAGACGTCAGCAGAGGCGAGCAGCAGACCCGCACCCACTGATTGGGCTGGGTAGCGCGCACGGCGGGCTTAATAAGCCCAGTAAAGTAAAAATAGTTATATCGGAGCGGCTGAAACCGACAGTAGGACCGGAACCCGCCGACCAGCCAACCCGACTCCAACCAGTCTCCTATGGCAAAATCGCGGCAAGTTTTCCCCTCTTATTTTATTTTTCACTTCCCCTCTGAACTTTCTATATTCAGCCTGATTCTCACTTGTATTCTCAACCTGGCATCTGTCATACATGCTCTTTTTCTGCTTCATCTTACTCTCTATCTATTTCGTCATCCATGGACCTCTGGCTTTAGTTGCCCTCGTGGGAATGTACCTCGACTGTACCCGAACCATCTCCGTTTTAAAAGCAGCCCATTGTTCGATTAAAGTTTTGCCTGCCAATCTTTGATTTCATTTTACCTGGGCCAGATCCGTTCTCCACCCACTGAAATTTGCCTTCCTCCAATTAAGTATTTTTACTCTAGATTGCTGCCTGTCTTTTTCCATAGCTAATCTAAACCTTATGATACTATGATCACTGTTCCCTAAATGTTCCCCTACTGACATTTGCTCCACTTGACCCACCTCATTCCCCAGAACCAGATCCAGCAATGCCTCCTTCATCGTTGGGCCGGAAACATGCTGATCAAGAAAGTTCTCCTGAACACACTTCAGAAATTCTTCCCCCTCTCTGCCCTTTACACTATTACTATCCCAGTCTATATTAGGATAATTGAAGTCCCCCATTATCATTACTCTATAGTTCTTGCACCTCTCTGTAATTTCCCTGCAAATTTGCTCCTCTATATCTTTCCCACTAGTTGGTGGCCTATAGAATACACCTAGTAGTGTAATGGCACATCTATTATTTCTTAACTCTAACCAAATTGATTCTGTCCTTGACCCCTCCCGGACATCCTCTCTCTCCAGCACTGTAACATTCTCCTTAATCAATACTGCCACTCCACATCCTTTCTTTCCTTACCTATCTTTCCTGATCACCTTGGGCGTGATCTTGACAGCCATGGGGAGGCAGGTTTGGAGGCGGCACTGTCGGGAAAATGGCAGAATCTGGGGGCGGGAACCCATCCCGTCCCCAACCCGCCTCCGTGCCATCTTCCCAGGAGGCGGGTAGCCGACCCGCGCCGGGTCCCGTCTCCTGGAGGCGGGAAGGGAATTACAGCCACTTAACTACCTGTTAACAGGTAGTTAACAGGCAGTTAAAAGGATTATCCCCATTTTGCCACCAGAGGCACAGGCTTCCCGACATCGGGAAACCCCACCAGGGTCACCGAGGCGAGCAGTGGTTCTGCGGGGGTCGGAGGGGTCCAAAAGTGCGCTGTGGAGGTAAGTGATGGGTGCAAGTGTGGAGAGGTAAGTATGTGAGGTGAGTGGAAAGTGATAGAAAATGTTTACTTACCTTTGTTTTTTCCTGCAGGCTTCAACAGTTGGGGATGCAGAGTCTCGCATCTCACCGGCAGAGATGACAGATGGCTGCTGCATTCTCCGATGCAACAACCATCTAATTTCTGCTAAAGGAAGAGGTTTGATGAGTCTTGAATACAAGGACTCATCAAACAACATAGAATGTCAGTGTTTGACAGCTTCACAGAGCTGTCAAACGATGACAATTCATCTGTCAAAACTTTTGACAGATGAAACGTTATACGCTGATGTTCTCTGTAACCGGCTTCCCCTTAATTGGCCTGCTAAGCCCGCTGGGCGGGCTTAACAAAGTCAATCAAGGGAAAATAGCGTGGGTTGGCCACAAGTCGATGGAGGTGGGACTGAAACCCGACAAGCAGCAGTCCTGCCTCCAACGCGCCCCCATTGGCAAAATCACCCCCCTTATATCAAAGAATATTTATTACCCAATCCTGCCCTTTTTTGAGCCAAGCCTCCGTTATCGCCACAACATCATATTCCCATATGGCTATTTGCGCCTGCAGCTCACCAACCTTATTTACCACACTACGTGCATTTACACATATGCACTGTAAACCTATCTTAGACCTTCTTGTATTCTCTCTTAGTCTGACCCCACCTAATACCGTACTATTTCTTACTTTAGTCCTCTCTGCCTCTCCCAAAACTTTGAGCGTTTATTTACCCTTTCTAATGTTACATCCTGGTGCCCATCCTCCTGCCAAATTAGTTTAAACCCTCCCCAACAGCACTAGCTGGGGATATTGGTTCCGGCTCTGTTGAGGTGCAACCCATCAGGCCTGTACAGGTCCCACCTCCCCCAGAACTGGTCCCAATGTCCCAGGAATCTGAAGCCCTCCCTCCTGCACCATCTCTCCAGCCACGCATTCATCTGCTCTATCCTCCTGTTTCTATACTCAGTAGCTCGTGGCACCGTGAGTAATCCAGAGATTACTACCTTTGAGGTCCTGCTTTTTAATCTATTTCCTAGGTCCCTAAAATCTGCCTGCCGAACCTCATCCCTCTTTCTACCTATGTCGTTGGTACCGATATGGACCACGACCTCTGGCTGTTCACCCTCCCCCCTCAGAATGTTCTGCAGCTGCTCAGTGACATCCTTGACCCTGGCACCAGGGAGGCAACATACCATCCTGGAATCACGTCTGCGGCCGCAGAAACACCTGTCTGTTCCCCTAACTATCGAATCCCCTACCCCTATTGCTTTCCTGATTTTCCTCCTCTCCCCAGTACAGCTGAGCCACTTGTGGTGCCGTGGACTTGGCTCTGGCTATACTCCCCAGAGGAACCATTGCCCTCACCATGAATACTGGTTGGAGAGCGAGATGCACTCAGGGAGCTCCTGCACTACCTGCCTGGTCCTCCTTGTCTGTCTGGCGGTCACCCATTTCCTCTCTGCCTGCACACTCTTATACTGCGGGGTGACCACCTCCTGAAATGTGCTATCCACATAGCTCTCAGCCTCACAGCTGCACTGCATTGTCGCCAACTACTGCTCAAGCTCCTCCAGCTGACGACACTTCCTGCACACGTGGTTGTCCAGGACACTGCAAGTGTCCTGGAGTGCTCACTTGGCACAAGATGTGCATTCCACAGGACTGAGGTGCCCTGCCATGCCTCTACTTAATAGATTAAGGGGGAAAAATTCAGTTGGTTGCGCCTCCCGTTAGCGCCTTAAGCGGGCGCTAATGGGGCGCAAAGCATCTAGCGCCCAGGCGCGGCGAAGTTTGCGCCGCTCGCGAAATTAACTAGACATTTTGCGGCGGCGCTAAACACTACCGCCACGATCTCCTGCGCCGGCAAATTGTGACATCAGTCGAGTGCGCAACGCCCCGGTATCGCCCCGGAGCGGATATTGAGTGGCGCCCCCTGCCTTACCGCCTGACGCTAGCAAGGACAGGTTGAGGGGAGCGTTCTGCAGTCATGAAGGGAAAGAGGGAGCGCTATTTAAAGGTGACCGCTTCCTGCCTTTTACTGTTGGTGCCATTTTTTAACTACGCATTCTGAGAGAGAGAGAGAGAGACTTCTGGAGAGATTCAACGTTGTGTGAATCAGTTTTGGGTACTCAGCAGCACTTTGCAGGTTCATTTTGATTTGCCATTCCTTGTATCGATTTAGAAGAGACTGTGGGGGCTGCACTCTGAGCTCTTTCCCTGGTACTCTCCATTGTTCTTTCCAGCAGATTTGATGTGCAGGTCTCTCCAGGCCGAGATTCAAGGCTGCAATGAGCAGGATGTGGATGGAAAGCCAGATCAACCCTTCCCTTTAAGAACTGGCCCGTGCCATTGTGTGTGTGTTCCATTGCTGACTGACATTACATGAGCTTCGCCAGCGCTCTTAGGTAGCGCCTCGCTCCTCGGCCTTTGCACCTTAAGACAGGTGTGAAGCGCCTGATTTAGCGCTCCAATCACCTCCAGGGGCGATAAAAGTCAAGTTTGCAGTCGGTGGCGATAATTAGCGCCAGGCGCTAATCTTTGCGCCCGGCCGATAATTGCGCCCCAAATGGGGGCGATACTGAATTTCTCCCCCTAAGTAACTTAACAGAAATAAACTCAAGACTTAAAAAGTAACAATCACCAGCTACTCACCAATTTGTTTTTTTTCTCTTCAGCTCCTTCCTTTGTGCTGACGTCACTTACCTCGCTCCCTGACGCTCGCACTCCCTCCGGGCTCTCGGGCCTACCTTTATCTCCGGCCGCTCCTCTCACTCTTTCCTCCTTCCCCCTATGCTCCGAATTCCCACTCTCTGCAAATTCCCAATTTAACACTCTGTGTAGAAGCACTCCGTTTAGGATCACTCTGGGCAGCCCACTCTTTCTCATCTTTACTCATCTAAACCTTAACATCACAATGTAATAGACAGACTATTACTTTGCTAATATTTTGTTGTCTAAAGGTGTTCATGATCAGGGATGTAGGCCTAGAAATGTGGCTGTGCAGCCAGCATCCGTTTTTCGGGCACTAAACGGCCGCCTAAGCATCCAATATGGCGGGCAGGAAGCACACGCGCACATTTGCATCCAGAAGTGCATCGCCCGCCATATTGGATAAGGTGGCAGCTCAGGCTTCAGGAGCGCACGTTCGAACCATTCAGAGGTGGAAATCATTTATTTAAATGAGGGCCCTCCGCACGCTGTAAAAACTGAAATGCAGGAGACTCTGCGGCTCGCACTCGCAGCCCCAATCTGCCTGTGACCACCTCCCTGCTCCTTAAACTGGCTGCTCCATTCTAGGCTGATGCTGTTGCTTTCCTTTCTGCTGATTGGGTCAGTTCTCATCCAACTGGAGTGACTGCCACAACTCGTGGCCCCAGTGCAGCTGTGAACGCCCCCCAATGCTTAAAGTGGCTGATATCAGTTGCAGCGGTCCCATTCTGATCTGCTGCTTGGTCCATTCTCTGTCCCCAGTGCTGTCTTGGCAGATCAATGGGCCATTCGCAATACTAGAGAAAATAGAGTTCAGGAGGTGCAATATAATAGATCTCTTGTATTTAATATTTTTAACTTATTATTCGGTAATTCTGAAGTGGTGTGATTTTTTAAATCAACTTATTGAATGGTGAAGTACTGAAAGTTGTCAAACTTCCATAAAGCATTAGTCAAACATGCTGGATTCAAATCTCTCCTCCCTCTCCACCCCCCACCTTCTCCTTTCTCCTCAGCTTCCTCACTACATTCCTCCCCTTGTCCCCTCTCCCGATCCCCTGTCTCCTCCGTCTCCTCTCCTTCTCCTCGTCATCCCATCTCTCCTTTCACCGACCCTCTTTCCCCCTTCACTCTTTATCCTTTCCTCCTTCTCTGCCCCTCTTCACCTTTCCCCCATCCATTATACCCTGACCCCCCCCACCCCGCAACCCCCCCACTCTCTAACCTTGCTTCACCAGAAGACTACACTTGCTCTGTGTGGAACACCATGGGAGATTGACTCATATATTATGAAAATCGTCCGCCCTCACAAAATGGAGCACTTTCGATGAGCAGTGTACTCACAGCGTGCTCACAGTATGCTGACAGCATCCTGGTCCCGGTTCCATTTTGCCATGACTGGAATATCAGCCACAATATATCAGGTGCCTTAACAAAAGGATGAAACCAGGAGCAAGGCACATTACTCATGCTTTTAGGAACAAAGGAACAAAGGAACAGGAGTAGGCCATTTAGCCCCTCGAGCCTGTTCCGACATTCAATGAGATCATGGCTGATCTGCGACCTAACTCCGTATACCTGCCTTTGCCCCATATCCCTTAATACCTTTGGTTAACAAAAATCTATCAATCTCAGATTTAAAATTAACAATTGCCGTTTGCGGAAGAGAGTTCCAAACTTCTACCATCATTTGCGTGTAGAAGTGTTTCCTAACTTCACTCCTGAATGGCCTGGCTCTAATTTTTAGACTATGACCCCTAGTCCTAGACTCCCCAACCAGCGGAAATAGTTTCTCTCGATCTACCCTATCTGTTCCCCGTAATATTTTGGTCCTAGTGATGACTGGGAGCAGAGAAACACTTGGAGAAATTGTACTGTAATACCATCTACCCTGTCCCATGAGTCAGCAAGTGAGTGAGGGATAAATCTTCATTTGGACCTCCGTATGCAAGGGACAATGACACTGTCTGCAAAAGACAGGATAAGTGGTGTGTGAGGCTTCTCAGCTGCAATTCTGCACTGACCTTGTGGACTGATACAGAAAGATAACGAAAGTGTACTTAATAGTGGGTATGTCTACACTTGTGTATAATATTTTCATATGGATGGGGGACGAAGAGTTCCTCTAAGTATTATGTATAACAAAATTGGAAGCTCATCTGTAAAGAATGGACTTATGATATCGATATACATAGCACACAGAGTGGGCTAGACTTTCCGCTCCTTTACGCCAGTAATATCAGCGCAATCCGGGCAGAATTGGCCGAACCAGCACAAGAGATCAGGAAAGTTAGCACGTAAGTGAGTTAAACCCAGAAACACTTAGGCTCGAGTTTCCAAGAACTTTTACCCTGGTTCAAGATTTAGTTCACCCGGGATCAGGCCCCACCCACAAAACTAGCCATGCCCCCAAGTAAACAGTGCAAGTTTCCGCTGAGTGCCCTGGTTCAGGGCGACTCTTTGAATTGCGCTCAGTTTCTTAGGCGGACAGGCACCAGTAGGCACGTTTTTATAGATTTTTCATATCAAAAAATAGTTATTTTCCGAAGAAACTAACTAGTGTACACCAATGAAAATAGTAAATGGTTTTGTAGTTTGTTTGAGTCATTTTCAGTGATTTTAAATCAGGTTGCTCACAGGTGGCGACTGGGCACTCTTATTAAGAATGCTTAATTGTTATGATAAATCCATTTTCAGTTGTATTAATAAAACTGCATCAGGTTACCACATCAAGGAACAATTTCTAATGGAAAGAAAGAAAATAAACAACTACATTCTATTATGCTGCCCGATTGCGCTGGTTCATGGAAGATTTTACATTTGCAATTATGCAAATTATTTTTAATGGAAACTTGAACTGTAACCGAACCAGCGGAATATCAAGCGCATTTTGGGCACAATTTCCCGATTGCGCCCAAAGCGAAAACTCTACCCCAGTAAATCTGGCCCCATGAATGTCAAAACAGTACTGCTCACTGATTATCAAAATCCACGACGAGGCCTTGGACAATATGGATCACTTTCCATACCTCGGGAGCCTACTATCAACAAGGGCAGACGTCGATGATGAAGTCCAACACCGCCTTCAGTGTGCCAGTGCAGCCTTCAGTCGTCTGAGGAAGAGAGTGTTTGAAGACCAGGACCTCAAACCCGGCACTAAGCTCATGGTCTACAGAGCAGTAGTGATACCCGCCCTCCTGTATGCTTCAGAGACATGGACCATGTACAGCAGGCACCTCAAAGCACTGGAGAGGTACCACCAACACTGCCTCCGCAAGATCCTGCAAATCCATTGGCAGGATAGGTGCACCAACATCAGTGTTCTCGCTCAGGCCAACATCCCCAGCATCGAAGCTTTGACCACGCTCGATCAGCTCCGATGGACGGGCCACATCGTCCGCATGCCCGATACGAGAATCCCAAAACAAGCGCTCTACTCGGAGCTCCAACACGGCAAGAGAGACCCAAGTGGGCAGAAGAAACGCTTCAAGGACACCCTCAAAGCCTTCTTGAAAAAGTGCAACATCCCCACCGACACCTGGGAATCCCTGGCCCAAGACCGCACAAAGTGGAGGAGCAGCATCCGGGAAGGCGCCGAACACCTCGAGTCTCTTCGCCGGGAGCAAGCGGAAGCCAAGCACAAACAGCGGAAGGAGCGCACGTCAACCCAAGCACTCCACCCACTCACCCCTTCAACCACCCCGTCGGCCCCACCTGTGACAGAGACTGCAGGTCCCACATTGGACTCATCAGTCACCTGAGAACTCATTTTTAGTGTGGAAGCAAGTCATCCCCGGTTCCGAGGGACTGCCTAAGAAGAAGACTGGAGTATACACTTCTCCATTTCCTAATGTTGGTAATAAAATCACACTGATCTTTCACTGATATCAGTGAATGAAGGACAATATACACCATTCCCTTTATCACTTCATCTCACCTTGGAGAACAATCTGTTACTGATAATAAAGCATTTCACTCCTCCCATTTATCCTCCACACATATGCCATCTGTGATTAAGGGAAAAATTTTAATCTCACTGCTATGCAAACAATGAGGGGAAAAATATTTCTTTCAGTAAAAAATGAAGAATAAATAAAGACTTGCATTTATATAGAGTCTTTTAAGATCTCAGGATGTCCCAGTTTGATTTACAGCCAATGAAGTACTTTTGATGTGTAGTCACTTTTGTAATGTAGGGAAACATGGCAGACAATTTCTGCACAGCAAGGTCCCACAAACAGCAATGAGATAATTGACCATTCAGTCTGTTTTTTGTGGTGTTGGCTGAGAGATAAACATTGGTTAGGACACCAGGGGGGAGAAATTCAGTATCGCCCCATTTGGGGCGCAATTATCGGCCGGGCGCAAAGATTAACGCCTGGCGCTAATTATCGCCTCCGACTGCAAACTTGACTTTTATCGCCCCTAGAGGTGATTGGAGCGCTAAATCAGGTGCTACACATCTGTCTTAAGGCGCAAAGGCCGAGGAGCGAGGCGCTAACTCAGAGCGCTGGCGAAGCTCATGTGATGTCAGTCAGCAATGGAACACAGACACAATGGCGCCGGCCAGTTCTTAAAGGGGACGGTTGATCTTGCTTTCCATCCACATCCTGCTCATTGCAGCCTTGAATCTCGGCCTGGAGAGACCTGTACATCAAATCTGCTGGAAAGAACAATGGAGAGTACCAGGGAAAGAGCTCAGAGTGCAGCCCCCACAGTCTCTTCTAAATCGATACAAGGAAGGGCAAATCAAAATGAACCTGCAAAGTGCTGCTCAGTACCCAAAACTCCTTCACACAGCGTTGAATCTCTCCAGAAGTCTCTCTCTCTCTCTCTCTCTCTCTCAGAATGCGTGGTTCAAAAATGTCACCAACAACAAATGGCAGGAAGCGGTCGCCTTTAAATAGCGCTCCCCCAGTCCCTTCCTGACTGCAAAACGCTCCCCTCAACCTGTCGTTGCTAGCGGCAGGTGGTAAGGCAGGGGGCGCCACTCAATATCCGCTCCGGGGCGATACCGGGGCGTTGCGCACTCGACTGACGTCACGATCTGCCGGCGGAGGAGATCGTGGCGGTAGTGTTTAGCAGCGCCGCCGCAAAATGTCCAGTTAATTTTGCAAGCGGCGCAAACATCGCCGCGCCCGGGCGCTAGTTGTTATGCGCCCCATTAGCGCCCTCTTAAGGCGCTAACGGGAGGCGCAACCAACTGAATTTTTCCCCCCAGGAGTATGATCCATCTCGGCCTCCTCCTGAGGTCCCCACAATCACAGAAGGCAGTCTTCAGCCAATTCAATTCACTCAATGCGATATCAAAAAATGGCTGAGCGCACTGGATACAGCAAAGGCTATGAATCCCAACAACATCCCAGCTGTAGTGCTGAAGACTTGTGCTTCAGAACTAGCTGCACCGCTAGCCAAGCTGTTCCAGTGCAGCTACAACACTGACATCTACCCGACAAAGTGGAAAATTGCCCAGATGTGTCCTGTCCACAAAAAGCAGGACAAATCCAATCTGGCCAATTACTGCCCCATCAGTCTACTCTTAATCATCAGCAAAGTGATGGAAGGTATCATCGACAGTGCTATCAAGCGGCACTTACTCACTAATAACCTGCTCACCAATGTTCAGTTTGGGTTCCACCAAGACCACTCGGCTCCAGACCTCATCACAGCCTTGGTCCAAACATGAACAAAAGAGCTGAATTCTAGAGGTGAGGTGAGGGTGACTGCCTTTGAAATCAAGGCAGCATTTGACTGAGTGTGGCAAAAAAGAACCCTAGTAAAATTGGAGTCAATGGGAATCAGGGGCAAAACTCTCCACTGGCTGGAGTCATACCTAGCACAAAGGAAGATGGTTGTGGTTTTTGGAAGCCAATCATCTCAGCCTCAGGACATCGCTGCAGGAATTCCTCAGGGCAGTGTCCGTGACCTCTACCACCTAGAAGGACAAGGGCAGCAGGAGCATGGGAGCACCACCATCTCAAAGTTCCCCTCCAAGTCACATATCACCCTGACTTGGAAATATATCGCCATTCCTTCATCGTCGCTGAGTCAAAATCCTGGAACTCCCTCCCTAACAGCACTGTGGGAGTACCTTCACCACACGGACTGCAGCGATTCAAGAAGGTGGCTCACCACCACCTTCTCGAGGGCAATTAGGGATGGGCAATAAATGCTGGCTTTGCCAGCGACGCCCACATCCCGTGAATGAATTTTAAAAATGCAGATTTCGACCCACAACCTTCTGACTCAGAGGTAAGAGTGCTACCAATTGAACCAAGCTGATATTTCAACATATGAATGGAGAAACATTTTAATAAGACTCTATTAAAAACCCTTCACCATATTCCGGATGAAATACATAAGGGTAGAACTTCGACTTGGATAGTATCGCAAAACTGGCAGTATCCCATAGACCCGTCTAATAGTCAGTTCCATTCACTTCAATGAAACTGAATGTCGAGCAGGGCAGATGACGAGTGGCCAATGCGATACCGTTCACTTTGCGTTACCACCCAACTTGAATTTCTACCCCCATAGAAGCTAAAATCGGCCATTCAGCCCAACCAGTCTGTGTTGGCATTACCTAATCACATTTCCCCACCCTGTTCTCATATCCCTTCAACTCCTATTCCTTCATCCACCTCTCCAATCTAATCTTGAATATTATCTTAGTTTCTGCCTCAGCCACTAACCCTGGAAATTAATTCCACAGCCTCACAACTCTCTGTGTCAAGAAGTTTCTCCTGCCCTCTGTTCTAAATCTCTTACATTTACTTAATGGCACCTCGTTCTTGACCCCTCAACTATTAGAAACAGTCTGCTTCTATCAGCCTGCCCCACCTTCCATAATGTAAAATAATTCTATTATATTGGTGTTGTTCTCACGAAAAAGAGGCCTCATCTTTCGAGCCTTCTTCAAACTTAAATTTCCTCATACCAGGCAGCATCCCACTGAATCTATGGTGTGCCCTTACTAAAGCTTCAATATCCTTCTTATAGTATAGAGCCCAATACTGCACACAGTCCCCTAACTGGGGTCTTATTAAGGTCGTATATAGGCTCATTATTACCTCTTGCCTTTAATATTCTATACCTCTTCAGATAAAACCGAGAGTTCTATTTTATGTTTTTTATAGTCTTATCAACTTGATGTTCTGCCTTTGATGTCCTGTTTATATCTGCTCCATTTGACTTTATTCCTCTGTTCCAGATCTCTCGTTAAATATTTTTCTGCATGAATATTATCCTCATCTATTTCTCCCTTTTCTATTAAGTGATCTTGGTTGTTTTTATTTTCCCAGCCTTCCTGCCCCCTCTCCTAGTTTAAAAATCTCATCACATTCCTATTTAATCATTTAATCATCACATTAACATCCTGCCTATTCAGATGTAGCCTGTCCTTACGGAATAGATCCCATCTGTCCCTAACAGATGCCAATGCTCGCCAAAGTGGAATCCATCTTCCTGATACCACTCCTTTAGCCATGCATTGATTTCCTCAATCCTGAAGGGTCGTGGAAATCCGGAACTCTCTCCCCAAAAATGCTGCTGTGGTTAGGTCAATTGAAAATTTCAAAACTGACATAGATAGATTTCTGTTAGGCAAGGGTATTAAGGTTTACAAAACCAAGGTGGGTAGATGGAGCTAAGATACAGATCAGCCATGATCTAACTGAATGGCTGGATGAGTGCAGCTCCAACAACACTCAAGAAACTCGACACCATCCAAGACAAAGCAGCCTGCTTGATTGGCAACCCATCCACCACCTTAAACATTCACTCTCTCCACCACCGGCGTACCGTGGCTGCAGTGTGTACCATCTACAAGATGCACTGCAGCAACTCGCCAAGGCTTCTTCGGCAGCACCTCCAAAACCCACGACCTCTTCCACCTAGAAGGACAAGGGCAGCAGGCGCATGGGAACACCACCACCTCCAAGTTCCCCTCCAAGTCACACACAATCCTGACTTGGAAATATATCACCGATCCTTCATCGTCGCTGGGTCAAAATCCTGGAACTCCCTACCTAACAGCACTGTGGGAGTACCTTCACCGCATGGACTGCAGCGGCTCAAGAAGGCAGTTCACCACCACCTTCTCAAGGGCAATTAGGGATGGGCAATAAATGCTGGTCTTGCCAGCGACGCCCACATCCCATAAACAATAGGCATTTGACAAGGTGCCACACAAAAGATTATTGCTTAAGGTAAAAAATCACGGGATTGGGGGTAATATTCTGGCATGGATAGAGGATTGGCTATCTAACAGAAAGCAAAGAGTTGGGATAAATGGTTCATTCTCAGACTGGCAATCAGTAACTAGTGGTGTTCCACAGGGGTCAGTGCTGGGTCCCCAACTCTTTACAATCTATATTAACGATTTGGAGGAAGGGACCAAGTGTAACATATCAAAATTTGCAGATGATACAAAGATGGGAGGGAAAGTAGTGAGTGAGGAGGACATAAAAAACCTGCAAGGGGACATAGACAGGCTAAGTAAGTGGGCAGAGATTTGGCAGATGGAATACAACACTGGAAAGTGTGAGGTGATGCACTTTGGCAGGAAAAATCCTAGAGCTATTTATTATCTTAATGGCAAGAAACTGGAGAGTACTGAAGTGCAAAGGGATCTGGGGGTCCTGGTGCACGAAACTCAAAAGGTTAGTATGCAGGTGCAGCAAGTGATTAAGAAGGCAAATGGAATGTTGGCTTTCATTGCTAGGGGGATAGAATATAAAAATAGGGAGGTATTGCTTCAGTTGTACAAGGTATTGGTGAGACCGCACCTGGAATACTGCATACAGTTTTGGTGTCCTTACTTAAGGAAAGACATCCTTGCTCTCGAGGCAGTGCAAAAAAGGTTCACTCGGTTAATCCCGGGGATGAGGGGGTGGTCATATGAGGAGAGGTTGGGTAGATTGGGACTCTACTCATTGGAGTTCAGAAGAATGAGAGGCGATCTTATTGAAACATATAAGATTGTGAAGGGGTTGGATCGGGTGGTTGCGGGGAGGATGTTCCCGATGACGGGTGAGACTAGAACTAGGGGACATAGTCTTAGAATAAGGGGCTGCTCTTTCAAAACTGAGATGAGGAGGAACTACTTCACTCAGAGGGTGGTAGGTCCATGGAATATGCTGCCACAAAAAGCTGTAGAAGCTACATCATTAAATAAATTTAAAACAGAAATAGACAGTTTCCTAGAAGTAAAGGGCATTAAGGGTTACGGGGAGCGGGCAGGAATTTGGACATGAGTCTAGGTTCGGATCGGTCATGGCCCTGTGGGTAGTGGAGCGGGCCCAGGGACCGTGTAGCCTGATTCTGCTCCTATTTCGTGTGTGCAATTCTGTTAGATGCAGGAGATGGTTCTGTGATAGATAGTAGATTGGCGGTTAGGATCAGATCAGCCATGATCTTATTGAATGGCGGAGCAGGCTCGAGGGGCCGATTGGCCTACTCCTGCTCCTATTTCTTATGTTCTTATGTTCTAACAATGTTTTTTTAAATGGCGGAACAGGCTCGAGGGGCTGAATAGCCTACTCCTGTTCTTATATTCCTGTCCTTTTCTATTCTAGTGCATGACTGGGGAAGATTACCACCCATGTAGTCCTGCTCCTAAACTTGTTTCCTAACCTCCTAAATTCATTTTGCAGGACTTGAGGCCTGTCTTTAATGACATCATTGACTTGCACATGGGCCACAATAAATGATTGCTCTCCCTCCTCTTGCACAATCATTTCTAGTCTATTTGACATGTCCCCATCCTAGCACCTGGGAGTCAACAAAGCATCAGGGACTGTCGGGCTGGACTGCGAAAGATCGTGTCAACCCCTCTAACTCTTAAATCCCCTGTCATTACTTATTAAAATGTTCACAGACACCTCAAGACGCCCAGCTCCGATCCACATGAATCTTTAACTTAGAGCCAACAGTCAGTTTTCTGATTAATCAGCTTGCAAAATAAAATAGGAGGTTATAGCTAAATTCTTTTATCTTTCAAGCAGATGAAAAGTGTTACAGTAAAAACAAAGTGCAATTAATAGTACTTACTGTTAAAATATATTCTAAAATCATTCCAATTTTTTTTTGTCCTATATGCAGTGGTAAAATAATTATCAATTTATATTTTAATTGGGAATGGCAATGACCCTATTTTGAAAATATGTTGCAGTCCAGTATATGGGACTTTATTTTGCTTGGTGCAGACATGGAGGTGTGGTTGCGACTAGAAAGGAGAATCCAGTTCTATTCTGTCTTTTTATTGTAAATCTGAAGCCTGAATTTAAAGTGGGCCAGTACATGAGAAAGAAAACCTCTATTAAATTGCTGGGGATTCAGACACTTACAGCACTAGAGACCATAATGGAAATCAATGCATAACTCGCAGACTGCCACTAAGCCAAGAGGATGTCAGATGCTTTCAGTCGTATCTAGATCAAGAGAACATCAGATGTATAGAGGTTCCCTTCCCACCCACGAGACTGCCATTAGGATGTTAGGAAATTAAATGTATATAGTGCACCTAACCACAAACCAGACGACAAGGCAAATATATGAATGCAAAACCAATGCACCCACAAGACAGTAAGGATTGAACACAGTACACTGAGATATATCAGAGGAATCCGCACATCAAACCACTATAATATCTTTAAAAACCATCACATTTGGAAAACAATGACCTTTGTGCCTATAGTATATTCATAGATTCTCATTTCCTTTTTTGATTTTCCAGGGTTTTTTGATTTATCCTGACCAGAGATCTGCAGGGGGAGTCATAACGCAAGTACAGATTGTGGAATTATTCATTGGGATTCACAAAATGGCATTGCACACACACCAAGTGATTCATCCCCATTTTATTTCTACGTCTGAAGTAACCTGAATTTGGTCAAAGCTGCATTCTTTCAAGTTTGAAGAGGCCGGATGTGAACCAGTTCATCCCTACCTGTGCCACAAAGTTCCAACAAGAAAAGGCCCAGCCACCTCCCCCTGAACTTCAAGGAGGGAGGATGTTTTCCCTGGCTGGGGAGTCTAGAACCAGGGGTCACAGTCTCAGAATAAGGGGTCGGCCATTTAGGACTGAGATGAGGAGAAATTTCTTCACTCAGAGGGTGGTGATTCTTTGGAATTCTCTATCCCAGAGGGCTGTGGAGGCTCAGTCATTGAATATATTCAAGACAGAGATCGATAGATTTTTGGATATTAAGGGAATCAAGGGATATGGTGGGGATAGTGCAGGAAAGTGGAGATGAGGTAGAAGATCAGCCATGATCTTATTGAATGGCGGAGCAGGCTTGAAGGGCCAAATGGCCTACTCCTGCTCCTATTTCTTATGTTCTTATGTTCAAGGTATGTCACCAGAGTCCCCCACCATCAACACCATTGACCAGAAGCTTAACTGAACTAGCCATAGCAATACTGTGGCTAAAAGAGCAGGGCAGAGCCTAGGCAGTCCATGACGAATAGCTCACCTCCGACACCTCAGTGTCTCTCTACCATGTTGAAGGTTCAAGTCAGGAGTATGATTAAACACCCACCACTCGTCTGGATTGGTGCAGCTGCAACAACGCTCAGAAGCTCAACATCATCCAGGTCAGAGCAGTTCACTTGATCAGCACCCCGCTACTGAACTCAGTATCCAACCATGGGTCTTAATATAATTTAATAAGAAACCAGTAGACACAGAATTGAATTTAAGGAGCACTGTTGATTGTTATCTGATCTTGCATGGCAACTTATCAAGTTAAAAAGTAGAGGAAAATGCATCTGATACTAAAACATAATGAACACCATATTGAAAAGTACACTGTGAAATCACTGATCAGGAAACATGGGCTGTATTATTACGCAGAATTTCCCTTGCCGTCAACACCGTGACTTTTCAGTGCAGTTTTTGAAGGAGGCTTTGCCTGCTGCAACAGTCTGGGGCTCTTTTCGAACAGGCTGGGCTCTTTTCTCTAGAAAAGAGAAGGCTGAGGGGTGACCTAATAGAGGTCTTTAAAATTATGAAGAGGTTTGATAGGGTAGATGTAGAGAAGGTGTTTCTACTTGTAGGGGAGACCAAAACTAGGGGCCATAAATATAAGATAGCCACCAATAAATCCAATAGGGAATTCAGGAGAAACTTCTTTACCCAGAGAGTGGTAAGAATGTGGAACTCGCTACCACAAGGAGTAGTTGAGACGAATAGCATAGATGCATTTAATGGGAAGCGAGATAAACACATGAGGGTGAAAGGAATAGAAGGTTATGCTGATAGGGTGAGATGAAGAGGGGTGGATGGCGGCTCATGTGGAGCATAAACGCCGGTACAGACCAGTTGGGTCGATGGCCTGTTCTGTGCTGTAGACGCTATGTAGTTTTCTGTGAAGCAACACCCTGCAAACGATAGCAGCCATGGTAGTTCAAGCCCTGTGACAAACCCATGCAACACAGTGAAAGTTTGTGACTTGAAAAACATTTGAAATGCAGTTACTTTTGGGAAAGGGTGAGGGGAATGTTCTATTTATGACAGGTAAATGATACAAAAATGTCATTGTAATGGGGGTTGGAGGGAAGAATAAAAATCTCAGACTGATCCTACGGAATTTAGTCTATCGTGTATTATTTTCAAATCATCGGCTCCCATATTTTTAATTACTTTTTATCCCATGCTTGGGAGAAAAAGATCTTCTAACACCATACCACAGGTGATTTTGTGTCAATTTCAATATTATGTCTAAAAATATGAAATGCTAAACTTGTGCTATTCATCAACAAGCAAGACCAAAAGAAACACTTCCAGAATCTTTAAGCTATTCTAAACCCGGAGAGCAATGAACACAATAAAATCAAAGATTGCTTATTTTATTTCATTACCCAGGCATGTTTTGGAAAAAAGACAACAGCGTACAAGTAATAACCTTTCACCTCGGAGAGTGGCATTGCTGATGGTTATTGATGTTCCCAGTGACTGTCATTGATTTTCATTGGAGGTACTTTTCCTGCACAATTTCCTTTTCCTCTTGGGTTCAAGTCTAGCATCTTTTCATCATCAGATGAAAAACATGAAATGAGAATAATGCATTTGCCTCTTCATATTGTTTCTCTGCGATACCATTAACATAACGCATCTGAATGCAGATGCTGGAGCAACTGACAATTTGGCAAAGTTTGTTAATTTATATGAAAATATTTCAGAACCAACATTCACACGCTAAGGAGTGGAAAATAGTTATGGCCCATTTCCAGGCGTATAACCAACACGCACCCCAACCAGGAGGCCTGAGGCTCGTCCAAATTGGGCCGTGGGCCTCGTTTCCATAATTAGAGTGAACTGTCGGCACCTGTTGCCTCACTAGAGGCAGCTCACCCATTGTCGACGTCTAGCTTTGGACTGCCTGCCTCATTGGCAGGGCCCCACAGGTAAGTGCTGTGCTGGGAGAGGGTGGGAAGAACAATGGGAGGGAGGCCGATCGTGGGCTGGCAGCAGCCCTCAAGAGTGCTGTGGAGCCAGGAGGAGCCACTCCTGCTCCCCTGGCTCGACAAGAACGTTTAAAGAAAACATACTTTTTGGTGCTGAAGAATCCTGAGTGGAGTAGGCCCAGAGCCTCAGCAATCGCTCAGCAATGTAGTGCAGGGGTCCTGAAATAGGCATTAGGCCCCTCAGTTACATACAGTAGCACCCATATGCCTGGTGCTGATCGGACATGCGGTGTTGCTTCCTGAAATTGGCCCTCGTTGCACCCATTTTATGCCCGTAAAACAGGTGGAACGAGGTCCAATTTATACCACTAAAAATTTCGGGAAAAATAGTTATTTTCTCTGTGATACTCATCCTTGTGCTTAAATGTTTCTCCGGTCTCATCGCTCTCTATCGCTGTAACCTCTACCGGTCCTCCAATCCCCCTCCAAACCCTCCGTTGGTCTGCCTCCATCCTCTTATGCATCCGACCCCCTTCATCCCAACATTGGTGGCTGTGCCTTCAGCCACCTAAGTTTCACACTGGAATTCCCTACCCTACCATCCCCGCCCCGCACCCCCATCCCCTCCTCCTGCCTCTCCTCCTTTAAGACCCTCCTTAAACATTACCTCTTTGATCAAACTTTTAGTCACCCCTCC